>OY757145.1:542500-1142500 GCA_963583835.1 Drosophila immigrans
TTTCTAAAACGTGAATAAGTTTTGTGTTTTTGTGAAAACCAATTAATAACACAAATTGAATAAATAATTTTATGAACACCAAAATCAAAATTATGAAAAAAAATAAATTAAAATAAAAAAAACTTGCATAAGCAATAACTACCCGATTTATCACTAACTTAAAACACACTCCCCATAACTTTACCTTGTTTCCCTATTTAATAATTGCGATTACGAATTCAATCACTGATTATAATTTTCGTTTTCATTTTTCGATTTCTCTTATTCCAGATCATCATAATTTTAACAAAAACAATAGACCGAAAAAGTTTTCAAGCCATGCAGCCAACTAACAAGCAATAGAACTCCAACGTCCATAACCATAATTCAGTTTAATAAATCAATAGAACGGCCATAGTTTTACCTACATAAATAACAATTTATGCTATTAATATTTCACATATACTTAATCTAATAACAAAATCAACTTTTGGCCTTACCGATTTTTAACAAATGCAAAACACAAAAAAACTAATTTACAAACAACAAGGAATTTATTAACACAACAACATAACCTGGATTCAGATGTAAAAGGAATGGCAACGATAACATTAACAACTGCTAGAACCACAAAATCAAGAAAAACAACTAACAAAAAACAACCAAATTCAAAAACAATAAGAATATTGAAAAATTGAAATCAAAAGTACAAAATATAGAAAAGAAACGAAGACCGCAATTTTGATATAATTATCTAAAAATAATCTAAGCATTATTAATTATAACTATAAATCATTAAAAAATTTAAATAATAATTATAATTATAATAATAATTATATAAAAAAGAATAATATTAAAAATAACAGTAATAATAATAATAATAATAACAAATTCTACTTATAATAATAAAAAAAGAGCACTTAACACAACTCATAAATATTGAAAATCAAAAACGTTACACATAATTGAAATGGAAGACATGGTATTTATATCAAAAGAATAAAGGCAATTGGTAACAAGATCGAGTATTTTAATTAACCCTCAGAATTTTAGAAAAGCGCATAGCGATCAGCATCAAAATACGCCTAATTGATGTTTATTGCATACACACTGACACCGGAACAGACAGTTTTGAATACCATATACCTTTTAGCTAGCACACCTACATACTCACCCACACGCAGTCAGCTACAAAAAAAAAAAACAATATATACTCGTAGTAATAGTCATCATTATCACTATCACTAAATACTTTAATGAATAAATAAAATTTATATACCAACTACTTAAGTCTCTGTATGTGATTCGGCTCTGAACATAAAAATATAAATATCTGTTCTGCTATTTAAGTCATACAAGACAGGGTTATAGGTTCTGCACACGCCCATTTGTAATTACATTTTACAGTTATTTGCGGAAAATGAACCCAATGTATTTCTAAAATATTTTCGAAAATATAGTTAAATTAAAATTAAATATGCAGTCTTAACGAGACTTGGGGAAAAATAAGAAACAAATTATTAAGCAGAAAGAAATGTATTCATGTTTACATCTACTTAATCATAGGTATTATTAATAGATCTGAGAGGAAATGATGGAAATCAATAAATAGATAAAGATTTGAGTGATATTTTTAGACCTACATCAAACGAAAATAAAATTTGCAAATTGTGATTTCACACACTAGACGGATACATCAAAATTACAAACATAACATTCTAAATAATAAAAAATTAAAATAAATTAAAATCGAAATTAACATAACCATAATAAAAGTTATAACTTACAACCAAAAAAAAACAAAAACATAAATAAATACAACATAGCAAAAAAAACACAACGTGTGCCTTATGCTGGCCTTCAGTTCAAATTAGTTTCAATAGTATAACATAATAACAATGATGAATGATTCGAAATTACACAAAATTCATTCATACATTCTAACCCCTACAAATATCTATCACTAATGGAAGTAACTTATCGACCAACCAATGAAGCATTCCCAGTAAAAACAAATTTGCGAATATTTGCAAGGTAAGAATTTAAATAAATAAAGATCGCTTACATAAAACTATTTGTAACCCACAGTGAATTGTTGAATAATGCTCAAAATATTTAGATTCGTATTTTTAAATTTATTGAATATCGAATAAAGATATTTACATTTTGCTTCACTGGTGTCATTTAAGCCTTATTTTCACAGTTAAATAATTTATATTGTCTATAGCTGTCGTCAACTAAGTGATTAGAATACGAAACGCGCTTTCCAACATTTGATCTTTTTAATTTAATAGATATCGATAGTTTTCAAATCAAGTGGAATTTTTTGCGAAATAATGTATTTGTTGTCCCTTATTGCCTAATCAAATATAAAATTCAAACATGTTTTTTTCTCGCAAAATCATCGTAAGTGTGATATGTTTTTGGCATAATTTCACCTGTTACCTATTTGTGATATTCAGCTAATACAAATGTGCTACTAATACTGCTGAGTGAATATTGCAAGAGCAACAGTCCAAGTCTAAGTTGAAGTTAAGAGAGGATGCCACGGTACTGAACGGCACGACAGGCAGCCCCAAGTCTGTGCGGCGTTGACGCTGAAGATGGAGCATTCGCGTCCAAAAGTGAGACACGAAGATGTTTTGCTTTGACCCCCGAAGATGGTGCGTAGAGCGAGCGAGGCGATGCAAAACGAAGACGTTTGACTTACTTTGCTCAGCTCGCGATGCTACGCGGCGCTTCTTGCCTTTTTGGGCCAAGTTCTATTTCTAAGCACGCGAGAAGATGTGGTCTGAACCCTTAGCGATAGTCATATTTATACTTGTTTCGTGGCAGCGACAAAATTAGTTTTTCAATAGCTCGCGTGCAACCAGGTCCTTTTAACTGAGACACTAAGGTGCCAGTACTACTATAAGAAACTCATCTCGAAGAAAAGCGTGCACAATTAAAAAAAAATTTACATTTTCGTGCAAAATACTTCGATTAATTAGATCTTTTTCTACTTAGATCATATACATATATATAATATGTTATTATGTTGACAGCGACTGTGTTAAAAAAAAAAAAGAAAGCTTTGAGGAACAACATCAATAAAATAAGTGCAATAAATTAACAAAAACAACAATAAAATACTTTCAAAATTATTTGAGTTTTCGCACTTAGTTTTGTTTGGATTTTATTTATTTGCAATTGAGGCAAAAAAGGAAAAAAAGCAAATCGTGGTTAGAATTAAAATTAAAATATAAAAAAAAAAAGAATTCAAATATTATATTAAAAACGACTTAACCAGTTGACTAAATTGGCAATTGTGGCAAATAATGAATTCAATTAAGCAACTTCAAAATATAGTCGCATAGTCAGTTCTAAAATATATCATTTGCAGTCCATTTGAATGTGTTAACATAATTTAAGTTATTTAAGCTGTATTTCATAAATACCGTCAAACCTGCAAACTGAAAGCTAAAAATTAACAATCACAATTTCTCAAATCTTGAGAAAAATAATTTTGCAGATTTATTGTCATCAGAAAGAAGTACTGCCATTATAGTCCCAAACGAAGGTCTAAAAGTCAGTGGATGCTATTGTAGCTTAGAAACGAGCTGCATCACTTGTGTGACATACTCATTGTAAACGGACCCTTATGTAGAATTGAAAGGCAAACCCTAATCTAACATTTATGTGCAATAAATCGTTGGAACTCATTAAAAAAAAGAGCTCAAAATTGGCGGACGTTCCAAATGGATTCAGCTGATTTTTGGCAACAGGCCCGAGTGCCGTTTGCCTTGCACGCTGCCACAGCAATGCAGCAGCAACTACCGCTTACGCACCCACAACTGAATACGTCAGGCAATCAGCAGCAAAAACATCTTTGCAACCCTGCGACAACTTCAACGACTACTGCGACAACTACAAATACTAATAACCACCTGTCATTAAACAACAAAGTGCAGGCAGCCCAGCTGCAACAGCAGCAACATCAACCACAGCAACAACATAATCAGCAGCAGCAGCAGCAGCAGCAGCATCAGCAACAACAACTCCAACTGCAACATCAAGCAGAGCAACAGTGCTATGGCAGTGAAGCAACTAATTTTGCAGCACAACAAGATGTTGTCACAACGACGACAACATCCAACCATCATTTGCTTTTCAATGCAGCCGCCGCTGCCGCAGCAGCGGCACATCTTAAATCGACGGCTCTCAATAATCATAATCAAAACAATAGCAGCAGCAGCAGCAGCAACATAATCGACAGCCATCTTCACATTTCGAATTTGCCAGTGAAACTCAAGCAAGAGCATGGGCATGGGCATGGGCATGGGCAACTGCAGTCGGATCATCGCCAGACACAGGCCGAAACTGAGACGTACAGTGGCAGCGGGTTCTTTGGAGCAGCTCACATGGTAGAGCAGCAGTCACATATTCAACAGCAGCAGGAGCAACTTCATCAGCATAAACTGCAGCAGCAGGATCGAAGTACTCCGCCACTAACAAATGCCAATAAGGCCATGTCACAAGGTCAACAATCACCACAGCATTCGATTACACCATCTGGAAGCTGCTCAACGCCTGACATTAAGTACAACAATGAAAAGTTGGCCAACGAGATTCAGGTAAACTTCATTTCCAATCCAAACTCATTTGTCTATTTAAAAAATATTTGCATTGGCACGATCGTGGTTCGCAGATCAACCAGTCGGTCATTGTCTTTATTTTGTAATTCATTCTCTCTATCAGTACGATCAAAGTTGATGTGAAGCTTGAACGGCCAAGCAAGGGTCCAAACTATTTTGAGCGCCATTAAATTTCCCAGACATGTTTGATTTGAGTGTCGAGTGTCGAGTGTCCTTGAAAATATTAGAAAAATGTCAACTGCAATGATTTCAACTTAGTTAGAAAGAGAATAATTACTCTACTCTTAGAACATCAAACAAGCAAATAATTAAAAGAGAGCCGCACTCACTGTTATGAACACGAGAGTGAGATAAAGAGAATGAGACAGAAATTTCCCAGGCAAACCTCTGATACCCCATATTTCCCCTTAATAGAATTAATACTCAGCACACAAGGCCAGTGAATGGGTTATCAAATGCTGTTTAGTCCCCGATGTATGTATGTATGTATGTATATTACTCTCTAGCCGCTGAGAACTTTCCAGTTATTTTCATATGCATACAGATACACATATACATATATATAACTGGAAAGTATATATATATATACTACATCATGCTATATAATTAAAAGAGTGTTTCTTGTTCTTGAGTTGTACTTTTCGAGTGCTCAGAAGAAAACGTAAGCAAACTCCTCTTTCTATTTTCACTCACTTGTTTTTATTTTCTATGCTTTGTTCGTACTCATATGCGACAAAGAAAGCGATAAAGAGAGTGGGAGAGAGAGAGAGAGGGAGAGAGAGAGAGAGAGAGGGAAAGAGAAAGAGAGAGAGAGAGAGAGAGGAAGATAATGAGCAAGTGGAAGCGAGCGAGCTAGAGGCTGAAAGAGAAAAGGAAGGGAGAGCGACAAAACTGCTCCCAGTTTGCTTAGTTTCTCAAGTAACCCCTATTTAAAAACGATTCGCGTCCCGTAGACAGTCGTTATTTCTCCTCATTTGGTCATACGGTGAGTGTGTGTGTGTGGCTATGTAGGTATGTGTGTGTGTGTGTGTGTTGTTTGTCTCTCTGCATTTCTAAGTGTGAGTGTGACTGTGTTGCGGCTGGGGTGGAATTTATGGGATGTGCGTTTGGGGTGTGAGTCGAAGCGAAGTTTAGTTTTATACATACACACATACACACACATCGCCAGTCCTTATTTCTATTCCTGCTTCGGACGCTACATCCACTACCACTACCACCGCTACCAGCGTCGTGGACTGACTGCACACAGCACTTGATGAGGAACAGAGAGAGCACAAGCTTTATTTTCTTCTCATTTTTTATAGTTAATTTTTTTGTCGTGAACGCTACTCGCGCATAATTTCTTAAGGAAAACAATAATAGAACGGCCGCGATGCTCACGATGAAATAGAAAGAGAAGCAATATTTGACGCTAGTTATAAAGTCAAAGCAGAGAAGCTGGCGTCGACGACGACAACGACAACGACGACGACGACGACGACGACGACGATGGCAACGACAACGACGATGACGACGCCGCTAACAATTACGATAGAATAAAATAAGAAGACGTTTAGACTGCTATCCCGTTTATGGATAAGGCGAAGGCGTCTGCCGGCAGAAGTCCAAAGGACATCGGGCTGTCAGGTTGTCGAGTTGTGACTCCGCCGCGTCGTCCCACTACAAGTAAAAACAAAATTCCACAAAAACGCTATCGCAGTTGTGTTTTTTTGGTCGCGCACAAGTGATGTTTATTATCGTTACTATGATCGAAATCAAAGCCGAAGTCGTAAATCGTTAAACTGTAAAAATCGAGGAAGGAAAGCGCCATATTAATTTAAGCAATATTAAAAGACCGGTTCCCGAGCGCCATCGCCATCGCCAACGTACACACATTCGCATATACATATGTACATACATACACACTCGTACACACAAATGTCGTTTGTATGCAAATACACAAATATGCAAAAGTATGTAGTATAGACATATGTATACACATACAAGATGCTGTGACTTGCAATAAACAAACAGTTTTGTTGTAATTATGCGATAGCTATTTGTTTTGGTTTCCATCTTTACCATCTTTACCATCTTTACCGCCAGTATATGGACGGATCCATTCCATAGTAAACGGAAAACCAAATCGACCTTAGACGTGTTGTACAAATTATAACCACATACAAATTCGACTCCCTTATTATTCCCAATAATCTTTGAAAATTCGCGATAGACAAACGGCAACAAGTTTATATAAAAACAAAAATACATATAAAAATCTAAAAGAAACAAAAAATTGTCCTGGTTATCCGCTCGGTTTTATTACGATTTATTAGAAATGATACTTGACTGTGAAAAGGAGCACGATGTAATTTGATTTATCAATTGAAAATCCTTCAAAATTCACGAATATCCTTTTCGTTACAATTATGTCGTACATATATTTTTTGTCTTTCCCAACATTTTTTGTTATATTAATACATATATACTAACTAAGCACATACACTTCTAACTAACACATAGAATTTGGTTCTACATTTTATGAATCAGATATCTGCTGCATATTCGACATTGTTAATTATTTATTAAATATATTTACTAAATTTTCAGCATTATTAACTACTGTATTGAGTAATACTTGATTAACACTAGCTTAACATTCATGTACAAAATATAGTTTTCAGACACGGTCTAGATGCATAAGAAGGTCTTCACATCCGATCTAGTTCCACATAATTCAATTACAGATTAAATGTTCGTGTAACGATTCATGTTTTTGCAAACTCACTCTATTTCTATACCCGCATCAAATAGAAAAGAAATTAAAATAATTTAGAAAGCAATAAATAGGTGTCTTTTGAAAGCCCTTCTTTTTCAGATCACCATCAAAGTAGATTTCATAAATGGTATGATGAATAAGCACATAAGTAAATATTATATCTGCCTTTATGACAATTATCTCTCTGTCAGTATAAACCTAGAGCTCCTACGGATCTCTCAAATTTAGTTAACGGAGACACACAAACTTAACTATTTTTAACTTTAAAAGGGTTCCAAACAATCAAACATTGTGCAACATTACAATCTCGGAAAAGTTATTAATAAAATAGTAATAAAAAAATGCCATTTTATAGTCTAAAACTAAGGAAAAACCAAAAACCAAAACTTTAATTTTAAAATTTTTAGATTTGGCTGAACTTAATAGTTTTCTATATAGAAATAAATAATAACTAAGATACCGAAAAAACATCCCAATTATACCCATTTGCATTATACAAACTTCCTCCCTTAGTGATGAATTTTTTAAATTTCTTTAAATTAATTAACCAAATTAAGAGCAAGAACAGATGATGATTGTATGGTTACGTCCTATTGTAAGGTATTAAATCAGTCGGTTTCGTAAACATATGAAACCGACTGATTTAATACCTTACAATAAGAATTATGTGCACGTGATTACAAATAGAGACCTGCTACCTTTTCATTTTATTGGCGTTATGATATTGTCAAGGCTCTGTTTTGTTAAAGTATTTTTTTAAATAAAAACTAATAATTTTTATGCGAATTATAAAAAAACAGAATCTTCAATCAATATTGTTTTATGATTTGGCAACTCGTCCATCCGCTCAGGCAAATCAAACAATCCCATAACAGAGTATTACATTTTGGTTAACACATTGATAGCGAAAGTATTATTGATTACTCGCTACGATCGAAAGTCATTGAAGAAGTAATTATGTAAGGCATCAATCAGTTGCAACAGCCCTGTGACGGTCATGGTATCAAAACAGGCGACTAAAATGTTTGCATCTAAAATTCGCAAATATCAATTGAGTACTTTAGATGTTTTCACCACAATAAGGCTATCACGATCTTGCTTGTTTCATTTTGTTTTTTGATAGTTATGTATTTTTGACTTTTGACAATTGTGCAAGTAAACTCTAAGTTAAATACAAAAATAATTTTTTTATTTGTAGGATTTAAGTGGCATTGTTAGTAAAATTACGTGATCATGAGAAATTCATGTTAAGCCGATATGTCATTACTAATTTATATTTTTCTTAATTTACATATTTTTACAGCTTCAGCTCTCCAGATCGAGCAGTGCAGCCGCAATCAGTGAACGAACCCTTGAAGAATGTTGGTCAACCCTGCAACGAGTGAGTTGGCATCTCTTCCGTTGTGTATAGTAATCTTCCACGTTGAAGAACCAACAAATTGCAAACACTGGCACACACATATGTACATACATTAGTACCAATACCAATACCAATACCAATACCAATACCAATACCAATACCAATACCAATACCAATACCAATACCAATACCAATACCAATACCAATACCAATACCAATACCAATACCAATACCAATACCAATACCTATATACTACTATTTGTTTTTATGCAAATCATTTGCAATTTTATATCAATTTTACATACTCGTATATACCATGTTTTGTAACACAAAGCAATTTTGTATTAATAAATATTTATTTCACACTTTTTCAACAATAATTACATTTGTTTTTTATTTAAGTTTTTTTTTTTGGTTTAGTTGTACAGTTTTGAGTTTGTTTGATATAATGTTGGTTAAACGGGACAATCAGTTAATGAATATATTAATATGTTAGTTCCTAGAGTATTTAAAGTGTGACCAAGGGCCAACTGTATTTGTACAAGGCATATTAGATCAGGCCGCTGCAGGGACGCTTATTATTTAAGGGACGGCACAAATACACACAAACACGTACTGAATAAGGAAACAGCAAAGTGAACAATGCTCACTCATATTCTAGCACCATTCTAGCACTCAAAAACAATCTCCATTTTTAACCTGCTACCCATAGGTACCCCATGAAGTAAATAAATTCTTTATCAGCGCCAACATCTGTGACGAGAGGTATAAGTATGTATATATTGGTATATTCATTTCGAAATATCTAATGCATTGCAGAAAAACAACAATTGGTGAAATCAATTTATAATTTGAAGAGGAACTTTTTGTTTCTATTTATCTATAGATATTAAATGTGGAAATGAGTTAGTTTCAAGTGGAAGAATTTAAAGCACATATTACATGTATAATATACCAATACATACATACATACTAAACAATCTTAACATTTTAAGACTCTATTGTTTACCCCTGTAGAAATCAGCACATTTATTTCCCCTCAAGTCACAACAACAACAACAACTATGTATTGACCAGCTCTCGCTCATTCACACACATTTACGTTCTTCTTTTACCCCTGCAAACACACACACACACACACACACACACACACAGACATACATACTTGACAACACACACAGCGAAACAAATTCAAACAAATACAAAGCCCTTCCACCCATAACGACGGTGGCATTATTGCAATCTCATTTGCTGGGCGATTCGCAGTACCGTCGTTGGCCAGCTGGCTAGGTGGACGGTGGACTGTGGACGGTGGACGGTGGACGGTGGACGGTGCACAGCGATTGCAGCCTGTAGTTATGGCGCTGCGTCAACAAAAATAGCAGTAGGGAATTTCCGTAGGCGAGTAGTAGCCTGTGCCAGCCAAATGAATAAAAGGTGCACTATGGAATAGAATGCAGAGAGAACAGAGCGAAAGCGTCGGCTAAATAACGAAAGGCAGCAATAGCGAATCGGCAATAGTGCAAACCAAACCGTTTTGAGGACCAAGCCACCAACCAACCAGAGAGCCCCGACGCCACTCGCGGCGTGTCTGAGCTCTGCCTGTGACTGGCCTTTTTGGTCCCGACATCCTAGCTTCCACTCTCTACCTGCTGTGCTGTGCTTGGTCATTGCCATCCACGATGTCCAACAGCAGTACTACTCCCACTCCTACTACCACCATTTTTATTTGGATTCTCCTTTATTGCTTCTATCTTAAGCAATAATTAGGTGCCAATCACTACAAATAGTATAAATCGTTCTGTGTATGATATTCATATAACAAATGTGACTATACTCGTTTATGTCCTACTAAGATGAAGTGTGATTTAGAATTTGGCTACGCTGTAAAAACTCTGGTGGGCACCGGATAGGATCCATTTGACTACTTGATTTTGATACCTTCAAATAATTCTGCGATTGCTTTGGCAATCAGTTTGACCAAAATGCTCATCATGAAAGTTCCCTCTGTCAATCAATACAGCTGCTGATCGACTCCTCAGATGGTTTGCGATTTCTATGATTTAGCTGTGTTACCGCTCGTATAACCGACTAGAATCTTGGAGACAAAGTCGTGCAGAACCAAGTTACTAAGGTCGAGCCCACTAAACCGTAACTTTCTCAATTTTGCGTCCACGCACATAGCATAGACATTCAAGATGCCCAATCGACACCAAGCCATTGCTTGTTATGAAAGAAGCCCTCATTATGTTCAGTACAACATATACCATAAACGATTATTGTCAATCCGTCGTAATAAAATTTATAGGAATCATGTCGCGATAGCTATTATCATGCTTACTAAAATTTAGCTCTTGCCCAATTACGCTCGTTATACTTTTTTCCAACTCGAGGGCCGAAAAGCGGAACTGTTAAAATCAAAACCAAACGAACTGCATAGGATATTCATGAGTACTGCCACTACGTTTGGATCTCTATCTCTTATAGTCTCTGGGCCTTGGTTATTTATCGGACAGATACAAAGATGGACATGGCTCTTTGGTCGCGGCCTAGAGTCTTGAACTACAGTCCAAATGAATCCTGAATATTTGGTTGCGATCAGATAGGAAACATACAATTTTTTCAAGAAACACTTTATATAACAGATAAAGTTACAGATGCTCTCGGTTAGATGGCATTGATAACAATCTGACCGTGTGCGGTAGATTTTCAACATAAAAGTATATTCGCATTCTAGAATATTGCATATTCTTGTATATGTGTGTTAGTGTATTGTTGCAAACACTTGTCATATTGATGTTGGTAAACACTTGTGATAGTTTGATATTCATATTTAGCGGATATCCCATGGTACAACAGCCGGAAGGAGGAAAATTGCGAATAAACTTCATATGCGTAATCAACACAGGAACCTTCCTAGTATATTTGGATTGTTTAGGTTATAGTCTCTGAGATCAACGTACTTACATGGACGGACATGGCAAAATCAGTTTTCTAAACTATGCTTATAAAATTAAATACTTCGTCGGAAGTAACTAAGCTAAGACTAAAAAAAAAAAAAAACTCTTACGAGACAGCATTATCATTGAAGTTGCTCACTAATTAAGAGAGCTTTGACAACTATTACGGTCCCAAATGGAATCAAGCACAGTTAACAGTAAAACAATTGGTTTGCATATTGTGTTTTTTTGTAATCTTTCACATGATAAAATACTTTGTATAGATGGTAGTCCTCTAAAAGATTCTTAAAATAATTGTAATACCGCAAATATGAGTTACAAATTATTTCAGTATATTTCATATTGTAAGTTTTATGGACCTTCAAAATACAAAGCGAAGGTTTTACCGGTAATATTTGATTTTGGTTCATATATGTATATATAATTGATTATTCCAGTTTGTTTTGTTGTTTAATTTGTATTTACTAGTTCGCGATTTGACTTTCTTATCTACAGTGAAATTTACTGAAAATCAGCAAAAGTTTAAGGTCCACATTTTTTTAGTTTTTTGGATTTTTGTCAGAGCCATAACGCCAATTTTCATACAAAGTACAATATGATAGTGAACATTTTATAAAACATTAAAAAAAAAAAATGAAAGAAAAAATTGTAGATTGAAATGATTTTGCTGACTTGTTTTCGACTTGTACAACATGCAACGGTTTACATTTTTTTTTAAATACAAAAAAAATGCTAAAAATGTTTGCAAAAACAAGACAAGAAAACAAAACAAGAATAAGCATATTAATTGTGATAAAATAGTTGTAGCATTTAAGTCGTCATTGTAAGTTAAGGCACAGTCGGAGTCGGAGCTGCCAGTAAGTTTGATTCAGAATGACCGCTCACGGAATATTGTGAAAATCTTTGTAGGTCAGGCGAAAATTATTCTATTATGGTGTATAACGCTCATATTTTTAGTGTGGTAAATTGAGTTTTAAGGACTGCCTAATCAATGGTATATTTATAAACAGAAACGGTATACTTTCGGCACTGGTTCAATTCGGTTAAGATAGTATGAGCGTACATACATACATACATATAGTATGTATGCGCGCATACACATAATTGACCTTGATCCACATATGTATATATGAATTTTACAAAATACAGAAGAAGAAGTAACGTAAACAAAAATTGATGAGCATACATACATACATACAATACACATAAATACACATTAGTACAATATACATACAATGCATGTGCTATGTATACATAATATGAATGAATGAAGGGACCATCATTTGCTGTTTTGTTAGATTATTTTTGTAACCGACGAACACTTCTTCTTTGTTTTTCCTCCATGCCTTTTCTTCGATTTTTTTTGCAGCTTTTCATGCACAAGAGCGCCATGCAGCAGATCCAACAGCAAATTCCCCGTGTCGGCCTGGGGGCGCAGGGGGTCGCTCCCAGTACCGCGGCTAACATGGGCAGCAACAGCGCTGCATCCGGGTTGGGAACCGAGACAAAACCACATCAATGTCAGCAGTGCATGAAGAGCTTCTCCAGCAATCATCAATTGGTACAACATATACGCGTCCACACCGGTGAGAAGCCTTACAAATGCTCCTACTGTGATCGTAGATTTAAGCAGCTATCCCATGTCCAGCAGCACACGCGCCTCCACACCGGTATGTACCTAAGTTCCCAAGAGGCTTTAAAAATAAATTCTACATCTTACATGCCACACACCACGGACAATTCCACATTACCATTACTTGGCGCCCATCGCCACCATCACTATATCACTACAAGTTTGAGCCCAAGCATTTTATTCTGCAGTCAGAAGTCGCTCAATTAGTTCAACGCATTTTCGCACAATGCACAACTTTAACGAAAATGAAGTTTCGATTTATTATTATTGCATTTTTATTCGAATTTGTATTCCCGTTACCCATAGGGTAGTGCCAACAGAAAATGTATGTAACAGGCAGAAGGAGGCATCTCCGACCCCATAAAGTATATTCTTGATTAGTGTCAATAGCCGAGACGATATAGCCATGTCCGTCTGATGGCCGCATGCATGCTTACACGCTGATCAACTTGGCTTTAGAAATTTGCCAAGCCTCTTTCCGGCCCCTCAAATCGAAGGTACAAACTGTAATAACAAAGCTAGAACCTTGAATTTTGGTATGCATAATAATAAATACATTCTTGATGATTCCTGTGAATTTAGCTTTGATATTGTAAAATACACATACAGCTGTTCGTGCTTTGTCTGTTTAGTTGATAGTGTGACTAATTAAGAATATTATTGATTTTTTTTCAAATATTTACACAAACAACAAATTTCAGTATTTTTGTTTGGATATATTTTTTTTTCAAATGTCATCTTTATGTTTTGTATTCTCTCGAAATGTTTAGCGGGTATTTTTTACAGTCGAACACACTAGACTTTAGCTTTCCAAATTGTTTTTATAAACTTTTTCTTACAAAAAAATAAGAGATGAACAAAATCCATTTCAAGATATTTTATTCAATAAATATATTTTTGCAATCTGCGAACAATTATAACGAAAGCGCATAAACATAAATACGCATGAATCTGAGTAGTCCTTATCCATTAAAGAAACTTTTTACAATAAATTAGGTGACCAACGATGTCACCGCGGATAAGCCATAAAGATGGACACTTTATAAATATACGATTTAATTAAAAAGTATTAATAATACTATGGATTGACATCCATAGCAACAAAGTCCCTGCAGCTGGTCATGCACCCTATCAAAACTGTTTCTAAGTTATCGTAATTGGTGCTGATAAAAAATATATTTGTACATATTATACATATAATACGCTCCATCTGAACATTACATACACTTTTACTTAGCCCTTCATTGTAACATACTTCTTCTGCCTTACGTGTGTGTAGCGGGAGTTCAAATAAATTCAAATTTTTTTATGACACGTTATTCGTCTTGCTCTTAACTTTGTAGCACTCTCGCTCTCCTTGGTTTCTCAATTGAAGATTTGGTATTACGAATGTCGTCTGTCCAACAACTATGTACTTGTTGAAATCTAAATTTCGTTTCCTACTTTCATAAGAATGAGTGGGCAATGCTTAATGATAAAATGACAAAATTGCAATGATAATTAAATAAACTTTGAGTGCTTTTCGTCGCGACATTCACGGTCTCTGCCATCTGCGCTTTTTTCTCATTTTTGTATTTTTGGCGTACAAAAAAAAACCAAAGGAAAGGAGGATAAATACAAATATAAATACACAGTCAAAAAATCGATATTTCACATTATGAATTATGTATGCATGTAATTCATTTAAATGATAGAATATAAAAAAAAAATTGAAGACAGTAATCAAGCGTAAAAAATAAGATGCAAACATTTAAATTAAACAAGATCATACAAAAAGTAAAGTCAAAAGTTACCCTCTATTTGGCAAATGCAACTGACTTCCATCCATATACATTTGTTCTTCGAAAATTTCCAAAGCTTATTATCTAATCTTAATCAAATTAGAGATTCTTCCCATTATTTGCAAGACAAAACTTGACATTTAGGAGAAGCTATAATAAGAATATTGAGATACCTTATGTGTTTGTATTAATTTATTTTGAACAGTGTCGTATTATTAAAGGGAATAGGGATGTCCGTCTCGGAAATTTTACAGTGTCATTAGCTGCATTGAATACCTGTTTTATCGCATTGTTGCTCGGATTATAAATACATTTATTTCTTTAGCGTGTTTCCGTCAAGTTGAAGCAAATTATTTTCACACCTGATTGCAACATTTCAATTACCCATATTTTTTGTATTTCGTTTTCTCATTCATTCATATTTTTTCTTTGATTTTTTTCCTCAAAACGAAATGAAATGGGCTTTAATTAAAAACCAGTTTCATGTACCAGCAGCAGGCAGGAAAGCTGAATGGTATCCTGCCAAATCCAAACGACCTTCAGGAGTGTGTGAGTGCGAAGCCGGCTGTCATTGCTAACTCTTTAGGTACCGGAATAAAAATGGGTTTCGATTTCGTTTACCTTACGTTGGATTGAGTAATTAGACTATGTAACGCTTAGGACAGTCGCAAACGATTCCTAAGAGTCTAAAAGGCGCGACCAACAACTCAGATAATAGAGAGGTCATTAAGAAAACCCGGCCACAAGCTAGTACACGGCAGCGCCTCTAACTCTCTTGAGTATGGCCAGCACAACGTGTACTTGCTGGTGCTATCATGAAATTTCTTAGCATAGCATAGCACGTAGCATTCGCGTTTAAGACGATTTAAAGTGTCAGGCAAAATAAATGCTGCAAGGTGTGAAGTGCTTTACCGCTACTTTTGCCGCCAGCAACACTGTAACTGGTAAATGGGGTATGCGAAGACGCATCCTTTTCGCCATCCTCTTCGCAACTGCAGTTTGTAACTATTTATTTGCATTTTGCTGATGCAAAGTGACTGTAAGTAGCTTAAACAGTTTAGTCCTTTTCGCGTCCTTTCACTTCCTCGCATCTTCCTCACCCACAGAAAAACAAAAAAAAAACGACAACCAACGACAGCGTCCGACACCGCGAGTGTCTATACGTCACTGACCTTCCATTTTTTCATTTAATTGTGCGTTCAAATGAAATTAATTTTGTGAGCTAAATCTGAAACACGTAATTGTGATGCCTGCTTAGTTTCTTTCGGAGTATTCGATAGCAGGCATCCTATGGATGGAACTGCAAGTTTTCTCTCTCTCAATATCTCTCCATTTCTACCTAGTCCTAACACTATCATTATTTTTCAGATTCACTTATTTTTAATCTTATTTAAAAGCAGTCAATCCGTCAAATGATACATTCTTCTTTTCAGGATTTCTGTCTGTACTTATCTGACTATCTTTAAAAATATACCCCATAATCATTCATTAAATTTAACGGAGCGCAACAGTAATGCATGGTATTAAAAATATTTTGTAGTTCTAGTTGTTCTTAAAGACTTGTATGACAACTATTGGCGCTGATCAAGAATGGATTCTAATAATACTACAATACCCTAATACCTTTATTCAAAATAATGTCAATACCTTAATAAAGTTGCCAAATAACAAACCAAAGATCGTGATGGCTGTTGGCATTATCTAACCTAACTGGCCTAAGCACCCTAAGCGATTGAAATCTTTGCTCTTAAGCCTCAATAAAGTTGATAACAATAAAAACCCAATCGTCCTGTGTTACACTTTACTGGGTTTATATTTCGCATTGCTTTTCATAAAGTAAATGAACAATGTTATTACCACTTAATATTATAGGTTGATGCAATCGTTTTCGTGTTGTTTTTTTTTAGAGGTTTCGAAGTTTGCCGCTAGGTAGTATTATACCAGACCCTCATAGCAACGACATCTATTAAATTCACCATGACGTTTATGGAGTGCTTCCACTTTTAGCTCCGAGCTGATTGGTTTATTAACGCCATCTTTTGTTTACAATATTACTCACACACCTCTGGCAAAGAGGTGTGAGTTTAAATTTTAGAGCAGAGATATGTACATTATGTATTAAAAACAAAATTAAAATGTAACTCGTTGAATTTGTTAAACTGTTATGTTGAGTTAATCATATATGTTCCCATATCAAATATTTGTTGCAGGAGAACGACCATACAAGTGCCACTTGCCTGATTGTGGTCGAGCTTTCATACAGCTCTCAAATCTACAACAGCATCTGCGAAATCATGATGCCCAAGTAGAACGTGCTAAAAATCGTCCATTTCACTGCAATATATGTGGAAAGGGATTTGCAACAGAATCGAGCCTGCGTACGCACACTTCCAAGGTGGGTACATATAATTTTTTCATAAGTTTCGGGATCATCAACATTCTAATCTCAAAAAAATGCATATGACCAACAAAAAAAAACCAATAGCGATCAGCTATTAATTTTTGCATTCGATTTTGTGTTTCTGATCCGATGATTTCTTTGGTCGTTCATTAATCGCAATCGTTTTTATTGTGCACGCACCACAATGCAATTCAATTGTGCATACATCCTGATCAATACCGTGAAATTTACCAGGAGCTACAGCTGCATCTTGGTGTCTTGCAGCAGCATGCGGCACTGATCGGTGGCCCCAACGCCACATCTTGTCCCATATGCCATAAACTTTTCCTTGGCACAGAGGCATTAATGGACCACATGAAGCATGTTCACAAAGAAAAAACACCACCACCCCTTGAGCCATGTAAGTTTTAAAAATACCTTCTTACTTAATACTCAATCGATCGTTAATATCCTTTTCAAAATATCTATACATAAACTCCATTGATCACTATTCGCAGCTGGACAATTTAACGAAGGGCTCCATGGTAACAATGGCAATGTTGGCGTTGTACCCAATACGCTAACCGTTCAATGTCCATCTGAATTGAATTGTGGCCAACCATCGACGACAAGTCAACATGAAAGCTATCTGGGCAAACGAAGAACCGCAAATCACCCATGCCCCGTTTGTGGCAAGCACTACGTCAACGAAGGATCCCTAAGAAAACATCTAGCCTGTCATGCCGAGACCGCACAGCTTACTAGTAGTCTTCGAATGTGGCCGTGTTCTGTCTGCCAGGCCGTGTTTACAAACGAGAACGGTGAGCATACCAGCACCATTATCTAGTGTGATTGTTTATTGAATAGATCTTATATTTAAAACCGCGAAATACAAAAACTGAACATTTTCCTAGAGATGGAACCAGTTCCAGCTCTATTTATACCCGCTACCCATAGGGTAGAACTTAGTACCAACAGAAAATGTATGTAGCAGGCAAAAGAAGGCATCTCCGACCCCATAAAGTATATATATTCTTGATCAGTGTCACCATCCTGTCTGTCTGTCTGTATGAACACCTAGATCTCATACCCTATGTATGCATTCATTACGCAGATCAAGTTTATTTCAAAAGTTGGATGCCACGCCCTCATCGTCCACAATATTCATAATTGTAGAACAAGTCACGTTTTTTTTGTGTAAGTCGCCTATAACTTGAAAAGCTCTTAGTGTAATGATGTGAAATTCGGTAAGCCATCTGTGTTTAATACTCTTAATATACCCTGTAATTTTGGTTAGCTGATTTGTAGATCAAAAGTTATTTAATCAATTATTTTATTATTATTAAAATTGACGTTTTAAGTGTGTGAATGACCTAGAGATATCAAATTTGGTGACAGTACTCGTGTAGGTCTTACGCATATCAAGTTTATTTTAGATTTTTGCCACGCGTATTTCCGGGCCAAAAACTGTACAAGAATTTGGTTGTGATTGAATGAAAAACATGAAAGTTATAAGCGAATAAATTTTATATGGAAAAATCCACTTGCAGCTGCTCGCGCTTTGATTCTTTATATTTTATGGTATATTATGTTTTTTTTTTTTTAAGATATATACAAGTTTCAGTATATTCCTTTAGTATATTTTTTGTTCAAATATCATTTAAGTGTGTTGTTTTCTCTCGAAATGGGTTGCGGGTATCTTACGGTCGACCACTCTCTACTGTAGCTTTGGTACTTGTTTTTTTTACGAAGGGTTAGAAAACACAACACATATGGTCACTGCATTTTATTGACAATTCGGATTGATTTTAAATTTGTTTGAAGCATAGTTACCTATTGAAAATTGTTTCGTAGCATTACTTACATGTATGTATATGCATGTTCTTCGTTCTGACTGATCCACCGACTGACTGAACTATCAAGCTAGATTCTCCCATTTTTACACTACATTGGTTACGTAATTTTATCAAGCAATAAAAAGCGATCTCTTAAAATGTAAATTAAAATAATTTTAAATTTAAATCAATTAATATGTCTACTATAATAAAAATTTGAGTCTATATTCAAGGAATATAAAAAATTTAAAGACAACGATGCGATTAATTACTGTAAATTACGGCAAATTGCCTATTACTCGTAGCTTATCTGTTTTTACAACTGAAAATACCATGAGTTACCACTGCATACAAGGTGTTTGCCCAATGTGTATCAAATTATTTATTATTTTTTTTCTTGTATAATTTTGTTTAATGTATATGAGTAAACCTAACTATAAAAAAAAAATTTACTGCAACCAGACATTTAAAAAAATTATTTTTGACATGAATAATACAATTTAAGTTAGTTAGGTTAGTTTATCTTATAAGATGAATATATTTCTAAATGTTTTGTTTTATGGAAGTGTTCTTTGTAAAATGTTGAAATTAAAATATACTGAATTTATAAAAAATAATTTAACCACATGTTATGCACGTCTAATTACTTAAAAACAACAAAAAAAAGCATAATGAAGAAAATGTCGCATGCGATACGTCGCGTGCGACGCTGATTATAGTTCAATTTCAACAATACAATTTAACATTAGTTGTATCACAATTGTAGACCAAGTTTCGCTAAAATCAGCGATTTAACTTGTTTTTAATTAAAGTGACTTCTGCTGTGTAGCGTGTGAACTCTTTAGTTTTTTGAGATTTTCTAAAAATCGAACTATTTACCAAAATAAATAATAATTATCAAGAGATATAATTTTATATTAAAATTTAATAACTGTGTAACTGTGTAAAATTTAAATAACTGTGTAGCAATTGAAAATTGCCCATATACATTTCCTGTTGGTCCTATACCATAATAGTAGACGGTATAACATAAATGTAGCTGAAATTAATGTGATTGTTATTTCCAGGACTACTTACCCATATGGACCATATGCGCATGGATCCCAAACACCAGTTCGCTGCACAATATGTTTTGGTAAGTATCTATATTAATTCGATTGAAATTAAAATTTAGCGCTTTTATACAAAACTGAATTGTATATGGTTAATCTAACGTATATGTATACATACATATATAGTATAGTATTCATTGCAATAATGATTGTACCAGCAACGCATAGCTCAAACGGTATAAAAAATACTATGCTGGAATTTTTACACAACCTAGTTATGAACATCTAGGCGCCCACTAAGAAGAAATAATTACTCTAACTATATTTAACGACAGTATGAAAATTTAGTGCATGCAATGTATTAGTGTTTAGAGTGGAATTGTACTATAATGTAATGTACATCAAAAGTTGCTAACATTAATTAAAAATATTTTGAAAGGCTTAAGTTTGTGTTTGGAAGCACATCAAGCTACGGCCGGTAATGGTCCTGAAGATAGAGTATCGGCCACTCGGTTGGGAGTTCTGTGTTCGAGTCACGCAAAAGGAGAAAGAAATGCCTGCCCCTGCCCGCCGTGAAGTTTTTAAATTTACAATAAAACTTATTCTATTTCTTATACCCGCTAACCCATAGGGTAGAAGGGTATTATAACTTAGTGCCAACCGAAAATGTAAGTAACAGGCAGAAGGAGGCATCTCCGAGACTCAAAATTTGGTAGATAGGAGAGGTTCCTGCATTTCTTACGCAGATCAAGTATATTTCAAAAGTTGGATGCCACGCCCCCTGCGCTCACAATATGCATAAATCTAAAAATCAAAAGCGTTTTATATGTGTGAATGACCTAGAGATACAAATTTGGTGACAGTATTCGTGTAGCTCTTACGCAGATCAAGTTTGTTTTAGATTTTTGTCACGCCCCTTTCCGCCCCCAAAAACTGGAAAAATCGTAATAATGAACATAACGCATTAAATTTTGGTATGCATAATAATAGTGCTAGTCTCAATGACTACTGTGAATTTGGTTGGGAGTTATTTAAGAATCAATTTTATTGGCAAAATTCACTTGCAGCTGCTCGCGCTTTGTTGCTTAGTTGACAGAGTGGCCAAGTCGGTATGTTATGGATTTTTTAAATAAATAAAACAAATATAAAAAACAAAAAACAAATTTCTGTATATTCTTTGGTATATTTTTTGTTAAAATATCATTTAAGTTTTTTGTTTTCTCTCGAAATGGGTTGCCGGTATCTTACGATCGAGCACTCTCGACTGTAGTTTCCTTACTTGCTTTAATAATGGATATAATAGTTAGAAACACTGTTTTAAATTGCCTAGTAATAAAAAAAGTTAAAATTAAAAAACTGCAACTGCTAAAGGAAAAGTCAAACAATAAGGAATGGAAATTTTATTTATATTGGAACGCTTCACACACAGTGGCGCAGTGGTTAGAGCGTCCGCATACGTGTCCGAATTTTGCATGTGAAATTTTTGACGTTTAATTTTTTTTTTGCAAATTTAACAAGTTTTCTTAATGTTTCAAAAATATTTTCTTGCTCTACAAAACTGGGCATCGGGTATTTTACAGTCGAGCACACCCGACTGTAGCTTTCTAACTTGTTTTAATTGTTTTAGAAATATATCGAGTTGCTTCAGTCGCAGGCTGTATTTAATAAAAATAAATGTATTAAAAAAAATGTAACGCAAGCGAAGCTGCGGGTGAAACTGGCTGGTATAGATATATTTATCATCGAAATAAAAGCAATTCAAGTTTCTTTAAATTGGGAAATGTGTATAATAATTTTTATTAATTAGCTAAGATTTATTTAAAAATAAAAAACCAAAAACGAGTTAATTTTTATCCTTTTCCATTTCCAAGTCGCGAGCTGCTGCAGAACAACGAGAGCGCGAATCCTTATTGGCAGCTTCAATGACTTCATCATCTGGAATTCGAGATACGGCGAGCATATTGCCTTCTAGTGGTATTGGCTTATCTGGAGCTGGTGGGTCAAACTCACTGTGCCCATCGCCTTCGGCGAATTCCGAGTGCTCGTCGAATGGACGATTGTCTTCATCATCAACATCTGATCAAGAACAAGACGGGGATCAGGGCTTGAGCGAGAGTGAAAACAACAGTCACAACAAAAACATGGCGAATGTGAACAATAACAATAATAGCATGAACAACAATAACAACAATAGCAATAACAACAACAACTGCAACTCAAGTAAAATAAGTTTAAATTTAAACGACCTTCGATTGCCTAGTTCGGGTCAGTTCAGCATGGAGCACGCCGAGCAACTGCACGCAAATCGCATGTCCCTAATGGCAGCTGCCTCAGCTGCCGCAGCTGCCGTGGCTGCGTCGTCTCATGGCTCTCGGTCGCAAGATGACTCCATTGAAGCCGTTGTCACCGCTAACTCGGGCAGTGCTGTTGTCCAGGCAGCGGTAGTTAATCTAGCTGCCGCCATGAGAATGAACAATTCTGTAAATCCGCATCAGCAACAGGTAAGATCACGTATCTGAATACTTCATTTGTATGATATTTATTACTTGAAAAAGTAATTGCACAACCGAGTAATGCCACAGAATAGTTGGCTACGTTCAAGAAAGTCTCTGCAGTCTTAATCGACGACAGAAAAGACAATCCTTCGACAGTGTTTGACATACCGGTCTACTTTAAATACTGAAGCTCGAACTCCCTTACCATCGTTGCCTTAATTTCGTATACTCAGATTATACCTAGAGCATAGGAAATTCTTCATAAGATTCAGTGACGAAATATCCGACATAAAAAATGTCAGAGCAGGAGTCCGTCAGTGAAGTGCACTGGCCCCATCCATACTCATGTGACTTTCTCCCTGAAAAAGGTAGACCTGCCCTATAAAATTATTACTTCAGTAATCATTTGAAATATAGTTATAAATTATGGACTCCAAACTATGGATCTCCCGCTCTCCTTCATTATATACGCCACCCATAGGGTAGAATATATATTCTCGATCAGTGTCAACAGCCGAGAAGTCCGTCCGTCTGTCTGTCTGTACACCTATATCTCATAGACTATAAGATCTAGAGACACCCATTCATTACGCAGATGAAGTTAATTTCAATTGTTGGAGTAAACAAACTACATTCGAGAGTGCTCGACCGTAAGATACCCGCAAGTCATTTACAAAGAAAACAATTAACTTTAAGATATTTGAACAAAAAACATACCAAAAAAATATACTGAGCAGCCAAAATCTAAAAATTAACTTGATTTACGATCAACTGTTTAGAACAACAAAATGTATAGTCTCTGAGATCCTGGCTCTCACACCGACATACTGACGGTCATTGCTAAGTCCTCTATGCTGTTGACACTGAGCAAGAATATATATGCTTTATGGGATCGGAGATGTCTTCTTCTGCGTGTTACAATTATTTTGTGTTGTCACTGAATATGAAAGGAAAAGTATTCCTTTTTGAAAAGAAGTGGTACAGACATATGTACATATGTATAGTATGTGATGAGTGAATTTTTTATAGATGCGTTATAAATATATCATCATATCATAGCATCAAGAAACAACGATTTAATAGTTATTTTTACATTTTCAAAATTTTGCATTATTTAATTGTTCAAATAAAAAATGCAATAATTTGAACACCTCTTTTCCAACGTAAGCTGTATTTACATATTGTTGGTTACACATTAAATGAAAAGATTAATCCTTTCGGTGCTAGAAACTAATTAATTATTTTTATTGGTAATGTATAACAAAAAATTTCATTTTTTTTTGTATAGCATGCAGATCATCAGCTACACCTGCAGCAGCAAAGTCATACTCAGCAGCAGCATCAGCATACTTCGCATCTACATCATCAGCAACAACAAAACCAACACCAAATACCTCATCTGCCTCAACTGTTGTCACCACTTGGCGGACATCAACAGACACATACTGGCAGCACTAATAACAGTACTAGTAATAACAGTCGACTCTCACCCACAATTAATGTACCTAGCTTGCAAATGCAAGCTGACACCACCTCATCAGTGATGATGAACATGATGCGTAGTTCTTTGGATTCTGGAAGCCTTGGTGGAATGCATCAAATAGAGCCATTGCATCATCATCAACTACAAGTGACGAATTATGCGCCGACTTCTTCGCATCAGGGACCATTACATCATCATCCCCAGCACCACCAGCAGCACAACCACAGCCAGAATCCGGAAACAGCGCTACGAATGCATCAGCAGGCCGAAGCTATATTGCGATCCCACACAGAAGCGGCTTTTCGTCTAGCAGCCGCCTCAGTGGCAGTTACAAACACCGCAAGTTCCACAGCTCCCAATAGCAACAGCTCCGAAGTTTCAATCGTTGTTAAAAATGAAACATCGTCACACCAACAACATCAGGTCAACGGAGATCTTCAATCACCAAGCGTGAATACATTACAAGAAGTGCAGTCACAACTGGATCAAACAAACTCATGAAGTCATTGTGGTGGTTGACTTTAAAGGAAGACGTCACAAACCCCAAATATAGTCGCAATGATTAGTTTTACGACCGGAGACTAAATACAATAGCTACAATGCCGCATTCACCTGTGTAGGCAGAGCCCAGTACAACGAACTTCATCTATGTATTTAATTTTTGTAAAGCGAACGATCGATAACACAATATATAAATACCGACCTATATTAAGTTACCGATTTCAGCCGATGAATGCATAACGATTGATTGACATGTGTTCAAATATATCAAAACACCACAACATCTATGAGACATTTTGGAAGACTACAACCAGAATATTTTAGTTCACGGGAATTGGATTCTAGAATTTACTCACACGAAATTGTCGTGTTTTTTTTTTCAAATAATTCACATTGAAAAAATATGTACAATCTTCAAAATGAATCACTTGGATCCAAAACAAATTCACGAATCCTAAGTTTTTTAATCATCACGAATATGTGATTTTAGAAAATCAAATAATAAAGCTGACCTCAAAGCTAATCGTTTTAATATCTGGTATTATTAAAGAAACCCTAATTCATGTACAACTATACCTTAGGGTAAAAACTAAATATCTTTGTGTAAACAAGTATTACATCAGGATTTATTTATGTTTTTTAAAGTGGCAAAAGCTTACATTTGTACAGGATAAATAAAATATTTAAAAACATTTAGGATTTCAGAAAACTTATTTTTTTAAGATTGATGCTAGTAGCATCATGCTACAAGAATAGATACGTGCAGTAGATTTGTAATGTAAGTTCAGAAATCTAGCATGCACAATATGTTGTTTTGAAATCCTGTGTAAGAATATGTAGTTTGCTAAGATTTCAAATATGTATATAAACTTGTACGTATATCATGTAATTAAAACTAAAAACAAAATATTCACTATTTTTATTATTGCTAAACTTAAGCGGATGTTGGGACAAATCATGAAATATATGTAGTTGTTGCCACATGCTGCAGCCCCTCGACGTTTTCATGAAAATTAGCTCAGGGACTTTCTCCACTTCCACTAAAAATAATGCTTTATAAATTAGTTTACGCTTGACGACTTGAAAGATTTTGTTCAGTCAATAGAATCAATACAAATCAAAATAGAAATGCAAGTAGGGATGTACAAAAACAAATATATGTTGAGCATCGATTGTGCTTGGCGATATGTATCAATATCAATGATTCTGAAGTTTTTGTTGATATCGATCGACAATTGCAAAGAATAATTAATTGTTTACGTTCTACATGTATATTCTCCCTAAGTTAATATGTTGGTCTTGTACACCTCCAAAAAATATATTAAAAAAAAAAACTATACATATATTTTCTTAATTTTGTATCATTATAGTGACGTTTGACAGCATTAGAAAATAACAATGGCGCCCACAAATTAAAGTAACAGGAATTCATAAACGTGCTTTATTTTCATTATATTACTTTGCGACTTTTTACTTAAGGCTATGTTTCCGACTTATGTTTTTTTTGTAAATGTGCTTTATTAAAAATTAATGCAACCTAGACCAACAGTGCTCACGTGCTCACGTGCTGCTGTTATTGCTGTGATCTTTTACTACTGGAAGCATTTTGTAAAATTATTATTTGCAAGCGGATCTCAATCGCATGTGTTACCCCTAATCGCTCTGTACAATATATGTCAGTGACAAATACCATTAATCGGTGGTCTGCGCGCCAGGGCCTCGAGCACGCTTTTGTGGCGAGCTGAAGGGACTTGCTGATGATGCTGGCAATTTCTCCTGAGTTCGCTTCAAGTTGGTTGCATTAACAGCGCTTTGCAGCTTCGTTGTTGTTGGATCTGTTGTGCATCATTGCATTTATATTTATTGAAAATACATATTTATATATAAATATTTACCTTGCAGCCACCTTACTTGGGTCGCTGGGCCATAGCCCTTCTGATTACGGGCCGCAATGCGGAATATAATTGCCGGCTTGTTCGAACAATCGACATGGGCATTGGATAGTGATGCATTCGGCACTGTGCATTGATTAGCAGCGCCAACATATACACGAACAAATGCCAGCTGGGGTGAGATGACCTTGTCTTTAGTAGTCGGTTTAACAGCGAGATAGACCGAGTACTCAACAATCTCCTTTGTCTTTTGCGCTGGAGGCGGTTCCCATGTCAAGTGTGCCCCTTCCTTAATATCTTTAGATATCTTTATGGCTGATGGGGCACCAGGAAATCCGGGTAGACATGTCTTGAAGCTGGATATCTAAAAAAAATATTTTTTTATATTCAAAATCTAAAACTTTGAAAATAATCTATTAATTTTAATTATCTCAGGTGATTCTAAGTCATAGTTATATAACTATCAAGATGATTTCAATAAAAAAAAAAAAACATTTACCATTTTTAAAGGAGTGTTGTAAATAATTATACAAAATATATTAATATAAAATTTAATAATAATTAAACATTTATAACAATAAAAACAAACCTCTCCCCATTCACCACGACCACATGTATTAAGTGCAGCAAGACGAAATCGATACGCTGTGCCTGGATCCAAACTGATGCGCGGATATTGTGTCAAATCCGGTAAATTTTCCGCATCAATATTATCAAGTAGAGAGCCCGTGAAGCTATTGTAATCGATATAATTAGTTACAGTGTGCGAAAGCTCTTTAAAAATGCCCACTGTATGCCATTTATCACTCTCGTCACTTGAAATCTTACAAATATGAAAAGTTTAAAATTAGGCTGGTGTTATAAATATGTACTTGCATAATTGCTTACATTGTTATTATTATTTGATTTTAATTGTTCATTCGATTTATAGTTGATACTGTTAAGCTGACTAATTGACGATCCGCCATCCAGCAAACTTCTCGATGCCTGAACTGAGCCCGCCGAGGCCGCTTGCAGAACTGCTGCAGACGCTAAGGCTTCCAAATGTGAATCATCCACTGTAATCAACATGGTTAATTTTTATTGTAAATAGGCGACGTAAGTAATGGATAGAAATTCAAAATTTACTTTTGATTCAATCCCGAGTTTTCACTTGTTTTTTTTTGTATTTGAATGTGAACGAAGATTTCAGCCTTTATTTTTGTAAGCCGAAGACTCCTACAAAAAACTACTAAAAAATAAGTAAGAAAGCTCCAGTCGAGAGTGCTCGACCGTAAGATACCCTCAACCCATTTCGAGAGAAAACAAAAAACGTAAATGATATTTTAACAAAAAATATACCAAAGAATATACTGAAAAAAAATCCATAACATACCGACATGGTCACACTGCCAACTAAACAAACAAGGCGCAAGCACCTGCAAGTGAATTTTGCCTATAAAATTGATTCTTTAATAACTTCCTTGTTTTTCATTTGATCACAACCAAATTTATATTAGGAGTTTAATTATTATTATGCATACCAAAATTCAATGCTCTAGGTCTATTATTACGGCTTTTCCAGTTTGCGGAGGCGGAAAGGGGCGTGGCAAAAATTTAAAACAAACTTGATTTGCGTAACTCCTTCACGAGTACTGTCACCAAATTTGATATCTCTAGGTCTTCACACACTTAAAACGGACATATGCATTGGGCACAACTATTTTTATAAATAATTTAACAAATAACTTTTGTTCTACTAATCAAATTTTTACCTAAACTACAAGGTATATTAAACATAAGTGTTGTACTTAAATATAGGTTAATGTTTTGCACTAACTGATCGCAATAAGAAGTTTAGTTAAATAAAAGTTGTCATGTTTTCTTATTGTTAATCTAAGACATTCGCAGCAGTGTTTTAAATATTTGTCAGGAAGAGGTTGCGCTGGGGCTTATCAAGTATTTTGCCCCGAGATTGTTGCAAAAGACTCAGCTATACACAATCAATGGTAATAAGAGAACATGACAACCATAATATATTCCAAATATGTTTATTGTGAGGCGGTAACCAAACTAGATACATCATTACTCAGAGCGGTATATCCATTCGGACAAACCTCAACCACCACGAGTCCAACACCAATGACTGGACGGAACAAGTCCCATGAGCTCCAGTCCCCGTGGACCAACAAAATTGACTCCAAATTACACATCATTACACAAAGAACTTTTGGATACGCGATTTACATAAAAAAACGTGCCTAGATTTATGCATATTGCGGGCGGAGGGGTCGTGGCATCCAACTTTGGAAATAAAGTTGATCTGAATGCAGGAGCCTATGTACCAAGTTTGGTGTCTTTATGCATTATTGTGTCTGAGATCTAGGTGTTCATACTCAAAGACAGACGGACATGGCTATATCGTCTCGGCTTTTGACATTGATGAATAATATATATACTTTATGGGGTCGGAGATGGCTCCTTCTGCCTGTTACATACATTTTCTCTTGGTAGCTCCCTATTGGCGTTTTAAATCAATTGAAATTCAAAGTGGCTAGATTTATTTAGAACGATTAACAACTGATTGATTGCAAACACGCAATTGCCAAGAGTTGTAAAGCAATATTTTCTTGTTTGACGGGTAAACATTGTACATTTTGTTGTTGTTTTAAGTAAGGATATTAATTATTTAAAGATTTCTGTGGTAGTTCCGTATTTTGGGAATTTAGCTATATATATCTTTCAGAAATATATTTTACAGATAAAATCGAAATCACATTTTGCAGGACATAAACATGGAGACTGAAAAAGATAAAAATAAAACGTGGTGGGCATCATTCGTTTTAATAGAACGTTCAACCACAAATAAATTAAATCTTTATGTACGACCACTTCCTAATATTTCTCAAATACAAATTTTTAAATTAAATGTTAATTTAGAATTTTTCAACATACTTAGATTTTTCAAACTTTCAAATTTTGAAACAATTTAAAAGAAATCTATTGTTGATATAAAATATGTCAATAGCCCCAAACACCAATTACATCCTATAGAAACCTGAATACCGAATTGTTTACTATTCAATTCACACAGGGAATAAACATTTAACTAAGTATACATATTTGTAATTTGCGATCGCAATGGGCACGACATACTAAATGCGAAATAAACTAGAATCTAATCCCAGAATCTGTCATAGTAAATTTTGAGTGTATACATGGACAGACAGACGGACATGGCCAGAGAAAATATATTATGTTTGGCCGATATGTAATCCTACCTATTAAATGCCTTTTAGCCACGCACACAAACCCATTTTCTACGTATAACAAGTAAGAAAGCTACAGTCGAGAGTGCTCGGCGGTATGATACCCGCAACTCATGTCGATAGAAAACAAAAAGCTTAAATGATATTTTAACAAAAAATATACCACAGAATAGACTGAAATTTGTTTTTTTTGTTTATACATATTTTTAAGAAATCCATTGAATACCGACATGGTCACACTGTCAACTAAACAAACAAAGCGCGAGCAGCTGCAAGTGAATTTTGCATATAAAATTGATTCATTAATAACTTCCTTGTTTTTCATTCGATCTCAACCAAATTCACAGGAATTATTGAGAATATATTTATTATTATGCATACCAAGCATCAGTGCTCTACTAGGTCTATTATTACGGCTTTTCCAGTTTTTGGGGGCGGAAAGGGGCGTAGGCAATTTGATCTGCGTAAGAGCTACATGAATACTGTCACCAAATTTGATATCTCTAGGTCATTCACTCACTTAAAACGTCCATATGCATTGGGCACAACAATTTTGATAAATAGTTTAACGAATAACTTTTGTTCTACTTATCCGATTTGTACCAAAATTACAAGGTATATTACGAGTGTCAAGCGCAGATGGGTTACCAAATTGCACATCATTACACAAAGAATTTTTGGAGTTATACGCAATTTACATATAAAAAAACTTGACTTTTACTAGATTAATGCTTATTGTGGGCGAAGGGGGCGTGGCATCCAACTTTTGAAATAAACTTGAGCTGCGTAGGGAATGCAGGAACCTTTGTGCCAAATTTGGGGTCTCTATGTCTTATAGTCTCTGAGATCCAGGTGTTCATACGGACAGACAGACGGACAGACGGACAGACGGACAGTCGGACAGTCGGACAGACGGACATGGCTATATCGTCTCGGCTGTTGACGCTGATCAAGAATATATATACTTTATGGGGTCGGAGATGCCTCCTTTTGCCTGTTACATACATTTTCTGTTGGCACTAAGTTATAATACCCTTCTACCCTTTGGGTAGCGGGTATAAAAACTACAACAAAATAAGTATGTTTATGTGAAAATACAATGGGGGAAAAAAAGCAACTATATGCTTCTTATATTGTATGTATATCATACCATTTGATTTCTGTCGCTGAATTACCATAGGCGGTATTTGATCAGCATTACTTTCAGATGTGGTGGATATTTTCGAGTCTTTGAATAGGCCACAGCCGCCAGTGCCTTTAACTTCGCCCGACTTGATCGTAGTCAAAATATTGGCGGCTTCAGTCTCTGATGCGGTCGGCTTGTTAAACTCAGAATCAGTTGTTACAGTTCCTGCTACTTTCGGCTGAAATTGGTATTGGTACGGTAATATATCGTATATTTATAAAATTATGAGTTCAATTGATAAAACAATTCTACTTACATTTGCAACGGTGTTATCAATGCTATTCGATTTGCAAACATCTGTTGTACTACTTACATCAGAAACATCATCAACAACTTCAGGTTTAATGTTATTGTCAGCAGAGGCAACGATTCCTGTATCTTCCTGTGTTGTGGCAGTACCAGTATTAACTGAGAGAGCTGCTATTGAAGTTGAGGACCCTATGGCGTCATTATCATCGTCGTTTTCGTTATCTTGAAAAATGTCAGCAGCATCTTTTTTGGATTTAATGGTTAAATCACCAGCGCCATCGAGTTGCTCAATAATATCATCCATTGGATCGGCATCAATGCAAGCGGATTCCGCTAACTTATCAGCAGCTCCACTATTATCTTTCTCTGTTAATTGTATGTTAAAAGTTGGCTTCACGGTCGCTGACGATGTGGTGGCACTTCTTGCTGTCGTGGCCAACGTCAAAGATCGTGGACCAACATTATTTGATGCACCGGTATTGAAAATGTTAACAAAACCTTTTCGTGCAGCAGCTGCTGCCGCTGCACCAGGTAACATTACCAATTTATTGGAGCCTGTACCGACCCCGACTGGTGAGGATGTGATGTTAATGCCAGTGCTATTTGTACTCATTACAGTTACGGGCTTGCCGCCAATATAAACAGCCGTTTTTTGCTGCAACTTATGTGTAGTCAATTGGGGTTTGTTGACAACCGAAGACGCAGCTGCTCCTGATGTTGTTGGCAGGGTCAATGTTATCGGTCGTCCAGCTGTAGTTGCAGTACTACTACCGCCTGCTATATTTCGAACCATTTTCACATTACTCGGGCTGGATAAGACTGTACGTGGAATGGCTGTAGCAGTCGTTGTGCTGCCTGTGGAACCAACAAAGCTGACAATGCTAGCCCCATGGCTGGAGATGGAGCTGCTGCCAGCACTGGTCATTACACCAGGACCGGGCACAGTGCGTATACTTGACCCTGTGGTAACAATTATAATTTGCTGATTGCCGATTGGAGCTCCTTGCTTATTAGTGATCACAAAAGCTGGCTTGCCGCCCATCATATTAGATGTCATTTTGCCCATTTGCAGAATATTTGAATTTTTCATAATTAGCTTGCCACCAGCTACACTATGAGGCGAAACGAGTTTCAGAACATTGCCAGCTACAATGGACTTTTGCTGATGCGGTTGCTGCTGTAATATAGCTCCTCCCATTGCTGCTGCAGAAGTTGCTGTTGCACTAGCTACTGCTGTAGCTGCTGCTCCAGTTGCCATAATGGTTTTCGGCTGCATGCTGCTGCTGGATGCAATCTGAAATGAAAATCAATCGCGTCAGTTTTAGACTTTTTTTATTGTTCATATATGTATGTTCAGACATGTCAGAATTGATATATATGTGTAGTATATAACATTTTTTGTTGTATGATTGGTTCTTTAGAGTAGCTTTAATAAGGTCATGCAATAATTGAGAATCTTCCACAAAATCGGTATTCAGTTTTATTTAACTTAAACCAGAAAAAAAAAATCGTTTGATTTTAAAATGTTTTGCTCAAAACGACTATGTATGAATCGTCTTAAATAAAAAAAAATTATTAAGATTCATCATTATCCAATGCTATCCTTATATTTCGAATAAAACACAAAATGACCAACAGTTGCTGCAACTGATCACGCCCTATTAGATTGTTTCATTCAAAACTGTCAAGTTTATTATGTCAGGGTCTAGCTCTTTTGGACCCTGAGTTTAGTGTATTCATTCACTAATGTGCAAATATACTTAATAAGTTTGAGATGCCTCGTTTAACATACATATTTTACATATTTTCTATTAGTTCAATATTTAGTTTTGAGTTTATCAATTACGTTTAAAAGTTTCACTCAATTTTTAAAATATATGTATGTAATTAAGTTAAATATGCAATTTGTTATGGAACCAGTTTGTTATAAGAATAATAATTAAATCTTATGTATGTATATACGTACATAATGCTTGTAAAATATCAAAAAATACAATTGCGTAGGACTGACATTTTTAAATCTTATGTATGTATATACGTACATAATGCAATCAACAATATGCATTTTGAAAAATATATATAGGCTAATATGTAGCTAATATTATTAGCTATTCAAAATGCTAATATGGTAATTTGAATGAACTAACATTAGAATTTGGATTTCGCGGATAAGAGTCGAATCAATACCCCAATATCATTATTAATATTCCATTTAACTTTATACTGAAATTACCTGAATTTGTGTTGAGGCCGTGGGCAATTGCTGATTGCAAATAGATATGGCTTGAGCATGGCTTGCGTGGCCTTTCGCGATATTAAAATTAACCTTTGGCAGCGTCTGTACTGCCATACCACCGGTGCTAGTCTTAACAAATTGTAATTGGACATTTGATGTCAGTGTCAGAGGTTTCTGTATAAAATATTGTTTACCACCCAGCGAAGTAGCCGATGTTGTTGTGGTTGCCGCTGCTGATGTCGTTGATGATGACAACGACGATAGTTGCACTGTGGCACTTGGCTGTGAGGTTTTTAACATTGTTGTTGTTATTGGGGCGCTGTTGCTGCTACTGCTATATGTCGTCGTTGCCATGCGTAATGCTTGACAAGTTGTTGAGGTAACGCCTGCAGGTATAATTCGCAATGTTCCAGCTGATGTCTGCGGTGTAGTAAGCACAATGTTACTGCTAGCAATTGTGCTTGTCACAGGTCTTGCCACAGCCAAGTTAGACGTGTCAATTGTTGTTGGTGGCAAAGAGGTTATGCCTGTTGTCATCTTATTTAGGCCAGTTCGGAACTTTTGTAGCGAATTAGCAACGACAGCTGCTGTGGCTGATGTGACGCCAGTGCTGCTTATTATGGATATTTGAGGCTGAACATTAGTCGTTGTTGAAGCAGATTGCACCAATGGAATAGGTGTTTTAACAGCTGGGTCGACGAGATCAGCGCTAGAACCATTCGATTGGCTTATTGTGGACTTGCCAATTGATGCTGAAGGTGGACTTTCTGTGACATCGGAGACAGTGGTAGAATTAGCAGTGGCTGCACTGCTAGTTTGCGATATTAAGCTTTGACTTTGATTTTGACAAGATGGCTTCGTGGCTACAGCCTGGGATTGCTCAATCTTTTGAATTTGTAGTACATATGCAGCCGCGAACGTAGTGGCTGTCCAAGACAGTTCCAGAGCATGCGTCGAAGCACGAACCAATGCCACCTTGACGGCATACAGAGGCTTCGTCACCTCCAGATACCAAAGATCTTTACAACATACCTGAATCGAATAAAAGTTCAAAATTTAATATTTTCTTTTAATCATAGTATATATGTACATATATTGCGACAAATCTAGAAAATGAAATAGTAGAAGATAGCGATTTTTTCTTTTTTAGTGGGTAATACTTGGACCAACGATCGACGCGGCTATTGATGGCCATTTTAACTTCAGGTTTTGAATCATACATATGTACATATAAAATATTTTTAAATACAAATATCATTAAGTGTTCACGGTTATATATTGTTGATATATTTTGGACTTTGGCTTTATTAATAGTAATAACTTAAAATTAAATAAATATTAAAAGTGAAAATCATCTCACCCTAACCTGGTTGTTCCATGCTTTGCGATAACCATCTCGACCTGACCACACATATAAACGACTTTGAATACCGACAGCGCAATGCCCAGCTCGAGCCCTAGGCACATTTTCTTCAACGGTATCCAGGGTGATATTCTCCCAAGTCATTGAGTCTGTACAATTTTGATATTTAAGTGGTATGAACATATTTCTTAATATCAATTATTTATTACGTACCCAAATCGAGAACAGCTAAAGTATTTGTGCATTTCCATTCCCGTTCAGTGGTTGCCTTTGTATCATTTATAACCAACGGCACCCAACCGCCGAACACATACATTTTATTGGCAATCATTGTTGAACTATGCAATGAGCGCGGCAGTGGAGCCTGTCCTCTAGTTCTTGGTTTTTCCCATGTCATCGAATCTATATTTCAATAAATTACAATATATTCGGAATTTTCTTTTTTTTTTAAGGTGGCTGTAAATGGTTTAATGTAGACTTGTTAAAACGACAGCTCGATTTTAATACTCCAATACTTCCGATCCATTTCAAATTATATTTTTAAAGATTTGTAGTTAGAATAGCGAATAACAACTTGATATATGTATATGGATATATTACTTGGATTTCATTTTTCATAATTATCGACACATCGATTTTTGACTTAATAAAAATTGATGTTCAGTTTGCTCATAATGACACTACAAATAAATGTTAATTAAAATCAAATTAAAATTATTTACCCGTGTCTAACAACCACAAATCGCCCAAACGGCAGCCACTCATTCCGCCGTACACAAGCAGGCGTAGTTTTTTGGAATCTTTGCTGGTAAATGAAATACCCGTGTGTGACTCGCGTGGTGGAGGACTGTCTCCAAATGTTTTGGGAATAATCCACTTGCCATTGTGACTGTGCACTCCTCGTGTGTCCAATATATATAAATCATTTAGATATCTACACACAAATTGAATAAATGACATATTTAGAATATAGAATATCTTTATGACCATTTGCATAGTTATTCACTTACTTCGGAATATTATTTTTAGGATCGTCCGATTCGTTTGCCAAGCCGCCAAAGAGGAAAATCTTTTCACCCACCATCGTAAAACTGTGTCCCAAGCGTGGACATGGCGACAAACCATTATCTGGCGATTCCGGATACATTTTGCGCCATTCCCACTTTGTTGCCTGCAGCTCATAGAGCTCATTTGAGTACTTGCCATATTCAATCATGCCACCAAAAACAAACATGCGCGTTCCTTCAACAACAAATCCATAAGCAGCACATCCATTCGGTACATCACCTTTTAACACCGGGACATACCATTGATTGCTAACTGGAAAGAAGAAAGCGAACCATAAATTCAGTACATTTTTGTCCAAAACGTTTTTATTTATTATATTGCCATTTTTAGCTTTAAATCTTTTGCAGAGTTCTCTTTTCAAAAACGTCAACAACAAAATTGTAAAAGATACTGAAATTAAACACTAATGGCGAGGTACATGATTTTTAAACACAAAAACCAAAAAAAATATTTGAAAACACACAAATACAAATATAGTCGGCGTTGGACTCAATCGTACACTTTCCATCTGTAACTTTTTGGGATTACTTAAGTACATATGTTTATGGTAATAATTACCTGTATTGTAAACGTGCAATTCGTCGACAATTCCCTCGTTTCCACCGCCAAAAACAACCATCAATTCCTTGATATTAATTGCACGATGCCCATGGCGTGGGCGCGGCTGTGGTCCGGTTGGGTTTAGGACGCGCTTCCATCGAAAACCCGACTGTCCGTTCATTGACAACTGCGACGACTGAATACCACTAGCACTTCCAAGACACTCGCTTGCTTGATGATATCCGCCGTCCACATTCATCATGTCGATGCGAGTCAAGCAGTTTGTCACCGGCACAATTTGTTCCGAGTTAAGTTCTTCGGGCGCTAATCCAACTGTTCCAATTGTCGAAGTGCTTGATCCAGCAAAATCAGGGGATTCCATCTTATTTCGTTTGTTTGGTTGTTAGTTTTTAGTTTCTTTTTTATATCAAACATACAATTTTGGCCAAGAATCGACGCATGAAGGCATATTTTCTCTGCAATTCCCCAATAGTTTTAGAAATGAAAAATGTATTCGATTTGCATAAATAAACACCAACTACAATAACTTTTATCACGCACTGTATTTATACATGGATGCTAACAAATTTATGTTGACCTGGCAATGCTATGAAATGGACGCTGTACAAAATCTAAATTTTTACTTTTCTTGGTTGCTACCATTCACAAAAAGTAAGAATTACCGAACAACACAGCGCACATTGCCAATTACTACACCCTTACCACTTCATTTACTTTATTTTTTGTGACAATAATAATTTAAGTCAAAAAAGTTACTGCCTAGATTATACACAATGTGCCAAAAAAGCCGAAGAAAACGACTACGACGCACACATATAAAAGTAGTTTAGCGGAGCGAACCAATGTAGTTCCAAAGCACTGTATTGCTCATTCTTTCTAAAAATAATCGATAACTGCAAACCGCTATGTTAATATATTACATATTTAAGATTTAACATTTATGTTTTAAATTGTATGTATAATACACTGTATTAATTTTTTATAATAATGAAAATTAAATTTGTTGTTCTCTTATAATAATTAATTGGTAATAATTAAATATTATTTTGACTAAATTTGATTTACGATTAATTTGATAAGGGAAGGGGGAAAGATCTAATGTCAGCGGCACGATTTTATTTAATTATATTCAAATAATATCGATAACAATCTAAATGTTGTAAACCATAATACATTTGTGTTCTTAAGAAAACCATAAATTTACTTTAATATAATATTTTTGCTATTTACAAAATTGTATGATAACTACTCCAACATAGGAATATTGACATTAATACTAGCAAGAAATGAGGTAACGCATTGTTTCGATTATCAGGACATACATATCGACGCATTTCCGCGAACGTATCGTATGTCGCCTTTTTTCGAAATTGAGATTTTAATGCAAAATTGTTAGCCACCTAATGACTCACTACCCTACGGTTCCGATAAAAATTAAGTTTCATTACCCGCTACCCATAGGGCAGAAGGAGCCATCTCCGACCCCATAAAGTATATATACTATATTCTTGATCAGTGTCAACAGCCGAGACGATATAGCCATGTCCGTCTGTCCGTCTGTCAGTCTGTCCGTCTGTCTGTCCATATGAACACCTGGATCTCAGAGACTATTAGACATAGAGACACCAAAATTGGCACATAGGTTCCTACATTGTGCACGCAGATCAAGTTTATTTCAAAAGTTGCATGCCACGCCCCTTTCGCCCACAATAAGCATTAATCTAGAAAAAGTCAAGTTTTTTTTATGTAAATTGCATATAACTCCAAAAGTTCTTTGTGTAATGATGTGTAATTTGATAACCCATCTGAGCTTAACACTCTTAATATACCTTGCAATTTTGGTAAAAATCGGATAAGTAGAACAAAAGTGTGCCCAACGCATATGGACGTTTTAAGTGTGTGAATGACCTAGAGATCTCAAATTTAGTGACAGTATTCTTGTAGGTCTTACGCAGATCAAGTTTGTTTTAGATTTTTGCCACACCCCTTTCCGCCCCCAAAAACTGGAAAAGCCGTAATAATGGACCTAGAGCATTGAATTTTGGTATTCAATGACTCCTGTGAATTTGGTTCAGATCAAATGAAATACAAGGAAGTTATTAAAGAATCAATTTTATATGCAAAATTCACTTGCAGCTGCTCGCGCTTTGTTTGTTTAGTTGACAGTGTGACCATGTCGGTGCTATGAATTTTTACACGCTTTGTTACAGTGCTTTTCATGTCCATACACATTTATTTTTCATGTGAATGGAAATACTTCAAACGCACCCATTTCGGGAGAAAACAAAAAAATTAAATGATATTTTAACAAAAAATATACCAAATATACTGAAACTTTTTTTTGTATATATTTGAAAATAGCGGGTATAAAAATCCATAGCATACCGACATGGTCACACTGTCAACTAAACAAACAAAGCGCGACATCTACAAGTGAATTTTGCATATAAAATTGATTCTTTAATAACTTCCTTGTTTTTCATTCGATCTCAAAAAAATTCATCATTGAGAATATAATTATTATTATGCATACCAAAATTCAATGCTCTAGGTCTTTTATTACGTCTTTTACAGGCTTTTGGGGGCGGAAAGGGGCGTGACATCCAACTTTTGAAATAAACTTGATTTGATAGCTCTAGCTCTTATAGTGTCTTCTTATATAGTCTTCATACAGACGGGCAGACGGACAGACGGAAATGGCTATATCGTCTCGGCTGTTGACACTGATCAAGAATATATATACTTTATGGGGTCGGAGATGCCTCCTTCTGCCTGTTACATACATTTTCTGTTGGCACTAAGTTATAATACCCTTCTACCCTATGGGTAGCGGGTATAAAAATGTAAGCATTTCTTATTCACGCAAATACGCATATTACAACCTTAGTCTGTATGAAAGTGGAACTCGAAATGGGTATTGTTTTTTGTGGGGTGGAGTCGATGAGACGAGAAGTTCTAATGAAATATGCTCAGCTCTTTTAAAGTATTTAATTAATTTAGATAGTAAGAAAAAATAAAAATCTTGGCCTTTATTGGCTCTGTCCAAAATAAGAATCAGGCAGTGCTAGAAATAATCATTTATTTCTCAATTTCCTCAAGTTTTGTAAAAACTATAAAAATTACCTTTTTTTTGCCTGAACACACCTGCCTGGATGCCAGTGGACTCGGTACACAGCACTATTGAATCTCTTATACGAAATCGTAATGTATGGGCACCCAGCGCATGGCCGACACTTATTGGAAATGCTAGAACAAATCCAACCGGCTATGAATGTATAGAATTACAGTACACAGACTTTAAAAACTGGAAACTTTTTTCGAGCTCTTTATTTAAACATAAAACATTACATTTAAGTATATTACGTATCGTTATTATTGAAAAATTCCCATTATTAATTAGAAATATCTTTTTAATTTGCCTAATTTCACCCAAACTTTAAAATCATTATATAATTATAAGCTAAATAGTTATAAGAAAAAATTTGATGATCTAAATAATTTATGTAAGCAAAATAGTATACCTCCCAGATACCACAATGAATATAAAACTTTGGGACATTCTTCGAAAGTATAAGAATGTTAAACGAAACAGGTGATAATTTAGTTTAATTTTCCATAAATAATTAAAAATTTTTTATTATAATGTTGTTAATGAATAAAATTTCTAATTTCTAATTTCTCACCTGTAAAATTTGATTTTTCAACATACGATACTTTCGTGGAAATGCGTCGATATATACAGTTGTATCACTTTTAGGAATTTTTCGTTGTATCCACAAGGAAATATTGACAATTGTACCTTATAAGCTTAGATCTCTAATGCATTCTTTACGCAGATCAAATTTATTTCAAAGCTTGGTAAGCTATCTGTGCTTAATACTTACTTAATATACCCTGTAATTTTGGTAAGAATCGGATAAGTACAACAAAAGTTAATTGTTAAATTATTTTCAAAATAGTTGTGCCCAATGCATAAGGACGTTTTAAGTGTGTGAGTGATCTAATGATATCAAATTTGGTGACAGTATTCGTGTAGGTCTTAAGCAGATCAAATAAGTTTTCCATTTTTGTCACGCCTATTTCCGCCCCCAAAAGCTGGAAAAGCCGTAATAATGAGCTAGAACATTGAATTTTAGCATGCATAATAACAATTATAGTCTCATTGATCCCTGTGAATTTAGTTGTGATTAAATGAAAAACACAGTGTGACCATGTCGGTATGTTAAGGATTTTTTTAACTAAATACAAAAAAAAACAAATTTCAGTATATTTCCTTGGGTTTTTTTTTTTTTCAAATATCATTTAAGTTTTTTGTTTTCTCTTGACTATAGCTTTCTTACTTGTTTTTAAATTCAGTCAGTGGTAAAAGAGAAAATCAATATTTTAAAAATACTGAAAATCTACCTCTATTATTTTAAAATCTTATGTTTATGACCTTGTGGTAAATGTAGATGTATAATAAAATGGTTTTTGGAGAAATCTGCAATTTTCGGAAATTCCATAGAAAAGTCAGTGCAAAGCATGCAATAGGCACTCAGGAAACATAACCGCGAACAGCTGCATCGTGACGCAAAATCATTCACGATCAATGAAGAAGGTGGGGTAAAAACACCCGAGTAGTTCGCTAACCATTCGAATCATTGACGAGATATTCGGGTGAATTTCGAGTTTTGTCATAAGAGCAAAAGTTGTGGTGGAGCAAGATCCGTGAACAAAAATAATTCGCTTGGTGTAGTGATTTTCGCGCATATTGCGGGTTTTTTTTCACTTTAAAACTTTAACAATTTTTGCGAAACGTGATGGGACTTCGCTCACGAACCGTTCTCAACGAACCTCGACTCAATGATAGTTTAGACTTCCAGGAGATGTTGAGAGCACCGTGACTTTGAGTGCCTTTTATTTGAGTGATCGCATTGAGTCGTTTTTACTCGGTTGAGTATAGAAAAACAGAGTGTCACTCACAAATGCGCTCACATCAACTTTCTCCCCCCTTGCAGTGGTTTAATTGCAATTTTTATTGGAGAATGTACCCGACAGAATCCACCCGAAGGAGTTCTGGACCATGGGAAGTCCTCCTTGGCTTGGGAGGATACCCGGCAGGAGGTGTTCCGAGAACACGTCCGCACCTAGAACCGCGGACACCTTTTTCGAGCTGCACCAATCCTGATCTGCCAGGAGCAGGTTGCTCAGGTGATTGGGCTGAACTTGAGCGACGGTTCTGGTGGGCATAATCGTCCGGAGCAGAGGGTCAGTTTTGAAGACGACCTCCTTGCTCATGGCGGTCGTCTTGGAGCGTAGCACGGCAGTGGATACTCCTTCTGTGCCCAAGCGAGTGATCGTTACGGTATCGACTCGCTGATGCGGCTTACGGGACACCAGGAGTCCATGGGCAGGATGCTGACTGCCTTTCATTGAAGCAGTGTGGTCAGCGATAGCGCGGTGCCAGACACGGCCTGGATGGGGATGGGGATGCGGCGCCGTTGGCGTGGAACTTCGGGTGGTCACGTCGAGCCTTGGGCTGCCGTGAAATCCGCCGTTTGGAGCGTGGCTCTGGCATGTGCAGCATTGTGTGGTGATCTTCGCCACATTGCCTGCACTTGCCGCCACTGCGGCACGTGCCGCCGGAGTGTTGATGGGCTTGACAGTTGGGGCAGTACTTATTGATTAGTACTGCCCTAAGCCGCTTCTCGTGGGTCAACTGCTTGAAACGCATGCATCTGCGCAGTGCGTGGATGCCACGGCACCTGAAAGAGTCCGTGCCGGGTGGCACGTACTCCTTCCTCTGGGCGGCCTGGCGCTGCGTGGAGGGTTTTCGGAGCCCCACTTCAGCGCTGGAGGCTTCTGCCTCCATGGGGGTGACTGCTCTGCTGGCCGAGAATATTCGGCGCAGGCAGAACTCGTCCAACGACGAGGATGAGTCGCTGCTTGGTGTTCCCATGTTGACCTTTGTTGGTGGAAAAGAAAGAGAGAAAAAAAGAAAGCAAAAATGGCTTCGGATGAGAATAAAAAGAAACGTATTTAAGCAAAAGGAGGCCACAGGATAGTGGATGACAACACAGCAAGAAAGACAGAATGAGGCTTTAAGTCGAGACGGAAAGTTCGAACATCTACCACTCGAACCTTGTTGTCATCACCAGGGCACGCGGTTAGCACGCGACCGAGCCGTCATTCCTTAGGTGGAATGTTGTCTTCTTTGATGATGACCATGTCACAAACTTGGAGATCATGAGAAGGTGTTGCGCTTATGCAGTTCTTTCAAATATTCCTCCTTGCATCGCACACAAAAAATCTAATGCTGAGCCTGAAGACGTTGCCTGCGGTTGCGGATGGACTCCACATTCTCTCTGGATTCAGGCTCAGCAACGGAGAGGAGAGGACCGCCAACCAAGAAATGGCTGGGAGTGATGGACACCAAATCGCTTACATCCTCGGATAGAGGAGAAAGAGTGCCATGTGAGCCCTTGATGTCTGTGTTTAGCGAGAATAAGACTTCGGGTGTTCTCCACAATATCCTTGGAGAGGATCGAGGAGGCTCCGACGATCGTTTTTCGTTGTCGGAGTACATGTGAAGGGGTCACCCTCGCCTTGCCACAAAACGGGAAAAGCCTCCCAAGAACCTTTCCGCCGTCAGGTCTGTGGTCGCTTCCAGGTGGATTTCCTTAGTGCTGAAACACACGAAAACACAGACATATCCCTTGGTTAGCTTACAGCCCCGTCCGACATGGCTCTTTATGTCAAAGGGACCAGCAAAATCGACACCTGTGTGGGTGAAACGCCGAGAAAAAGTCGACCGGGCTTTTGGAAGGTCGCCCATCAGCTAGGTCTGCAATTTGCGGCGATGCAGTACGCATAACTCTGACAGCAAATGGGCCCAACACAGCTCTAAACATGGGAGTGCACCGTTTTAATGAGAGCTACCCATGACTTGGGTGCTAAGAGATTGATTGACACTTGTCCGGCCAACGCCATACGCGCTTTGGATGGCGTCGCAAAAGTCATGGAATTGGACCTCTGCGCCGGGTTGGAAATTAACCCACCTTAGAATTCGAATATCCTGTAAGGAAGAATAATTCTCAATGAATGCCCATGCCAACTGTTCTGCCGATAGTCATCCCAACCAAGCTCTTGCATCCTTCTCTCTTTGTGAAGGATGGTTTGGACACCATCTAGGAGGTGACGAAGAAGAATTCGTCAGTGATAGCTTGCCTTCGAATACCTAGTGTTTTAGCAACACTCTTCGATCTCGAGGAAATCAGCACAGAGCAAGTGGTCCTTTGGAATCCTCTTTAACACATACTTTGTGTTAGAGGTCCACTTTCTTAATGGAACTGGTCAAAAGAGTGCTGGCGCAAACGTATGCGATGGAGAGATAATAATAAGTGTGTAATATAATAAAATATAATATATAATGATCAATATAGAAAAGTAATGTAATTTGATATATAAAATCAAACACAGACGCGGAGTTTGCAGTCTCTCTTTTTTTTGTATTAATGTTGTTTGAGCTGAGTGGACCAAGAATATGGCAGAACATTTTAATTTCAATGGATTATCTTGCTTTTCTTTGTAGATGCTGGAAATATAGGGATTTCTTACCCGGCTCGAAGGATTTAAATGTTGTGGTGGAGCAAGATCCGTGAAAGAAAATAATTCGCTTGGTGTGGTGATTTTCGCGCATATTTCGGGTTTTTTTTACTTTCCGTCTATTTCATAGGTTTTTCTTGACCACATCGGAATTCTGTATATGTGTTTCCCATCCGATAAATATTAGATATGTCGAGTCTTTTCATCGTACATAATGACCGTTTTAACTGAAGCAGTTCGGCTTTCTTCTAATATTATTTGGTGTCGAAAGCAGTTGAACGGCTTGTCTGTTTTTTCGATGGTGTAGGTAAGTGATAACTCGCTTTGTATTGTGGCAATATCTGACTGTGGATCCTCTTCTAGCGCGTGGATGTGCTGTCGGTTCAGCGTTCTCTTTTCCTGGCTTGTAAAAAAATTGGGCGTTGTGTTCGTCAATGGAAGCTTTCCAGCGCTTAATTTTAGCGTTTGGATTCCGATCTGAGAAGGTGAAAGTTAGTGATTGGTGGTCAGTGAAAATGTTTAAATTTTTTACGCTGTATAGGTAATTCGTAATTTCGACATGTTTTTCATCAAACCCATGTAACCTGTGGCACAAATACAAGGATAATATGTCAGAATATATTATACATCAAATTCGTGTCAGTTCCTGAAATCACGATATTGAGATGAATGAGAAGATTAATAATCGTGCTTTGCTCTTGATCGAAGATATGTGTTACCTGATGTGCGGTAATTTATTAATCAGTTTAGGAATGCCAGCGCCATAACGTGAAATGAATGACGCATTTAATCGAGAATTGGAACGGGAACGTGAATATGATCACCAGGAATTAGATTTAGTAAGTAGTTCAAACGAATGTACCCCTGTTGAATTACCAACAAAAGGAAGTTTATGATACTTTAATAAAGGCAATCGATGATGAAAATGGTGGTTTATATTTCCTAGATGCCCCTGGTGGAACTGGCAAGACATTCCTCATGTCATTAGGTTTAGCAACTGTTCGGGCGAGATCCAACATGGCGGTTGCAGCTGCTTTTTCTGGAATAGCAGAAACATTTTTAGAAGGATGCCGTACGGCTCATTCAGCATTTCAATTACCGTTAAATCTTCGAACTTTTGAAGAACCAACATGTAATATTGCAAAACACTCAGCAATGGCCAAAGTTTAGCGGCATCGAAAATCATCATCTGGGACGAATGCACAATGGCGCATAAACGTGCATTAGAAGCACTTATCCCAACATTAAAATATTTACGCAATGATCCGAGATGTTTTGGAGAAGCAATGATTTTACTGTCTGGCGATTTCCGCCAAATACTGCCAGTAATTCCAAGATCTACGGCTGCCGACGAAATAAACGCTTGCCTCAAATCGTCAAATCTATGGCGCTATGTGAAGAAACTGCAGCTGTCAACAAACATGAGAGTTACATTGCTTAATGATACATCTGCTGAAGATTTTTTGGAGCAATTGCTGACTAGCGGTAATGGTCAAGAAACTGTAGATGAATCGAGCGGATTAATATCATTTCCAAATAATTTCTGTAATTTTGTCCCATCAAAAGGCGAACTTATCAATAATGTGTTTCCAAACATTATTTCTAACTACAAAAATAATGAATTGTTGGTTTTAGCGGCAAAGAATAAAGATGTAGATGACCTAAACTACATAATTAAAAATAAGATAATTGGAACAATGCATTCATTGAAATCTATTGACTGCGTCACAAATGAAGCTGAAGCCACCAACTATCCAATTGAATTTTTAAACTCTTTGGACGTGCCTGGCTTACCACCACACAATTTACGCCTAAACGTTGGCTCCGTAGTAATCATGCTTCGAAACATAAACCAACAAAAACTGTGTGACGGTACGCATTTGGTGGTTAGAAAATTGATGAACAATGTAATTTACGCTACGATAATGGTAGAAAAATTCAAAGGTGAGGAAATTCTCATTTCGAGGATCCCGATGATCCCAACCGATATGCCGTTTGAATTTAAAAGACTTCAATTTTTAATACGTCTTGCATTTGCCATGACCATCAACAAATCACAAGGCCAATCCTTAAAAGTTTGTGGTTTAAATCTAGAACATTCATGTTTTTCCCATGGTCAATTGTCGGAAAACCATCTGCGTTGTTTGTTTTTGCGCTTGATGATAAAACAAAAAATGTAGTGTATCACAAGGTACTACAGTTAAGAGCAACCTATGTACTAAAATAGAGAAATAATAATTAATGATTAATGTAGGTATTTAATTTGTTTGTATTTTTTTCAAATAAAAAAAAAATCTGCTTATTTATTGACATTAAGGCGGAACAAAGTTCGCCGGGTCAGTCTTGTAACACATAACGATATGTGAGTTTTCGATAGAGATTCTGTTTCACGTTGTCATGGACAAATATTTAAAGCACGATACACTGATTGGCCGTGAAATTTTAGGTCAGGGCTTTGGCGTAATAGATGCCAATAAATTTATTTTACACAAATTTAATACTGTTAATACACTGTCTAGCACTGCTGAGTGGAATTTCATGGACTCCATAAATAGTGATGTTAATCTAACTCAGTCTGACCGAGCCGAACTGGCAGAAATATTGAAACTGCATGCATCAACATTCATAAAGGGTATTCCTAACCGACGAGTCAACACTGGCGAATTAGAGATTCGTGTGATTGATGCCAACAAAACGGTAATGAGGCGTCCGTATAGATTAAATGTGGAAAAAAAAATATTAGTGAGAGGTAAAATACAAGAACCTGCTGCTGGTAAAGAAAAAGGACGGCAGTGATCGTTTATGCATCGATTATCGCGAGTTGAATGCCAATACGGTCTCTGATAAATATCCGTTACCCTTAATATCGGACCAAATTGATACAAGTCTTGACATGGCGAGCGGCTTCTACCAAATACCAATACATCCCGACTCAATAGAACGCAAAGCATTCGTTACAACAGAAAGCCATTATGAATGCAATGCCATTGCAATGCCATTTGGCGTGAAGAACGCATCATCTGTCAAGTGTTGAATATTTAGGGTATAAAATTGAAAACGGCGAAAGAAGACCAAACCCGCCAAAGATTCAAGCCTTGGCCCCATTGCAACCCCCGCAGACAGTTACGCAACTAAGATAATTTATTGGCCTATCTTCCTAATTTCGGCAATTCGTTCCCCGATTTTCTGAATTAATCAAACCCTTGTATTTGTTAACTTCAAAAAACAGAAAATTCGAGTGGCATGAGAAGCATGAGCAGGTTCGCCAAGAAATAATGTCTACGTTGGTTAGCGATTCAGTTCTTATCATTTATGACCCAATATCCAGTTGAACCGACGCTAGTGCAGATGGTTATGGAGCTATATTAATGCACAAGATAAACGGCAAAGCAAGTGTACTACAGGAGCTGAAACAAGATAACACTCATATGAACTCTAGACACTGGCAGTGTACAATGCAGTGAAACATTTTCGCCATTATTTGCAGGGTCGTCCATTTGTTGTACTCACGGATTGTAATTCACTCAAAGCTAGCCGTAATAAAATAGAATTATCGCCGAGCGTCCATCTTTCGCGCAATCCACTACCAATTGACAACGTTACTAAGTCTACCAAAATAACGGAAGTACGCATATGTATGGCAAATATAGCAGATAACTGGCTGCATGCTGAGCAGCAGCGAGATACGGACTTAATAACAAAGTTGCAAAACAACGAATTGAGACATGAAGATGTAAAGACATATGAAATGCGGTCAGGGATGTTGTATAGAGTAATACAGAGAAACGGACGAAACCGATGTCTGCCGGTAATACCGCGAGCATTTAGGTGGTCTGTGATCAATCACATACATGAGGCCATAATGAATTTGGGATGGGAGAAACACTGGATAAGGTATATACGCATAATGGTTTCCGAATATATCCAAATATGTGCGAAAATTTGTTGAAAATTGCATCACCTGCAAGATTTCAAAATCAACTTCGGGAAAGGCCCAAATAGAACTACACCCCATACCCAAAGTTTCCATACCATGGCATACAGTGCATATGGACATAAGTGGCAAGTTGAGTGGCAAAAATGACAACAAAGAATATGTGATAGTGCAAATAGATGCTTTCACTAAATATGGCCATTTACACCACGCTCTTAACCTCGACACTAATAGTTATATAGTGGCAATAAAGTCCACCAACAAATTGACTTGCATCTGATAGCAACTGGTGCAAGCCGTTCGAATGGACAAGTTGGGCTCGTCATGAGTACCATGAAAGCAATATTGACGGCAGTTGAGACAAGTAAGAGATCTTGGCAGGATGCCTTAAAAGAGGTGCAGTTGTTCATTAATTGCACGGCCAATAGAGTCACAAAGCTTAGTCCGTTAGAGTTTCTAATTGGTAAAGAGGCAAGACCAATGGACATGATGCCAATGGTAGAAAAAGAAAAGATCGAAGGCCTTGCAAAACATAAAGAATAATGCAGAATATGAGAAGCAACGATATGATAAGAATAAGGCTAAGTTTGTAAGTTACAATGTAGGTGACCATGTCCTGCTCAAAAGTGAAGAACGCCACCAAACAAAACTAGACCCAAAGTTTAAAGATCCCTTTGTCATAATTGAGAAGCTTGATGGTGACCGATATATGTTGAAATTTCTTTCAAGCAAACGAACATATACAGTGGCTCACACCTTATTTCGTGCAGAGGAAATGTCAATTTTCAAAGTCGAATATCTTTTGAGCCAGGAGGAATTTGATCAAAATTTAAATGCAGTTTTGTTTAGCAGATATTTATTAAAAACAGATATTTTTAAAATAACAGTTAAAACTAAAAATAACATAAAATATTTGCATATTTAAAGTCACAGCTTATTTCGTGCAAGGAACTTGATATTAAAATGTAATACTAAAACTAAAAAATTAAAACCTAGTGTGACCTCCTTTCTGTTTAATGACGTCTTTTAAACGTGTTTCCATCGATGAAACTAATTTTTTAGTTGTCTCAATAGGGATTTTGTTCCATTCTTCTATAAGCGCTTTTTTAAGGTCATTTTTATTAGATATGGACCTCTTGCGAATGGCATGATCGAGAATGGCCCATAAATTCTCAATAACATTGAGGTCAGGTGACTGGGCTGGTGGAATAATAACGTGCGGACAATTCCAGATCAACCAGGACTGCACAATAGCCGATTTGTGTTTTGGGTCATTATCCTGGTAATATCTAAACCGCCTTCCAAGCCCAGATTGCCAGCACTTTGAATGAGATTATCTTTCAATATTTGAAGATACATCATTTTGTCCATGTTCCCATCGATGAAAACTAAATTTCCCACTCCTGAAGCCGCCAAGCAAGCCCAAACCATCACACTCCCACCTCCGTGTTTCACCGTTGGTCTTAAATGTTTGTTTTGGAGCTCTGTATTCGCTTGTCTCCAAACATACTGCATCCCATCCGACCCAAATATATTAAATTTGGACTCATCTGCAAAAATAACTTCGTTCCAGTAGTTCATAGGACGGCGGACAGTTTCTACAGAACATTTCTTCCCCATTTTATTCTCCACCAAGGATGCCAATTTTGGAGCCGATAATTTGGGGTTGACTTTAGTTTTGCGTCTATCCTCGGTCTCATTGAAGATTTTATTCGGAACGTTTCGGCCCTTATCTGGCACCCGATTTTCCCGGACAAAACGTTGAATAATATATTGCACTGTACTGGGGCTTAATTCAACCATCCTAGCTATTTCCCGCTGAGTGCTCCCATTTTTAAAATGACTTAGGACTAATTCCCGCTTTTCAATTGTGGTTCGTGGTTTCATTTTGCAAAATTTCAAATATGATGTATTTGTAGTGTGACCAATTATAATTAAATATCAGAAAATATTGAAAAACAATGTGACCAATACTATTCATTAAGAAATTTCCATTTTGAAACCCCAATTCCAAAAAAAAAGTGCATCCAAAAATCTTGCACGAAATAAGCTGTGACTTTAAATATGCAAATATTTTATGTTATTTTTAGTTTTAAGTTTTATTTAGAAAAAAGGAAAAACAATGAAGTACCTACATATATAATAAATATCTGCTTAACAAAACTGCATTTAAATTTTGATCAAATTCCTCCTGGCTCAAAAGATATTCGACTTTGAAAATTGACATTTCCTCTGCACGAGATAAGGTGTGAGCCACTGTACATATACTTTAGTGAGTCGGAGTTTCTTCTGCCTATTACATACATTTCCTGTTGGCACTATGTTATAATAATGTAATATACTGTTGTTGTTTTTTGGGGTTAAGGGAAACAACACTTTCGACGGCTCAGCTGCCGCCGCTGGCGTAACTAGCCGTGAAATTGTTCGTTTGTCAAAGAAAATGAAACGATTATTTGGGTTGACGACCAAATAAAAAATAAATTAAAACGGTCTGTGTTCCTGAAATATACATATAGGAAAAATTAAATATGACACTGGTTCCATCCCATTAACCAAGTTCCGATATTTCAAGGTAAAAGTTCGGCGCTATTTTCACGTACATTGCATCAGTGCTGCCGTTTTAGCGTTTTTCCCCCCAGATTTGGCGTTTTTTGAATGACGATTGCGGGAAAAATTTTAAAACGGGGGGAAGACCTAATTTAGTCTTATCTCAAATCGAATTAGGGTTTTCTTGTGGTTTTTTCTGTATCAAATTATATTTTTAAAAATGTGCATTTCTTAAGCTTTTACAGCACTAAAGCACTATCGATAATATCGATATGAGTTCCTAGAACTCTTGCCGTGTATTCTGTGATTATTTAAGTGGGAAGAATAGTGGTTTAGTCTTTGCGATGTCGAAAGATAAATCCTATAAATAAAAACTTTGCGATGCGTGCCTCCAGGACAGCGAGTTTAAGGAGTGGGTGCGAAAATACCTTACCGAATTGACCAATTTTTTTCTTCAAACTTCCGGAATATTATGAAATGCTAAAAATAAATTCATTTGCTGTTGGCAAAATTTACAAAAACAAGTTTTGGCTGGAAGTTTACTTATACCGCGATTATGGTGGAAACCAGAGGTTTAAACAGCTGGCCACCTTTGCTTTGCAATTACTCTCCTTGGCGTGATCAAATGCTGAGGTTAAGCGGGTTTTCAGCCAGGTGAATTTGGTAAAGTGCAAGCAGAGAAACGAAACATAATTAGAAACTTTGAAAAAAAATCCCTAAAGAAAATTTATGTTTTTTTTAGCTTTTTTAGAAGGATTTCTGGGTTTATTTTTTGTTAATCTAGCGTTTTTATGCAAACAATTGTGGCAACACTGCATTGCATAATATAATATTGAGTTGAACCAACCGTGGTTGTAACTTTATTTAAAATGGAATTGTATTATTGTAGCGAATAAGTTAGGTTGTTAAATGGAATATGAATGGTTAATTGTAAATTAGAACAAGTAGAAAGAAAATAAAAAACAAACAATTAACCTGTTATTACCTTGAAAATTTCGGTTTAGCAATTTTTATTTTTACGAAAACAGCGACATATCGAGGTATTTTAAACTTCGATTAACTCGATATATACCGATATATTTGCCTCATTATTTTTGCGATAGATAATCAATTTTAAAAGATTGCTGGCTTAATACCGTTTTCACTCTAGTATTTTTTTTAGCGTCGCGTTAGTGCTTGCGTGAAAAATCACAAAACCCGTTTAGACTATGTTCATCGTTAGCTTTGACGTACATATCCCATTGTTGACAACATTGCATAACCTTTTTTTGAAATTTATCAATAATACGATTTCATATGCTGTGCAAAAAAAAACATCGTTTAGCTATACCAACAGAGAATCGAACCTTATACACCCTTGGGTCATCATCAGAATATCGGGCCATTGCCCGTTTGTTTGCAATTTCCAAATTAATATTTTATGGACCTTGGTATATTTTCTCTCCCTCCCACCCACGCCATGAAGCTGCCAATGCTTTTCTATGCGCGTTTTGTAAATTTTGGACGCGGACGTGGACGCTCCCCCAATGTAAACAGGCTATAACACGTTGATTTTACATTAAATCGTGTTTCATGTTTAAGAACATTTATGTGATTTTAATACCCATAGGGTAGAAGGTAACTTAGTGCCAACTGAAAATGTATGTAACAGCCATCTCCGAGCCCATAGAGTATATATATTCTTGATCAGCATCAACAGCCGCGACGATATAACCATGTCCATCTGGCTGGCTGTCTGTCCGTCTGTCTGTATAACCACCTCGATCTCTGAGACTATTAGAGCTAGAGCTACATTTTTTTTTAACAGATAAAGTTCGTTTTAGAAATTTCCCAAACATTTTTTTGGTATATTTTTGTTTTGAGCAAAAAACCAGTTAACCGATTTTTTTAGCATCCAAATTGTGTTTAGTAGTAAAATTAATCAGTGTGCATTAGTGCTCTCATGATAGTATGAAAATCCAACCTATTTTGCCAGGTTTCAAATTCTATATTTACGATATTTTATATAATATTACCATTAAAATATGTATGAACATAAAAAGTATAAAAAATGCTTATGAAAATTCTATTAAAGATTTCCTTCAATTGGTTAATTTGTAATGTTTGTTTGCAGGCTTTGTTGTTGGCTGCTTCACTGGCTTATCACTCAGGTTGGAGCAACGCCGCAGTGCTAACGTAACAAAGTTAAACAAAAGACTGATTACTTTCGAACAAAGCGATAAGTAGGACAAATATGCAGCGGTACTATCTTTTCTTACAGATATAAGAGCAAGTGTACTCATGTACTTACTCACAAAATATCTCAAAAAAGCTATATATAAGATAGGGTCTTAAAAATCAAACCGCAGTAATCAAAGTTAATTTAGTGCGTGCAGCTGTAGTTAATAAGGTTAAAAACTGTCTTTTATAAAATGCGTGTCTTAAATTGTAGTTTTGGTCCTATTTTATTACTGACCCTTGGGAAATACGGTCACACTAGCATTTTCAAATGTGGTTACAATATTTTTGAATTATCGTATTTAATCAAAAAAAGAAAAATATAACGATATTAAATTATTTTAGTTGATATCTCTTTGACGTAATAATTAGTATTAAAAGTTGATGTGATGATATAAACTAAAATCTACAAATGGGATACCATTAAATGTAAACTGCCGCTGCCATTTTTATCGTTTATACAGTTTGGGCACACACTGCTTATTTGTGTATACTAACCAGTTATCCGTTGTGCTGGCAAAAATAAGAAAACAAGCGATTTTCCTGGTAAACGAGTCATTTGTTAAATTTTTTTATAAAATGATAATATATATTTATTACATTTGTTATTATATAAGCTTACATTGATTACTTATTTATTATAAATAGTGTCGTGTTTGCGTTTAGCGATGTTCTGCTAGCTTAATGAAGATTTTAGTACATAACCGCAAGGCGACACCCATCTAATACATATATCAGTGAATCAAAATCGTACTTGTAAATGCGAATAACGTAAAGACGACAAAACTATATAAATATGTGTGTAGATATGTACACCAAGAACGCCGAAGATAAATATGTACAAGAATAACTTACATCCATTTGTATATACATATGTACATACACGTAATTAGACGTTCACATGTGAATTAACTAATGTTCATACATGTGCAAATTTGTGCGTACATAAGAAGGATGTGTAATGGATGTAGCAAGTATGATATCATGCAACATCAGTGTGAAAGATAAAAATGTTTGATCTCCACAACTAACTAATTCATATGTATGTTCAAAAGTATCTTATTTTAGCTTTGCTCTTTTGTAATAATAAAAGCCGATAGTCAAAACAATGTTAGGACGTTCAAACATACATAAGTATGTATATGTATGCACACTGCACACATATATATGATATATATCTACATATGTATGTACACGCATGTCCATTGGTACATGTAAAATCTGTACGCGATACATGCAGGAATGCGTCTACATATGTATATACGCATTTACTTATGGATGTGTAAGTGTAGAAATGTGTTCTTTTAGGTATGACGTAATTTTTATTCGAAGCGAAAAATTGTATGTCAATAAGGTAATGATTTATGTTTGCAGTTTATTTAAACTTGTAACGTTATTTTAGCGAAAAATTCCAAACTACATTTTGTTACAATCCGCATGTGTGAATGAGATTATGTGCGTTAAAGGTCTTTTGTTGTATCCATGTTTCTTTGAATAACATTCATACATATGTATGATTGTATGTATGTATCTCTAATTCTGTCCCAATTTTCGTGTCACACATTCTATCTTTTGATTAAAAAGTCACGATAACATTGCAGATGTGACTTTTTATACATAGTATGTATACTCTAAAATGCTGGTTATTAATGCAACACTACTATGATGAAGAACCCGTACCTAAACCTTTCCAATACGATTCACGCGTGAATATATTTTTGGTGACAATAATTCTATTATACTTATCGGATATTTTTTGAAATATTTTTGATATTACATACTCCACCGTAACTTACAAGCTACAATTTGCAAATTTTAATTAAATTAAAACAAAACTTTCTATTGAGAAAATCAAATCAAATTAAAAAAAGAGTCAATCAATGCTATTGCATTATAGTTGATAGAACAGTCGTCAAACTGCTTTTTCGTCTCGACAGTTAGTAAAATATGTATTTTATGGAGTTGGTTGTATAGGATATCAATGGCAAACAATAATATTTCGTAGCCTTCTGCTTTCACAAATCTTTAAATTTCTGACGTGTAGTCATGTAGAATAGTTATTTGAAAAAGCACAGAGCTTGATATAAAAAAAAATGAGGCTTTTAAACAGTTATTATTTTTTATGTCTTTATCAGTGTTCATAATAATATTCTTAAATGACATAAACCTCATTCTTAAATGTAATAACCGGTTAAAACTACTCTGCGATTTTTATGTCGTTGCGTCATCAACTTATCGAAAGACGTCATTGCTTGCGACGCCAGGCACGATTAATAATTATCTTGAGTGGTGCAAAACCACTTTTGCTATATCGGCCTACATATAAATAATACAACTAAAATATAATGATTTTGTGGAAATGTGCGTAGCAGGCAGAGGGATACAAAATGGAATGACAACAATAATCTTAAGGTAATAGAAAACTAAGGCCCTGTTGTCGATTGTGAGACGGCTATTTTATTTTTATATTTTCATACATTTTTGTTTGTTTTCTTAACGTTGCTTGGGCTAGGTTGAAAAGTGGTGGTTGCTTTCATATGACGTTTTTTTTCTTCATATAATCAACATTCGTCACATTGACTTAATTTAATAAAATATTTCATAGTATAAGATTATTCATCTTAATCCTGACGATTTGGTTGCGATCGGATGAACTTGGGACAGTAGACATACATTTTATACAGATCACGTTTGTTTTAGACGCCAGTCTTGAGTTTTGGTACGCATAATAATAGCTACAGTTCAAATGATTTGCAAATTTGAATTGCATTTCTGTATATTTAGGTAAATATTTCAAAACAACATATATAGGAATTTTTCGCGTAACGCACTTAACAATCGTTAGTTTTTATACCCGCTACCCATAGGGTAGAAGGGTGTTATAATTTAGTGCCATCAGAAAATGTTTGTAACAGGCAGAAGGAGGTATCTCCGACCCCATAAAGTATATATATTCTTGATCAGTGTCAACAGCCGTGATGATATAGCCATGTCCGTCTGATGGTGATATCAAATTTGGTGACAGTATTCGTGTAGGTCTTACGCAGATCAAGTTTGTTTTAGATTTTTGCCACGCCCCTTTCCGCCCCCAAAAACTAGAAAAGCCGTAATAATAGACCTAGAGCATTGAATTGGTATGCATAATAATAATTATAGTCTCAATGATTCCTGTGAATTTGGTTGTGATCGAATGAAAAACATGGAAGTTATTTCAGAATTCATTTGTTAGGCAAAATTCACTTGCAGCTGCTCGCGCTTTGTTTGTTTAGTTGACAGTGTGACCTTGTCGGTATGTTATGAATTTTTTTCAAACATTAAAAAAAACGAGTTTCAGTATATTTCTTTGGTATATTTGTTTAAATAGAATTTTTCCACGCTAATTGCAGCCTTTAATCTTTCGCACTGATGAAATAGACCAGCGCGGATTTTTCCTGAAAATTTGGGTGAAATTAAAAATTCTTATTTATAATGGATATATTACCCAAAGTATGGTGCAAATCTTGTAATTGCTAAAGAAAAACCCATACAATAAGTAATAGGAATTTCATTCTTATTAGAACGCTTCTCGCAAAGTTGTTTGGTGGCGCAGACCTGGAACTTGTTGGCGTATATTATTTATTTGTATTATTAGTATTCATACGAAGCAACTGAAACATTAAACTTTGCAAATTTTTTGGCAGACAAGCCTACTTTTTAATATGAATATATTATAGTAGATTCGAGTTTTTCGAGTTTCGCGCATAGCAATTAGCAATTAGTCAATATCTCTATCAATCCTATTGTATAATAGTTAAATATTTAAAATTCTTCCCAGGCGCAGTGCTGATTTATTTTTGAAATATCTCTATACGTCTACCGAAACAGACACACACACAATCATATGCACATATGTACATATATTTATTTAGAAGTGTAAGCAATGTAGCAACACGAAAAATCGCACGGTAGTCTAGTCATGTGTATGGTATAACAGGGACAACAAATTAATTGTAAATGAAAGAATATCTAATTATATACAGCTGTGTTCGAAGAAATAGCAGTGAATGAAATACTAAATAATAGAACGTTTTTTTTTATATTCCTTTACGTTAGTAGATCGGTTGCACATGGTTTTTGTAAAATTGAGATAGATAGATAGATTTATTAGTAAAAATCCCGTTACATTTACAGCCCGCAGCGAACGGCAACAATCAATTCTGTCGCGTATCGACAGCGAATGTAGATGCGTGAGCAATTGAAGTTTCTAAACTGCTCGGCCAACGGCTAGCGGAAATCATATTTAATCTTTCGAGACGAAGAAATCTTAAAGTGCTGTGTACATTTTTGCTCACAACTCAACAAAGACCTTTCAAAAAGTGAATAACAAGGGTTCGATCATAGTATGATTTATAATATTATTTATTTGTGGCACCCGTACCGTATAGTTCGGGCTTACATTTCATTGTTGCTGATCTATGTGTCTATCTGTGATGACACAATAAAGAAAACTGCATGGAAACTTCAAAAAAAATTAAATTATTTATTTATGTTTATTCAAAATTACAGGATATATATATTAACACCATTGAGTATAGATTGTTCTATGAAATTTAACAATATTACAAAGCATTTAAAAATCTGATTTGTTTTTGTTTTAAGCGGTAAATAATCAATTAAAGAATAACCCAAAATTTTCCGAAGTTTACTCGAAATATTATGAAAGATACATATTTGATCGTATGGACACGATTGCAAATAAAATACATATATATTTCAAAATTATTCAAACAGTTTTTTCTTAAATATTAATGTATCGTCTATGTTACCGTTTTTTTTTATATTTCAGTGACAAGAGTTTATACTTAAAAATATATATATGTATATGTAAAAAAATTTTAAAAAATTTTCCTTTGGTTCTTTTTTGCAGATATTATAATCAATGGCCACAATCGATGGAAGACCGGCACAATATGGGATATCACTTAAACAATTACGCGAGCTTATGGAGCATCGCGGCAGAGAAGGTGTAGCAAAAATCAGTGAATTCGGGGGAGTTCATGAGTTGTGCAAAAAGCTTTACACTTCCCCAAATGAAGGTCTGAGCGGATCAAAAGCTGATGAAGAACACCGGCGTGAAACGTTTGGCTCCAATGTCATCCCACCGAAACCACCAAAAACATTCTTAACACTCGTTTGGGAGGCTCTGCAAGATGTAACACTAATTATCTTAGAGGTAGCCGCATTAGTGTCGCTTGGTTTATCGTTCTATAAACCTGCCGATGATGATGCTCGTAAGTAACCCTATATCTATTATTTAGAACTTACAAGAAAATGTGTTTTCTTTTGTCATTTATTGTAGCTGTATTAGAAGAGGAAGATGAACACCATGGTTGGATTGAGGGCTTAGCTATACTGATATCAGTCATAGTAGTGGTCATTGTTACGGCTTTTAACGATTACTCCAAAGAGCGACAATTTCGTGGACTACAGAGTCGCATTGAAGGCGAGCATAAATTCTCGGTAATCCGTGGCGGAGAAGTATGTCAAATATCGGTTGGTGATATTCTTGTTGGAGATATTGCCCAGATCAAGTACGGTGATCTTTTACCCGCTGATGGTTGCCTTATACAAAGCAATGATCTTAAGGTAAATATTTTTAAAAATGTGCTTATAATTGATAATTGTTATTGTCGGAATAGGTGGATGAATCTTCCCTCACGGGTGAATCTGATCATGTGAAAAAGGGTACAGATTGTGATCCAATGGTGCTATCTGGAACACACGTTATGGAGGGAAGCGGTAAAATGATTGTTACAGCTGTTGGCGTGAATTCCCAAGCCGGCATTATATTCACTTTACTTGGTGCCGCCGTCGACGAGCAGGAAGCTGAAATTAAAAAAATGAAAAAGGGTAAGTGTATTATAAACACAATGTATGTTGATAAATTTAAATCTCTTTGAGATCTGTCCAGGCAGTTATTAACTTTTTACGATTTGAAAAAGTTATTTGGTATATTTAATGTCGAAATAAAAACAACAAAAATTACAGGCTTTAAAACCTTACAATCAAATTTATCGATATGGGGGAACTTGAATTTTTATTAAATAATTTGAAAATTTGAACAAGTGAAATTAATTGCAGCAATTCAAATCTCAAAACAAAAAATTACTGGTGACAAATGTTTTATTTAATAAACATTTTGTTGTGATTTTATTGTGTACTTGGTATTAAATAAAGTAAACTACGTAATGATTTTTTGTATTACCCATATACAAATACACTTATGTAAACATTTGTAATACATGCAATTTAGATATAAATATGTTTTCCTATAACTATATATATGTACATAAGTGCTTGTGCCTACAGCCAATAATCATTAATTATATCATTTATGTTTTTGTTTTTATTTTCCATATTCCAATTGTCATACGTGAAATGCATGACGTGAATTGATTGACACCCACCTTTAAAATCCTTCATCTACCTAAAAAATAAAACAAAAATTAAAACACCAAACCAATAAACCAATGAATAAACCAACCAAACCACTACCAAATACGAAAAACACAATATCGAATTAAATCGAATGGACGAAATTATATGATGACAATTATACCAACTTTGTTTGAAACAACGAATTAAATAATTAAATTTGAATAATTCAGAAGCTAAAAAGGCCAACAAACAAAAGAACAAGAGCCAGACAGGTGAATTAAATAATCAGATTAAATATACAATTTCTACACATTTAGTTTTGAATCAAAATTTATTTAAAATTTTTATTAATTATCGAAAGGGTCAGCGGTGATAGAAGATTAAGAAAGTATTAAGTATAACTGTCCGATTAGCCACGAGATTTGTGTTTTAACTGAATTCATTTTTGCACATGGGCTGATATTGAAATTATTTTACATTAATCATTATTATTATTATTAATGAAAGTGATTTGTTTTTGGTAGAAAATTAATCGATACGCTATCCACTGATAGTATGTGTAACTGAGTGATACATAATGTTCCTAATATAACCATCGAATCAAGTTTGACATGATGAAGATTAAAACATAACTATTCCATATTAATGTATCAGCTTGCGAATACTACTTATAGATTCTTGTTGAATTTATATCGTATATATCCACCAAAGGTTTTGTAAATATGAAAGAATAAAGATGTAGATTCAATTAAACACCCTAATTATTTGCGATTAATGTTAGAATTAGGCTAAACCGGACGATAACGATATAATTACAATTTGCATTTGAATAGTAATAACTTTATTATTGCATTTTGTATAAAGTTCTAGGAGCGAATAATTCAATAATAGAAATATATATATATAAAAACATATATATTGTAGTAGTAATGTAATGTAGTAGTAATGTACAATTATACTGATAATCGGACTATACAAACATAGGTGAAGCCCCAACGAAATTACCAACGTCTAATGCTCCGCAATCGCAAGGTGCCAGTGAGACAATTAAATCGGAATCGGATGGAAATCACGTTCAGCAACAATCGTCAACGTCAGCCGCTGAAACTGGTCACAAAAAAGAAAAGTCTGTGCTGCAGGCCAAGTTAACCAAGTTGGCTATTCAAATAGGATATGCTGGTTCCACAATCGCTGTGCTCACGGTCATCATTCTAATTATACAATTCTGCATTAAGACATTTGTTATTGATGAGAAACCATGGAAAAATACCTACGCTAACAACTTGGTCAAACATTTAATAATTGGTGTCACAGTATTAGTTGTGGCGGTCCCAGAAGGTCTTCCACTGGCCGTAACATTATCTCTGGCCTATTCAGTTAAGGTTTGTATTACTCAAGTAGACCATCAATTCCTAATAATTTTACTTATTTTATTTGCAAAGAGTATTAAATATAAATGTTGTTTATCGATTTCAAATATATTACCACCCATACTCGAATAGCAAAAACCAAATATCCAACACCGCTTTGCTCATTAAATGCTTACATATAATGAGGGATTTTACACTTGCAGTAGGAACCAGAACGAAAATCTCTATATTATGATTAGATTTTTATACGCGCTACCCATAGGGTACAAGGGTATTATAAGTTAGGGCCAACAGAAAATGTATGTAACAGGCAGAAGGAGCCATCTCCGACTCCATAAAGTATATATGTATATTCTTGATCAGCGTTAACAGCCGAGACGATATAGTAATGTCCGTCTGTCTGTCTGTATGAACACCTAGATCTTAGAGACTATAAGACATAGAGACACATGGTACATGGGCTCCTGCATTCGTTACGCAGATTAAGTTTATTTCAAAAGTCGGATGCCACGCCCCCTTCGCCCACAATATTCATAAATCTAGAATAAGTCACGTTTAGTCACGTTATGTAAATCGCGTATAACTCCAAAAGTTCTTTGTGTAATGATGTGCAATCCATCTGTTCTTAATCCTCTTAGTAGAATAAAAGTTATTTGTTAAATTATTTATCAAAATAGTTGTGCCCAATGCATATGAATGTTTTAAGTGCGTGAATGACCTAGAGATATCAAATTTGGTGACAGTATTCGTTTAGGTCTTACGCAGATAAAGTTTGTTTTAGGATTTTTGTACACGCCCTTCAATTTAAGTTTTTTGTTTTCTCTCGAAATGGGTAGTGGGTATCTAACGGTCGAGCACTCTCGACTGTAGCTTTCTTACTATTTTTGCATTGAAAACATGTATACGCCCGACATATTTTATTAAGTTGTTTCAGCTTCATGTAGTTTTTTCAATCAACTAATTCTTAAAACTACTAAGACTTAAAAACAATTCTATACAATTTTTTTGTCTTTGTTGTCTTCCGCTACAGCCTCGCTGTTTTTATGAAAATTTTTTTATAATATAAAAAGATATAAATTTGTATCTTTTTTTAAATATATAAAGTACAAAGATTGCCCCTTCCAGGAAGCGAACTCTCGCTCTCAGGCTTCTGCCCGTTTATATGCTCCAACCTGAACCCCTGCCGTCGCTGAAGGCAAGCATTTCAAAATCAACGTTAGCTCCAAGAGTTACTTAAATGTAAAAAATATAGTTACAACTGGTAGTTCGCGATAAGGATTTTTAGTGCATGATCAAAAGATGATATATTCGTTGTCTAAAAATATACATTTTTATTATTATCATATACATATATGTATGTATATATATATATATATATTGTTTTATATACATATTTTTTACTATCTGAAAATGGCTTTTTGATATTGGGAAACCATTGTATGCACATAATAATATGAAATTTTTAGTTTTGACTTCATCGTTTGTTTAATTTATTGTAATGGTTTTTTATTTTAACTTTTTTCTGCAATAGAAAATGATGAAAGATAACAACTTGGTACGCCATTTGGATGCTTGCGAGACAATGGGAAACGCGACAGCAATTTGTTCAGATAAAACTGGTACTCTTACGACAAATCGGATGACCGTTGTACAATCGTATATATGTGAAAAACTTTGCAAAGTGCTGCCGACACTCAACGATATACCACAGCAAGTGGGCAATTTAATAACAATGGGCATATCCGTAAATTCGGCATATACTTCCAATATTATGGTGAGATATATATACATATTATGATGAAGTTGCATAAACAAATTTATTTATTCTAATTTTTATAGCCTGGCCAAAATCCCGGCGATTTGCCAATTCAAGTGGGTAACAAGACGGAATGTGCCCTGCTTGGGTTTGTTCAGGGCTTGGGAGTTAAATACCAATCAATTCGCGATGAAATACCTGAGGATCGATTTACACGAGTTTATACATTCAACTCTGTGCGAAAGAGTATGGGCACAGTAATACCCAGACCCAACGGTGGCTATCGATTGTACACAAAGGGTGCTTCCGAGATTATCATGAAAAAGTTGGTAGAACTCCAGTTAAATTTATATATCACAGAGCTGTCAAATCATAAATAATATTACTGATATTATTGATGGTTTCTCTGATGTTATTGTGATAATTATCGTGCTAATGGAATTGGATAACCAATAACAATAACAACATTTTTGGTATTTGGAATTGTGGATTATATAAATAGGTTTGGAACTTAATAGAATGGAATGAACTGGAACCCAAAGAATCATTGCCGTAATTGTACCCTATTTGTGTGTGGTTTTTCTTATTCAGTATTATTAATTCATAATTTTGACAAATGCCAAATAATCGTGATAGTATCGAAGGTTTAACAGCTCTAAATTGAAAATTCAATTTTTAAATATTTGGTTGAACGTTATTTTACAGATGCACATTTATCTACGGGCATGAGGGAACATTGGAAAAATTTACACGTGATATGCAGGAACGTTTAATACGTGAAGTGATAGAGCCTATGGCATGTGATGGATTGCGCACAATATCTGTTGCTTATCGCGATTTTGTGCCCGGAAAAGCGGCTGTCAATGAGGTTCATATCGATGGAGAACCCAATTGGGATGACGAGGAGAATATCATGACAAATTTGACATGTCTATGCGTTGTTGGCATTGAGGATCCAGTTCGACCAGAAGTGCCAGACGCCATACGGAAGTGCCAACGCGCCGGAATCACAGTTCGCATGGTAACTGGTGATAATATCAATACGGCTCGATCAATTGCTAGTAAATGTGGCATTTTGAAACCAAATGACGACTTCCTTATTCTGGAGGGTAAAGAGTTTAATAGGCGCATTCGCGATACAAATGGTGATGTAAGTAGTAGTACCTAGTGTTCACTGTAACATTAATTTCAAAAATATTTTTTGACCCAATCACTTTTATAAAGAGAAAATTCCAGTTAGCTCCGCCAGATTGTTCATAATCGGCAGATGGAGCCATCATAGTCTATATTCGTTTGTCTGACGCCCGTCCATATATGTTCATCTGGACAACAAAAACTATACAAGATAAATATTACAAACACAATACTATTTCCATATGAACTTCGCCAAATTGTTCATAATCGGCAGATAGGGCCATCATAGTCTATATTCGTTTGTCAGACGCCCGTTCATGTATGTTCATCTGGATAACAAAAACTATACAAGATAAATATTACAAACACAATACTATTTCCATTTGAACCCATAGACCGATATTTTCACTAATAATAACATCTAATAATAATTTATACATTTTGTTTATTTTTATAGATTCAACAGCATCTGATAGACAAAGTTTGGCCAAAATTGCGAGTTCTAGCCCGTTCATCGCCAACTGATAAATACACCCTAGTCAAAGGTTTGCATAGGCTCAATTTCTATGTATATATGTATACATAAATATTTGGAATTACTACTTTTATAGGAATGATTGACAGTACGGTAACAGATAACCGGGAAGTTGTTGCTGTTACGGGCGATGGTACCAATGATGGTCCTGCATTAAAGAAGGCCGACGTAGGCTTTGCTATGGGTATCGCGGGCACCGATGTAGCTAAAGAAGCATCGGATATCATTCTTACCGACGACAACTTCAGTAGCATAGTCAAGGCTGTTATGTGGGGTCGCAATGTCTATGATTCGATTGCAAAATTTTTGCAATTTCAGTTGACCGTCAATGTGGTAGCCGTTATTGTTGCATTTATTGGAGCTTGTGCCGTGCAGGATTCTCCCTTGAAAGTAAGTGGTCAAAATGCGATAAAATTAGTAATAAGATATTGGGTCGAGCCTTCGATTGCTGATGATAATTTGTTGCAAATGCTCAAAAATGATCGATAGTTGGTCTTATTTCCCAAAATATGGATTTAAAATAGAGCAAATTTTATTACTCATTCCTTTTGTGTTAATCGTACATTAATTATAAAAAAGTATTTCAAATATTTTAATTTTCCAAAATATTTTGTACTATTTGTCTGTATGAACTCATAGATCCGTGTGTTACTGTTGACATTGTGGCAGCGTGTTTGGTATATTATGGATTTTTTTAATTTCACAAGTAAATTCGTACATACATATATTGGTATATTATATTTGAAAAATCTTTAGGGTGTTTTGTATTCTCTGTAAATTACTAGCGGATATCTCACTTTCGAGTGCTCACGACTGTAGATTTCATATTTGTTTTTTTATTTTGTCCCTATTTTGATGTAAAGGTCTGTAACAGGACTGTAGAGGTGTAGGTATCAACCAATCTAAGGGAAATATTTTAACATTAAAAAAAAGCCACCAAGAAGTCCAAGACATAGCAAATATGGGTGCCCTGCGGTGCTTATAACACCAATCATTTTATTTTTTGTTGACTATAGTTTTTAGCCATTTGCATTGAGACAAACTTTTAGTATAAATATACGCACCTTAATGTTATTATTATTAATTTATTGTTTTCGTTATGATGGAAATGCTCATTAACATTGTATGTATTAATATAAATATTATTTTAATTATAATTGAAATGCTCATTTTGCAATTGCCGAGTTGGTATATCAGACACAACTTATCGTCTTAAGTAAGGAATATTTTGGTTTGGTTTTTTAATAAAACCATTGACATTTTAATTATTTCTATTTCTGTGTGTGTGTTTATTACAGGCAGTGCAAATGTTATGGGTTAATCTAATTATGGATACACTTGCATCACTTGCTTTAGCCACAGAAGTGCCAACGCCAGATCTATTGCTACGTAAACCTTATGGACGTACAAAGCCACTTATATCACGCACAATGATGAAAAATATTTTGGGTCAGGCGTTATATCAACTGGTAATCATATTTGGATTACTTTTTGTCGGTAAGTTTGGGAAGTGAAATATTCAAAAGTGATGAATAACAGTTTTTGATATCTTTATTAATTAGGGGACTTAATACTGGATATAGAGTCTGGACGAGGACAAGATCTAAACGCTGGACCAACCCAACATTTCACTATTATTTTCAACACATTCGTCATGATGACACTTTTCAATGAAATCAATGCGCGGAAAATCCATGGACAACGGAACGTTGTCGAAGGCCTTTTTACCAATCCCATATTTTACACTATATGGATATTTACAATGATATCACAGGTATATCACTTAAATTACCAAATTGAAAATAATAAAAAAATTTTAATTATTAATTGAATTATGATCCTAGGTTGTCATCATTCAATACGGTAAAATGGCTTTCTCAACAAAAGCGCTATCACTTGATCAATGGCTATGGTGCATATTCTTTGGAATCGGTACACTAGTCTGGGGACAATTAATCACTTCAGTGCCTACACGAAAATTGCCTAAAATTTTATCGTGAGTAAATCTTATTATATAACATTATTAAGCCAAACTTTAATACTTTTGTTCAAGCTTAGCTTAGAAGTACAATTAACCGTAATTATTATATATGACTATGTATCGAGCCCGTGTGGGATTACTAAATTTTTACAGTATTAATGCTTATTTTATTCACTTTTTGTTTTGGTTTTGATTTAAAGAAGTTTGGTATTCAAAGTATTTTTGCACAACTTGTTATATTTAATTGTAAGCAGGTATATTGATTTTTTACTCATTATATTTTTAAATGTGTGTTAAAGTATTATCATGCTTAATTAAATACAAATAACATGGACTTAGTTCGAAGAGATTGTATACTTTTTGGCTACAATAGTTTCTTGAACCACTAACATTTTTCAGGCTTGTCTTACTAACAAATGCAAAAGAAATTGACAGATTCTAAGAAGGACAATGATATTAGTTATAATTTTATATAACATTGAAAAATAAAAAATGTATAAGTAAATCTCAATTGGTATAGACTTCTTCACTTAAAATATGAAAAACTTAAGCTTTTGATCATATTATAGTTACTAGAATGGCAAGTAAGTATATTAAATTGTTTCACCGAGAATTTTATTGTTTAATAACACTTTCTAACATACATACAGCGTATAGTTATAAATTTTTTGTTTATAATTTAACTAAATAGTAATAGTCCGCTATTTTTTTAGTCTTTTAGTTTCCATAAAAATATTAAGATTACAATCCCACCAAATATTTTCTAAAACTCATTTACATAGTTTTTATAAAATGTATTAATTTTATGAACCTAACCTATTCAAAAACTGTTATAATAATATTATTGTTAAACTATACGTCTCATGTATTTATATTCAACTAACAGTTAGAAAATTGTATTGTGTCTGAAATGTAAATATGTATTTTTATTCATTTCCTAAATTATATAGAAATTGACTTACTAAAAAATATTTAATTTTTTTAGATGGGGACGCGGTCATCCTGAGGAATACACGGATGCCATGAATTTGGGTGAAGAGCGTTTTGATTCTATTGACTCGGATAAGAAACCGCGAGCTGGACAAATTTTATGGATACGGGGCTTAACTCGCCTTCAAACTCAAGTAAGTTGTTTATCCTGATTTCCTTTTTTATCCATGGAGTGCCTACATATACTGTATATCATAAAAAACAACGAGTTGGTATTTTTTTAAATTTTTTTTTATTTTAAGTTGAGTTTTAATATCCATACAAGTATCTATGTTAACATGTTTAATCGGTGGGCAAACACAGTAGATATATTTAATTACTAATAAATGCCCATGTTATTCATGTTCATAGATTCTGATAATTCAGGAATTATTAATATTATTTGGAGTTGTTTGTTTTAATTTCAAAAAAACAATCCAGTTTTAAATACTTAATTTAAATATTTACACTACATTCAAAATATGTCATTAGGCAATAATATGTTAACCACTGCATCAATTGGCTGCATGTGAACAAAACGTGATTATAGCTGCTGATCTACTTTTGTCATTTAATTATACATATACTATATTGGCAAGTGACGATACATATAAAATTTCCTTGCTCGAGTTAGTCATTAGTCAAGTTAGTGTTAGTCGCCGTTGTGCCGTTCACATGCAGCAATTCACTAACATATTTGTTATTTTAATTAGCTTTATTTTTTTTAATATACTTTTTATTTTGATCAGTAGTATCTTCATAGTTATGCTAACATAACTAAATAAAGTCCAATTAAAGATATATATTGCAAAAAGATGTTGCGTTCGTTTTTTTGTTGTACATTTTTTAGCTATATTTTATACAATATTTAATTGTTCAGTGATTCAATTAATCTGACTAAATTTCGTTTTCATCTTTTTCGTGATCAATATTATGATATTTTTATTATACATTCACTTAGAAATCTTTTTAAGCGATTATTTACAACTGTGACAGCATTTCTTTTGATTGGTCCCGCTCGTCCCATTTCTTCATTCGTCAATTAATCTATAGTATAAACTAAAAGTTATTTCTAAGAAAGTAGGCGTGAAATTGGTAGATTTTTGTGTGGGTTTACTTGGTATATATGGATAAACGATTCCTTTTTCATATGTCCTGACCACATGCATTTAATATTGTTATAATTCTATGCTATTCTATTTTTCAACTCAAAATAAATTTCTTTCAAATATACTAATATATACATATATTTGTGCCAATTAATTTTTTTTTAGGCAAATTCAAATTTTGTTCGATATATTCTTTCTATTTGTTATATATACTTTTTGTATATATATAATTATAAGATTAAAGTCAGTATAACTTTTTTTGTTGTTAAGTTTAAATTATTTCCTAGCAATTGTAAAAAAAAAATGTGTATTAAGAAAATTAACGACGTGTAAATGTCCTGACATTAGAAAAATTTCATCAATAACAAAATTTTGAATAGCTTGAATTATTTAGTGCTTGTTATGAAAAAAGTAAATAAGATTTAAGTTTAAGTTACTTAAAAAAGCCACTCATCTTCTACCTCAAATTTTCTTCTATTTCCACCTGATTGTGCTGTCTCTCTTTTTCTCTTGTATTTCTCTTTATGAGCCTCCTCACTTTGTCTTTATCCTTTCATGTATCTGTTAATATCTTCAGTCCAACTGTGGATGTTGCTGTTGTTCTTCGTTTCTTTGACACAAGTTTACCAAAAATGGTTTCCTATGAAATCGTACCAAAATAATTCAAATCCCACTTGAATACATGTTTGATAATATTACGGATAATTATTTTGTGCGAACATTTTAGATTGCAATTCCTAATATAAACACATGATCAGGCGTCAATATCGGTAAACCCTTATAATGAATAATAATTGAAAATGTCTCTTGTTATACCAAAATGTTCCAACAATAACCCCAATATCTAATATTCCTCTAAATGATTTAAAAATTGTGATTATCTGGCTTAGATGTTTGGTATTGAATTGAATCTCAAATATAACAAATTTTTAGTTCAATCATCGCAACAACAAATAAAGCAAAAACTCAATAAAATCACACATTCCTTCACATTTTACTGATCTCGAAAACATATACAAAATTTAAATTACATTTTTTCTTCAAGTTTATTTCAAAGTGTTTATTTTAGCATCGCTTATCTATTCACTTGTATTTTGAAAAAGATAATTTCTGATTTAATTTTCAAACGGTTTCGAATTCAAATTAATAAAGCTTTTCTTATATTTTTTCCTATTTTCCCTGTGACAACACTGCATGCAGTATTGTAATCTATACGAACAGAATACAACAAAGTTTTATACAGACCTAGAGTTTTACCTTGTACACATACATACATACATATGTACACATATAGTTTTAAGCCACCTACAGAACCTTTTAAAAATTAATAAACTGGTCAATTTCGGATTACCGAATATATAAATACTCTTTGAAATCTATATTTAAATTCACAAACAAGATTGAGACCATCGTATTTGCTTTTATTTTGTTTTAAATCAAAAATATAATTGAGAAGAGTATTATAGAGTTAAAAAAATGATACCACTTCAGTTAAAAGAACTGAGTGCAAATATACACGAAGACTACCAATAACTGTATACTATTCAAATTTATAATACTCATTTCATATATTTTTCGCCCTCCTTTCAAAAATGCCTAAAACCAATATCGAATCTCGAACGATTGAATGAATGAATAAATGATGCAAAACTCCACAAAAATATATAACTATAAAAATTAAAAAAATATTAAATGAAAATCGTTTTATATTAATTTACCAAAAACCAAACTCGCATATTTATATATATATGTATTAATATATATACATTTAAATATATAATACGCGAATCAACTCAACTCCAGATTTCTGTACCGGTAAGAAAAGTGTATATAAATCTAATTTATTGGCAAATAGAAAATGTTTTCGTTATGCCTCAATCTTACACACTGCAATTTCCTTTTAATCCTCCCCGCCTTTAACCCTCATTCACGACAAGTCAATGCTTAATGTTTCATTCGTTGTTATTGTTTTTATTTGAATGATTTTCTGTTTTATCGTTATTATTCGACTAGTAGCGACGCTTTTCTTATATAATTGCATAACAATATATGTACCTTTAGGAATATACAAATATTTATTCTATCAATAAAGCCACATATAAATAGAATTGAGAGATTTTATTTTTATAAATTTGAAGTTGTCTCCAAATTCCTTAAATTCAATCAAACTTCCTATGATGGAATGCATATTTATGTATGTGATATTTTAAACAGATATGTATATCAATGAAGAATAATGATAATCACCATTGTTTATGTTCATATATAGTACGATATAACAAAAAATTGGCATTATTCATGTATTATTATTTTTTATTTGAATGCATGTTATATTCAATAATATGTATTGTCTTTATTGAGTTTTAACTTATACTATAATTCAGACTAAAATTCGAAGTGCAGTGCAAGTTAACATTCGATACCAATTACACTGACAGTGTACTTTCAATCTATGCATAATCTATTGATTTGTGAATTTGAACGTATGTGTGCGCGTGTGTATTCTCGCTAGATCAATTTCTATGTTAAGAATCCGAAATCCAAAGCGAAAGTTTGTCCAGAGTGTTTTGCATCGTAAAAGTTGATTGTTATCTTCAGATGTGTGCCGCAGTATTATAATACCTTATAGATCCTTGTATCCGAATCTACCCATTATGCCATAAATTCGATGGCCAACCAACTGATCCGAAATACAGCCCCACGCTACATTTTTTGTTTATTTCTGTTTTTTTTTCATTTGCTTTACTATGTTCTGAATTTTAAGGTCTACATACATATATAATTTTTAAATATATAGTTGACTTTGCAGTATTCCGCTATCCAAATGAAACGCTTCATTTGAATGGTGGAAAGTAAATGTCCAGTATGAACTTAATTTGTACAATGTTTTCGAATATTGAATAACGTAATAAGGGTATTCGTAAACATCTTTAAATTCACTAAATTTTTGGTTTTGTATGTATGTTTCCGAGTATAGCTAAAATGTGAAATGATTTCCCATCGTTTCTTATGTACGTACAATATGTATATAGGATATCGTACATATTTCCAATATTATATGGGGTATAAAGTAATCCATCCAATTGAACATATTTTTCGTACTTTTGCGTTTTTAAACATATATATTCCAGAGGCAATAGTCACATTAAAAATACAAATTTTTTTATTTTATATTTTGTTTTTAATTTGCTATATTGATTTCACTAAAAGTCAAACTTCGCTTCAATTCAGACTAGATAATACTGAAAAAATGTATACTATCATATCTCATAGTATATGGAATATAACATCTTAAAACGCTATCACTATGTGAAAGAAAAGTGCAATGAATTACAACACAATTAAATTATAGATAATATTTTGCATCGCAAATAATTTTTTTTGTTTTGTTTGACATTCTTTCATTATTCTTGCAATTCGATTGAGTTATGTGGTTTTCATTCATTTGCGTTTGGTGGCATATAAAAATAAAATAACATAATTTCGATCGATTTCAATCAAAAGTAATTTTTGGATATTTGTTATTAATTTTTGTAATTTTTAAGCCGGCGGAACCAATACGAGAGACTGAAGTGTAATTGACAAAAATTCAATAATTAAGCATCAAGAACTTCTTGTACATTATTTGTAATCTTATGTGAACTAACATGCAGCTAAAAAATACTACATACAGTACATACATTTACACCAACTTATGGCCCCACAGACAGATAAAACACTAAGTACTAGAAAAATTACAATCCTGAAATTATGATATAACTTAAAATGTAATTAAATATCTATAGCATACATAAAGAGCAAGAGTGTAAGAATGGAAAAACACGATTCATCCTGTAATAAAACTTAAAAACATACATTTATATAATATATGTATATGCAGATAAAAAATAATGAGTTGCAATTCACGAGGAAGTTATGTTTAACTAAGGCCGAACAATGTGCATGATAAAACAAGTAAGAAAGCTACAGTCGAGTGTGCTCGACTTTAAAATATTCGCTACCCAGTTTTTCAAGGCACGAAAATATTTTTTGAATATACAAAAAACTTGTTAAATTTGCTATAAATAAAAAAAAAATATGTAAAAAATGTTACAGTGCGGGATTCGAACTCAGGCACCGACGCACACTGCGATACGCATACGTGAGCTCTAACTACTGCGCCACCAAACAACTTTTGTGCAAGGCGTTCTAATAAGAATAAAATTCCCATTAGTTATTGTATGGGTTTGGCTTTAGCAATTGTGACTTTGCGGGTATTTTTTTGTTCAAACTTAAATTTTTTTTTTTTATTAGGCAATTTATAAAAGTTTTTTGAACTAGAACTATAATATATCACCTATATCCACTATAAATAACAAATAATTTCAAAAAGTAAAAAACAAGTAAAATAAAAAATTGTGTGGTGCTTGACTCGTACCCCTGTTGCCTTAGCTGTTTAGCTGCAAGTGTTTTCATACATATAGGCGTAAAAAAGTTGCTATTAAAATGCCATGCTGTACGACAAATCCTTCAAAGTATATTTTTAAAGGCTGTAGTGGGGTGGCTAAATTCTAAAACAAACTTGATAAACGTGCAAGCATAACTAGTGTTTAAAAGAACAACAGACGGACATGGCTATTTCGTCTTGGCTGTTGATGCTGATCAAGAATATATATACTTTATGGGGTCGGAGATGTCTCCTGCTGCCTCTTACATACATTTTCTGTCAGCACTAAGTTATAATACCTTTTTATCCTATGGGTAGCGGGTATAAATAATATATGAAAGATGACATAAATACTTATATTGAGTATAGAACGTAGTACATATACGAAATAAAAGTATGTCTTATATACAGTTGAACCATATAAATAATTGTTTGTTAGTGGGCCACACAAACAACTGCCGACTAACAGACAATTTCCACCGTGTGTGTTATGATTTTTCGTAAAAATTATAGTTTTAGGGCCGGTTTTTCAATACCTAGGTAAATCAATATTTAGTTAACGAGCAAAAAAGTTTTCGGTCAAATGAAACTTTAAACATCGTAACTTAACAGATCCATAAATAATCACACTTTCGTGTTATTATAATAGCATGCCTGTGCGTCAGCTACTTTTGAATGGAAAATGCCACAAAATATAATAATGTTTACGATTGTAAGTCGATTTTTGTTAATCATGCTGCTAACATCCTTCGATGCGAAGTTTCAGGCCATCTGGCAAACGCAATCCAACTGATTTTCTTTATTAGACGACAGCTAATATATGACTTTTTTTCTTGATCTTCTTTCGACTCAATAACTTGTTAACTAAACGCCGACCGATAGTTAAATTAAAGGAATAAGCCCTTAAAAATCAATCTGTTTGGAGGTTATCACTCGATGTTGAGGAAATGTCCCCAAGTGCATCTAATTCAGATTGGTAAATATTTTACTAAACCACCAAATATACTAAAAATATACATATGAAAGTGTCTTCAAACTTCAATATGAATATATTATGTATATATGTACTGTACTGGACTGCACTGTATGGAAACCAAATCAGTATAGAATTAATAATATGTAGTTAGGGTTAAACCTCATAGGCCAATTAGTGACTCATTAAAATCATTAAAACAAACCAAAAACCTTATTGTATGACTAGGTATCAAATTAACGTTAGTGTGCAGACTACAGAGTATTGTTTTTTTTGTATATTATATTTTTATTTACAAAAATTGAATGCAGAAAGTAAATCAAAATGGAAAAATAATACTATCGAAATTTGGTCTTTTAATATAAATATATTATTGTTTACTAATTGATAATATTAATTAAAATATGTAATTGTAAAATGTGCATGCATTGAAAGAGTATAAATAATATCATATTGAAAAAGGTGACCTTAATTACATGAATGTATCAAATTAATTATGTATATTGGACATAAACGACTCCTTTTGATTTGTACTTCATTATTAAAAAGAAAAAACAATAAATAAAAAGAAGTTCGGTTTTGCACACAGTCAAAATGTTTAGATGAGTTTTATTCCATGTACGTATTGAAATGTGTCAATTGGAGATTATCAGATTAAATAAATTATTTTGCGAAAAATACCATAAATATGTAGTACACTAATCGAATAAAGTGTGCACAAAAGCTACAATTGTAATTAATTGCTCCAAAACCTCGTAATCAATTTAAGTATAAGCAAAAATATTGATTTACTTATAACATTTTGAGCGATTTAAAAGCAAAAAGGGAAAGACAAAATTAAGCAATTAGATAAAATTACAACTAATTACCGTACAAATATTGAAAACAGCAACACCAAACAGGCATCCGCTATACAAGGTCTTCTCTCTACTACATATTCCACTGCTTCTACTTCTTTCTACTATGACTATGAAATACTACTACTCCTACTACTTAGGTATCTTCTACAACATCAACAAATAGTACTACTTCTACTACTATCTACAATACTTCTAACGAGCATTAAAACGTATGTAAATTTAAATTTATAATTTTTATTATTGAAACACAACAGCAACAAACTATAAAAGAACACATATATTCAAGGTTGAAAATTCAACAACACAAGCAAGTAATCATATTTAGCACCAGTTAGTTGACTTCATAACTCCCGTCCTTCCAATTGGTTGAAATATTTCGAAGAGTGTTGCATTTCTATTTATTTAGTATGGTTGTGTGATGTGTAGTATGTAGACTAAGTACCTTTTCCCCCTCTAAGCCGGTTTACACTTTCATACATAAAATAATTATATTATTATATTTTTTATTTCATTGCACCAGTTTTAAACCTTGTAAACAACAACTAAAAATCTACTTTACTCTCGCGATTTTTTGTGTATATAGTATGTAAATTATATTATTTCAATTTAGATATCAAGCGTTTCCTAAATATATTTAACCAAAAACCAATATTATAGATTAATTAAAACATACAAAATTATAAAAAGGAAAGAAAAACAAGTAAGAAAGCTATAGTGAAATGTGCTCAACTGCAACATATCCAGTTTTGTAGGGCGTGAAAATATTTTTGAAATATTTAAAAATCTTAAATTTGCTCAATTTTTAATATTAGGCAATTTATAAAAGTGTTTTTAACTATTCAGCAATTGCCTGCTAACATGCAACTGTTTTCATAAATTTAGGCGAATAAAAGTTAATAGTAAAATAACATATTTTTTGGGTTATATATTCTATGTTTATCACGCGATGTCTACTTGATGAGTGGCAACAGCTTTAAAGTATTTTTTTTAAGGCGGTAATGAGCGTGACCAAATTCTGAAACAAATTTGATCTGCGTGCAAGCATAACTAGTGTTATGAGATCTCTGAGATCTAGGTGTTCGTACAGACGGACAGACGGACATGGCTACACATTTTATGCCGTCAACAACTGTTATTGGCAGTTGTAGAAATTATTACCTAAGCCTTTAAAATTATCTAACAAATATTTGTACAATTTTTGGATTTGTGTGGCCTGACCAAAAAATCCAACTTAGTCAATGTTCATATAGATCTTTAATTGATTTATTATGAGATCATATTGTTTATTTAAATTAACTTTAAGTTGATTCTACTTTCTTTTTCGGTTTTTTTAACTGCATTGTTTAGTCGATGTTGCCATGTCCGCCTGTCTGAGCTTATTCACATCAAGAACCTAGTTATTATAAGATATACAGACAATGCTCTCTTCTGTGGGTCGTTTTCAAGTTAATTTTAGAATTTTTAATATTAATGTAAGTATTGTACAATAAATAACTGTGTAAATTTTGTATAAAAAAAGCGCTCTTCAGTATGCATACGATAGAAAAAGAATATATAAAAATTTGCTGAATTTTTATATACCATACTAAATAACAATTACAACGAGAATGCAATAAAAAGCAGATTGTGATGAGTTACTTATTTAACACATCCCCTGAAAATTAATTTTAGACTGCTCAAATTCAAACAAAACAAAGATGGGTGGGTAGAATGCTGGTCATTACAATCAATAGTAAAAACTTTATAAATATAACTTATGGGTACTTGGTATAATTTAGAGAACAGAAGTGAAAATACTTAAATGTAATTGAATGACTTTATTTCCGTCAATGGTTAATTTATGGTGCACCATTGTGATTTGTTTATGTATGAGTATCGTTAGTATGTTTATCGTTGTAGTACTTTGTTTTTGTAATAAACGTTAAATTGCCTGATACTACATTCGCAACACACGAGTTTAAAAAGATCTGCATAGAGCTGTGATAAAGTGCACACTGACCATACACATTTGTGAATATAATGTGAATGGAAATATAGTACAAATAGTGCATATATATATATGAATATATATATGTATATATTCACAAATATACATATATATGTAAATGTGCACTTTTCATTAGCCGCAGTTTACTACTAATTGAATTTTGGCTGCTTTTGATTTTTTCTTCAATTAAATACAATTTGATTCCTTTTTTCAATCTTAATGTTTGGTTTCTGTTGGGGAGTTAGCTAGATTTTTTCTCAAATTTATCTAATATGACGAAGTCAGACCCATTTCATTCGTTCGCGTATCCGATTTCCACATACACTAAAAGTGTGTTTCCAGTCCCAGATTTGTATTCCCTGTGATAACGAGTTGCATGCGTATTTACCCGAGTCTCATTAATTTCGAGGGATTCATTAATTGTGTTGCTATAAACAGGGTTAACAGATTTTAATGACAAGCTTTAGAATAATTTCTTATAATACTTATTCGATGCAAGTGGATTGAGTTTAAAGAATTGAATTTTTATTCGTTTTTCGTTTATAAAATAATACAATAATAAATAATCAGAAACACCAAGTACATGCATAAGGGCCATTCTTTTACAAATCGCACAGATTTTATAAAAATTCCAAGGGCACATTTTAAAATGGCTAAAACATTTTTCTACGTTCTTCTGGTGAAATAAACAAACACGTGTTTCAGGATTACAAATTCAAAAGTATTTTGAATATTTTTCAAAATATAACTGTTCAAACTTCTTTAAATTTGCATTTTTTTTGTCAATGGTCGATTGTTATCTATGGTCGTTATAAACATATAGTTTTGATTTTTTCATGGGTATTATTTATTATTATCTACTTTTTTATTGTTAATTTTTATAAAATCTCAGCGTTGCAAAATAATAATTCTTATTAACAATTTAATTGGTGGTGCCTTTCTGCGTTCGTTTAGAATAAATTTATTCGCGCAGCCCTCTAAAATTCGCCACGCTCTAAGTTACGCCATGCACATCCCAAACTGCTGAGCGCATTACAGTCGCTAAGTCTAGAGGCCTCGGCGCACGCAGCGCTTCGCGAAAGAAATGAATTTTTTTTGAACGAACGGAGAAAGGTACCACATTCATGCATTACACTTTTTTTTTGGAAATTAAACAAGAAATACGATAGTTTTTGTTCACATTTTTTGGCATGGTCAACAGTGCAAAATTCAATTGTTTATAACAATTACTATTTTGCAGAGAAGAGTTTTCTTAGAAATTAACAATAAAGTAGAAGATAATAATAGTTATGACATGAAAAATCATGTCTCTGTTTATAACAACCATAGATAAAGCTTTGTGAAAATCAACCCAATTCCAAAAGAATTGGACATTTGAAGAAATTTAAAAGCTGTATTTTGAAAAATATTAAAAAAAAACTTGAAACACGTGTTTGTTTATTTGACCAAAGAATGTAAAAAAAGTTTCAACCATTTTGAAAATGTGACCTTTTATTGTTCGATTGGTAAAAGAATCACCCATATGTGCATGTATGTACATACATATGTATGCATCTACATGCGTGTATGTACACAAATGTAGTAACATACGCGCGCATGTATGTTGGTTAATGGCAGTGTGTAAATATTAAATGTTTTAGTACGCTACTTATACAAACTTATGCTTATCGTTTGTTTTTTTTATATTTGTTCCTGTTTTTGTTCGTTTGTTGTCTAATTTCGTTTGCGTTTCAGTTGCGCGTGATTCGTGCGTTCCGCTCGACCCTGGAAGATATTAATGAACGCCGCTCAATACACAGTTTGCATAGCTTGCGTAGTCCTCGGACGGGTATGCCACCAACTGGCGGCAGTAGTGGTGCTCATCTGCTCTACAATTTAAACCTGCTGAGCCCAAATTACAATTACAGCAGCAGCAAACAGCAGCAGCAGCAGCAACAGCCTACGCAGCCGCCGCATCAGCAACATGACTCGAATGCAACTTTGCCAGTCGATATATCGTACATTGACGAAGATCCAAAGCAGCAGCAACGCAGTTTGCAAAACGGCCCTGGGAGTGCCGCTGCCTCTGAATCCGCTTCCACATTTGCACCATCCTCCATTTTACATTCCACACAACAACAACAATATTCTGGCTTAACTGATGTCGTTCACAGCTTGCAGCAGTTGAATGATCGGCACAAAAATCAAAACGGACATAACGAAACACGAATTTAAATCTCCCTCTCTAATGTCGTCTCAGTCACTGACATTCTTATGTGTGGTGCATATACATATATATGTACATACATATGTATGTGCTGATACATGTACGGACGTGTACGTTTGCACATATGTACAAAATGCATACGTACATGGTACTTATGTTTGTGGTGCATTTGTTTGTACATAGTACGTTGACATTTATCCATACATACATATGTGGTACATGTATTGTATCCGCACACGCACATACCTTTAACTAAATTCAGAGAAAGTGGTGGTTTGCTGTATTCCGATAATTATGTACTTTAATAAGATACTTACATTTTAACGCTTAGCAAATGTTATTTAACTGCATGATTTTTTATATTTTTAATCTTACATTTTTTGTATTAAAATTTACTATTTATAATTGTGGTACTCGTATTACTAACCATATACGATAAACAAACAATTTTTGCATCATTATTTGCCTGGTGCGTATGTTGCGTATGAATGAATTACGGGGTAAGATTAAAAGCTGAAGCACCTAGGCGCAAATCTATATACACTTAAGTATAAACTTATACATATGTACTTATGTATGTCCACATTTTGGAAAGTAATGTTCTGTAAAAAACAAAAAATAAAATTGATCAAAACACAAAAATAAAATTTAAAACACTTATGAACATTTTTTTATAAATAATGAGGTACTATTTAAAGAAGCTACACAAACAAAAATAAAAACATACATACTAAAATATCCACATCTATCTAGATATATATACCTCTAATAAATTACAATTCGCACTCTGTTATTACGTAAGTGACTCCATTAAATAATACTTATTGAGTGTATTAAGATTTTCCAGCCATTTTTCGGAGTTTCTAATATAGCATATTTTCGTAGCTAAGATACTGTACATCAAAAATTAGTTATTAGCGATCTAAACACGCACACACACGTAAGTTTTTAAAAAGTATTTTGCGTGGTATATTAGAATGTTCACATTTGTACAAGACTTGAAAAGAAGCTAATACATTTTGTGGATATTGTCAAATGCACAAAATGTGTAAAGAGAAACAGCTTACACACCCACAGACGTATGTAAATGTGCACATACTCATCCTAATGGCTCTAGCTTACATAAAGGATGTGTGTGTGTCGACATTTACATATTACAGATTTGTCACCAATTCATCATAAAGCGTTTATACAACAATATACATACATACATAAATAAGTGCTTGCATAGAAACATGCAGACAATGTCTATCAAAATACTTTAGTGGTTATTGGTTCTTTTGACAAATTGGTAATACCTAGACTCCCACTTAAATTCAAACTTACACACATGCGACCTTTACACATAAAATGGGCTACATTTTCACAAATGTATACGATATCTTGACAGTTGGCATAATCAATGTGCATGCACACGCGTACATAATAATCGATCAGATAGTAGACACATACAAGTGTAAGTTCATAAACTTAGTAATTGTTGTCCCACAACAATTTCTATTATTTGTATGTAAATGCCATTTCAACTGCTTACATTTTCATATACGCTCACAACAACAATCTCAATGCATTGCATACATTCATACATATTTTTTTTAACTTGTTTCTGACCAATTTGGAACATACATACCTAATATCCAATCCTCCTAATACCATGATTATTTTGCATAGTTCTTTTACTATTTACAAACATGCACAGTATATTTTGATACCCTCTACCTGGTAAGCTACAAAAGTAAAACAAAAAAAAAGCAGCGAAATCGAGACAATCATGTCCATCCGTCTGCCGTCCACCTCATGACAGTTACCAAAAAAAAAAAAAAATGGAATATGGTAAAATATCACCTGCATTAGTTTGGTTTGTTAGTCACACTTTGCATATCACATGGATTGTATTATATTGGCATTTCATTGTCAATCCTGTACGTACATATCGGAATCGGGTATCCCACAGTCAGGCGCAGTCGGCTGTAGCTTATTTTCTCAAGTTTCATTTTGTAATAGATTGATAATTGATAGCAGTAATCCTCGCACATTATCAATATTTAACTGAATAACATAAAAACTGTTTATATAAAGTAAGAATTACATTTGCGAAAATTACTGTTATTAATTTATTATATCATATGTTTGAAAACAAACAAAACTTAAGGCTTAACTTTATTTTAAAGTAACTTACAGTTGTGATACTTTAATGAAATGAAAGCAACCTACTGAGATCCATAGATATTTAATAATAAATATATGTGGATGTTATAACATGCTTACTACAGTATTATGTAAATATATTTGAATCTAATCTATGTAGCCATTTTTAATAATGCATTTTACACTTTACTGACTTTTTCACCTGTATTTCTCTCCCCTCTTATTGTTTTCTATTTTACTTTCTCTCTCCACTTTTAAAGGTAATAGGCGGCGAGTTGCAAGAACGGTTGATTCCGGTTCCCTATAGCAAGAGCAACACTGATCAAGCTGTAAGCCTTTTCTTCGTTTTACTTACAATTTTTTACAATTCTAAACCGAGTACACGTACCATAAGTTGAAGTAAAAAAAATAATTTTGATGCCGTTGAGTGCCTATGATCTAGAATTGCTTGTAACACATAAAGTCGAAATCATTTATAACCACATTTAAGTGTTTATCAAATCGAGTCGCTATTGTAATTAAAAGCGAAATGAAAAAATTTGATATACAGCAGCTTATAATAGGAAAGTAACATTTTTTAAATGCCACAATTACCATTTTAGGTTTGTTTATCAATGTAACAATATAAAAATATGTTTTATTGTGAATATTTCGTTTGTAAATATTTTTTCCGTACTAATTCATGTACTTGCATGGATTTACTTATACATTGATGTATATCAAATCAAAGAAAACTTTTAAATTTCATAACATATGTACATATATCCAATTTAACACTATATGCAATGTCGTTATAAATTAATTCGACTGTGGTACATTTTGGAATGAGTTATTTTTCATTCATGTAATGTACAATTTCTATTTTTAAAAATTAAAAAAAATGAAAGAAGTAGTAGTTCTGCTTCAATTGTGCAATGTTTATTGATATACCTATTTTAATTGCACGTTTTTATACCCGTTACCCTATAAATAAAATGGTATTATAACTTAGTGCCAACACAAAATGTATGTAACAGGCAGAAGCAGGCGTCTCATAAAGTATTAATATTATTGATCAGTGACAAAGACATGTCCGACTGTCCGTATGAACACCTAGATCTCAGATCAACGCCTCCTTCCACCACCTAAAACCGAACAAAAAAACGATTATTGGGCGTCATTTTACAGACCAGATTCCAGTTTTAGTATATATAATAATATAATCTAAATGATTCCTGAAAATATGGTTGTGTTTGGATAAAATATATAAAAATTATTCAAGAAAAAATTGTATTGGCGAAAAATCATATGCAGCTGCACGCGATTAGTTTGATTTATTGACAGTGTCAAAGTATTTTTATTTTTCGTTTTTTTTTTTAACGTAAATAGGTTTTTGAACACCAAGACAAATTGTTGGCATATTTATGGTATTTTTTATATATCAAATAGGTGTATTTTCTCGAAATAGGTAGCGGGAATCTCACAGTCGAGCACTCTCGACTGTAGCTTTATTACATGTTTGTGAGATTTGTTTGTTTTTGTTGCTTTTTTTTCATTTGGGCAGCTTGAAAAATATGTTATAGTTTGTTAAAAATCAAAACTTAAAAAATTAAAATTTCGAAAAAAGTCTTGCTTCTAAATATTAAAAACACATTGTTTAAAACAACGAATTAAAGCTTGCACTCATTTAGTGAGAAGGAATTGTCCTTATACTAGGGGATACAAACACGAAAAATAATAATAACGAATATACAGACCATAACTTTTTTTGGTGTTTACTATACAAATTCTTGGAAAATTGTTTTAGCAGTGTTCCTTTATTTCTCAACCCGTAATATAGTTTTATGACTTAATTGCACACGCAATGTATTTAGTTTTTATAAAGGGATTCGCGATCGGCTGATTATGCATTAGGGTTACCCAAGAAATCATTAAGCTGCGAGCTTGGGTGTGAGCATTCAAATACAGCTCCAACTCCACCTCTCTTGGCTATTTGCATACGTCACGCAAATTCTAAGTAGACGACATTATAGATAGGGATCACATATAGACTTATTATTTTAATTACAACCAACACTACGGTAAGTGCCCGGCCAAGAGTGTTCACTGTATACCTATTTTTTGCAACTCGCTTTAGTTATTCAGTTGATCAGTTTAGGATTAACAGTGACACATTTTTTGTATATTTATTTACACCACACATTCCCATTTAGTGCTACACCCGGCAGAACTCATTTAATTCTATTTGTGCATGATTATCTTATACGGCATTTTTAATTTATATTTACCTATAAAATTCGCATAAATATCTCAATTAAATAAATTCATGCACAGAAATTGTCATCATTAATGTTTTATTTAATTGAAATTGAAAGATGAATGGAAATTCATAATAACATAACATATTTCGTGTCTCCTTTTGCGAAAATATTTGTACTACACTGCTTGTTTAAATTATTATTATTTTAAATTTGGACTATACGAAGAGTTTGTCGGTAGGAACACAAATTGTTTATATGTTCAATAAATTATATACTATTTTCACATCCAACATTTCAGAGTCCTTTAAACACATAGAAAGAAATAAACTTAAAAAAATAAAATACATTTTTGTAAATAATTCAGAAATATTCAAACTTATGTGACTCTAATTTAACAATTTTTTGTGTTGTAGAAGTCTTGGTAGTGAACTGAATGCGCATACATACAAACAAATACATATTCATATGTAAAAATATGTATGTGTCCCCATATTTGTGTGTAAATATATGTATATACAATTGTACTGCAAATTCCATCAATCAATACATATCCATATATACACATATGTACATACATACATACATATACATATGCATATTCATGCTGTTTTGAGATTTATTATTATTTGTTTGAATTTGTGTTTTTGGGTTGACCGATTAAATAAAGTATAGCGTTCCCATTCTGCTGTTGTTGTTTTCCAACATGTCACTGTTTTCTGGTTTTTTTCTTTCTATTTTGCTTTCTGTAACAGATACGTGTGGTGAACGCCTTCCGACAAGGTCTTGACGCTCGTTATGGGGAACACACCAACACATCGTTGGCTGAGGTACTGCGAAAGCAGACTTCGTTAAGCAAACGCCTTTCGGAGACATCTTCCATTGAGTATGCTGATAATATACCAGATGAGCTAACCATACCCGAAATTGATGTAGAGCGGTTATCATCCCACAGCCACACAGAAACTGCTGTCTAAAAGTCTATCAAGTAAATGTAGATCCACACACTCTCACACACACACATACACAAATACACACTCCCCACAATGTCTACCTATAATTACATACATACATGCATACAAATTTGCTATTCTACTTAAATGTATGTAGATTCAGAACATACTCATTAATACAAGGACACATTCAATACGTGCATTAATATATTTATAACAATTGAAAAAAAAACAAAGCAAATTAAAGTTCTTTACATTTATTATAACAATATGCGTAGGAACCACACCTAAACATTTAACACGTTTAGGTGTGTGCGTACGGTAATTCACATTATGACTACATACATATGTACATATGTACATACATATGTACATATGTAAAACGAGTTTCGTATTTGACAAAGTTCTACATTTAAGAAAACAAACAAGTATAAACGCCTTCATTTAGGATACCCAGTACCTATTAATCAGACATGATTAGATAATCAGTACCATTTCAAATCTACAGTGGCAATCGTACCAATGCGACAAGTAATCTTTGATGTGTGTCCACCCTCCGTCTAGAATATGATAGATAGGAAAGTTTTAATTGGGCTACAACTTACTTAAGCCCAGATCTAATAAACACATTGTCGGTTTTATTTAGAATTCCCCATAAACTTATAAATCAGCTTCTGCGCTAGTATGTATGTATATGCGTTGTCTCCTGTAATTGATTAACATACCTATATGTATGTATGTCTATATGTTGAAAGGTCTTGTCTAAACACAAGTTATTAATAATAATACATATAACGAATAAATGAATAATTTCAAATATACTATTAATTTGTCTAGACTGACCTAACAGGTAATATCATTAAATATAGTTTATAAAACTTGGACTCTACATTCCCATTTTATTTATTGTCCAATAGTCTTTGGTTAGCGGTAAACCTCACGGCTCCTTTTTTTTTACACGGTTAACCTTTCGTAGTTCTCTATGCGTCTTAGCCGAAATAGTAATATTTGCTTTGGGTTTTGAGCTATTGACTGTTCAAAGTATGGATAATGCGCAGAGATGGTCAGCAACTAGTGGGAGCTCCACGGCTTGCATGAATCCGTTAATGTGCAGGCTGCTGTTGCTGGCCAAAATGATGCCTCGAATATATCATCTGCAATTTGGAACCAGTCATTGCATCGAGTTCACGAACTCCTCAGGATAAACTTGCCAATACGCAAATGCATTTCGATAATTCTGGATCAACAAGTCCCGAGGAGTACTCTAAGTAAGCCATACCAACAAAATACGGCAGCTTTCAACCAAGCAACAAGTGGTGGGCGGGTATTGAAATCGAAGTGTCACATTTGGAATCAATTGGATCGACCTGGAACAGCCAAAAAATACACATTTTGGGAGCATCCAGGCTAGGACTGGAGCTGATGCTGATTAAGCAACGAAGAAAATCTCACACTCTTGCGGAAGTGTTTCAAAAGACTGGCCCAACCACTGGACACTGGTTCGAAGGACAGTAAATGTCCAACTAAAAGGAATCCACAACGACAGCGCCCATCATGGCAATGCTCCGTTTAAGAAAGTTCGCTCTAGGTTTGTTGATATTTAAAAAAAATATAGTTTTGATATTTCGAAATTTAAAATAAAAACGATATTGATGTTGATATTTATCATTAAAAATATCAATATATCGCATTTCTTTATTCTGAAGATCTTGAATCGCCGTTAAATTGTCGAAATAACAGACGCGATTGCGAAGATAGGATCCAGGCACCAATGAGATCGTCGATGGTCTGTCGAATGACTTATCTGGCAAGAGTAATGTCCGAGTAATGATTAATTGATAGAAGTGGGTGGAGGATCTGAGGCCATCTGTCAAGTGGAGCAGAACCTCAAACTATGTCCCTGCTCGGAGACCGGACCCACGCCCACGCTGCCTTCCATCGTCAATTAAGATTGAATGAATGGAAAATAAAGCGTCGAAGGCTTTGAGAGGGGCTCTAGGCCAGATGAGCGCCCTTGTATCGAACGACTTTCCCATGCCCCTGACCGTCGGCACGAGATGACATGGAACACACATCGTTGGACTGGACGACTAGATACTGGATGACTAGGAACGATCAGGATTAGAGAGTCCAATAGGAAGAAACTGTAGTTTTGCTACTGGGCGCTTGATGAGGTCTGTACATCGACCACTCGGACGTCTCCCTCGGATATCGTCACACGGTTGCACACGAAAACAAATAAGAAAGCTACACTCGAGAGTGCTTGACCGTAAGATACCCGCAACCCATTTCGAGACAAAAAAAAAAACAATCCATAACATACCGACATGGTCACACTGTCAACTAAACAAACAATATTGCCTATGAAATTGATTCTATAATAACTTTCTTGTTTTTCATTCGATCACAACAAAAATCACTGGAATCATTGAGACTATAATTATTATTATGCATACAAAAATGCTCTAGGTCCATTATTACGGCTATTACAGCTTTTGGGGCGAAAAGGGGCGTGGCAAAAATCTGAAAAAAACTTGATCTGCGTAGGACCTATAAGAGTACTGTCACCAAATTTGGTAGCTCTAGCTCTTATAGTCTCTGAGATCTAGGTGTTCATACAGACGGACAGACGGACATGGCTATATCGTCTCGGCTGTTGACACTGTTCAAGAATATATATACTGAACTAATTGCGTGCAGCTGCATCTGATTTTTGGCCAATACAATTTTTTCTTGAATAATATTAATTTTTTCTCGGTACGTGGCCAAAATCCAAAAGAAACTTGATCTGAGATCTTGGTGTTCATACTGACAGACGGACATGGCCGTTGGCACTGGTCATGCCTACTTCTGTCTGTAACATACATTTTCTGTTCGCACTCAGTTATAACACCCTTCGCGTGAAAAATATGAAAGCTTAATGCCTAAAATGATATCATTTTAATTGCATCTTGTTTACGCCCACATGTATGAAAACACCTGCAGCTAAACAGCTAAGACAACAGCGGTTTTACTTTTTAAAATTATGTATTTTTTTTATAATGGATACAAAATTTGGAAACAAGAAAATAAAATGACTAGTAATAGACAAAAATTAAATTGAAAAAAAAATAATTCCCCCAAAGTATGTTGCAAATTTCGCAATTACTAAAGAAAATCCCAGACAATAAGTAATGGGAACGTTTTTCTTGTGAGAACGCTTAGAACAAAGATGTTTGGTGGCGCATTTGTTAGAGCGCACACATGCGTGTCGCAGTGTGCGTCAGTGCCTGAGTTCGAATGCCGCTTGTGAAATTTTTTATATTCATTTTTGCATTATTTTTTTTTTTAGCAAATTTAATAAGTTTTCGAAATATTTCAAAAAGAAGCCTTCCTGCGACTGTACAAAAGACACCAATACTAATAATAATGCCAATCTTCACCGGGGATCGTACCCGCAAACAAATGCAAATCAGACCAACACTCTACCATCAAAGCCACCGCAATCCTTGTAAAAAGTTCGCTAAGTGGTAAACTTGTATGACACGAGCAATCAAAAGTCATCTTTCTTCTCAAGCCTTTCGTCTCGGAAGAACAAAAACTGCTAGCACTAGCCGCTTGTCGCGCAGTTGCAAAACTTCACACGCATACGCATACTCATATGTGCCAACGTGTACATTCACACACGCATACATAGAAACGATAGTACAGCGCAACGAAATACACCCGTGCTCATCGTTCCGCAGTCGATCCGCGACTGAACTGGATTCGATGCTGTTCGCTGTGGACTGCTTCTGATGTTCGAAATTCGAAATCAGCCGTGCACTCAGCAGTTGTTGTATTAGCTAGGGGTGCCAATAATGCTGTTTCAAGTGAAATCATTTTTTTTGGCAATTTGACACATCAATGTCTTCTTTGATTAGTGGTTATGGAGCTTGTCTCAACGAACGAAATGAGCGAGTCACCCTCTTCAGTCAATGGCCAAAGTTTTGTTCGGAGGGTACCGATTGCCTGCATGCGATCACTTACGGTTACCGACCGACTTGTTCACGAAAATATAGTTGTATTTCAATAATCTCAAACTGTCCCAACGCCAAAACTGAGAGCGCTGCGAAAGCCATTGTTGCGAAGTCTCCCCTTATCAGTGATGGTTTCGTATCTGCTTGAACGGCTTTGAGCAAGGGATTTGAGAATAGGACGTCCGAGTCTGGAGCTGCTCTTAATGAGTTGCAGAGCACCATTCAAGGCTGCCAGACAGCTCTTGAGCACTCAAATATTTTGACGGAGAATTGGGATTGCCTTATTATTATATTGTGTTCTTCCAAACTGCCACGATTATCGTTGTCGCTATGGGAACAGTCAGTCGCCAATAATTGCGAGATTAGCGTAAAAAGTGACTAGTACTAAATCCAAAGTTTCAAATCGCCGTCATGGTAATCGTCAAGGAAGAGACGATGTCGGTTTTTGAATGGCGCCTGGGCCGTGTTTTACCCGCTACCCAGAGGGTAGAAGGGTATTATAACTTAGTGCCAACAAAAAATGTAAGTAACAGGCAGAAGGAGGCATCTCTGACCCCATAAAGTATATATATTCTTGATCAGTGTCAACCATGCCATGTCCGTCTGTCTGTCCGTATGAACACCTAGATCTCAGAGACTATAAGATCTAAAGCTACGAAATTTTTTTTTTAAAACTTGTTATGACTGCACGCAGATCAAGTTTGTTTAAGAATTTCGTTCACCTATGAAATAGACTAACATGGACGTCTCCTGAAAATTTTAGTCATGTCGCGTGAAAAAAATGGAAGATATAAGCCAAAAAATATTTCACTTTATTTGAAACTTTTTTACGCCTACATGTTTGGAAACACTTGCAGCTAAGCAGGCAATAGGGGTTCGAGTCACTCCCCAGACAATTTTGTTTTTACTTATTAAAATTATGTATGTTATTTTAATGGATATACTAATTGGAAATCCTTTTATAAATTGCCTAGTTATATACAATGTTAAGATTTGAAAAAAATATCCCCCCCCAATAGTATGCTGCAAATCTTGCAATTGTAAAAGGAAATTCCATACAATATGTAATGGGAACTTTATTCTTATTAGAACGCTTCATTTAGAGTCGTTTGGTGGCGCAGTGGTTAGAGCGCACGCATGCGTGTCGCAGTGTGCGTAGGCGCCTGAGTTCGAATCACGCTTGTAAAATTTTGGGCATTTAATTTTTGTATTATTTTTAGTAAATTTAATATTTCAACAAGTAAGAAAGCTACAGTCGAGAGTGCTCGACCGTATGATACCCGCAACCCATTTCGAGAGAAAACAAAATACCTAAATGATTTTTTAACAAAAAATATACCAAATATACTAAAACTATTTTTTTTGTATATATTTGAAAATTGCGGGTGAAAATCACAACACCGTTATGGTCACACTGTCAACTAAACAAACAAAGCGCGGGCAGCTGCAAGTGAATTTTGCATATAAAATTGATTCTTTAATAACTTCCTTGTTTTTCATTCGATCTCAACCAAATTCACAGGAATCATTGAGAATATAATTAATTTTATGCATATTAAAATTCAATGCTCTGGGTCTATTATTATGGCTTTTACAGACTTTTGTGGGCGGAAATGGGCGTGGCATCCAACTTTTGAAATAAACTTGATCTGCGTAGGACCTATAGGAGTACTGTCCCCAAATTTGGTAGCTCTAGCTCTTATAGTCTATGAGATCTAGGTGTTCATACAGACGGACAGACGGACAGACGGACATGGCTATATCGTCTCGGCTGTTGACACTGATCAAGAATATATATATAGTTTATATGGTCGGAGATGCCTCCTTCTGCCTGTTACATACATTTTCTGTTGGCACTAAGTTATAATACCCTTCTACCCTATGGGTAGCGGGTATAAAAATATTTTTGTGCTCTACAAAACTGGGTAGCGGGTATTTTACAGTCGAGCATTTTTGACTGTAGCTTTCTTACTTGTTTTTTATACTCGCTACCCATAGGATAGAACGGTATTATAGCTTAGTGCCAACAGAAAATGTATGTAACAGGCAGAAGGAGGCATCTCCGACCACATAAAGTATATATATTCTTGATCAGTGTCAACAGCCGAGACGATATAGTCATGTCCGTCTTTATGAACACCTAGATCTCTGAGACTATAAGAGCTAGAGCTACCAAATTTGGTGACAGTAGTCCTATAGGTCCTACGCAGATCAAGTTTATTTTAAATTTTTGCCACGCCCCTTTCCGCCCCCAAAAGCCGTAATAAAGGACCTAGAGAATTCAATGTTGGTATGCATAATAATAATTGTATTCTCAATGATTCCTGTGAATTTGGTTGAGATCGAATGAAAAACAAGGAAGTTATTAAAAAATCAAATTTATATGCAAAATTCACTTGCAGCTGCCCGCGCTTTGTTTGTTTAGTTGACTGTGTGACCATGTAGGTGTTGTGGATTTTTACCCGCTATTTTCAAATATATACAAAAAACAAGTTTTAGTATATTTGGTATATTTATTGTTAAAATATCAAATAAGTTTTTTGTTTTCTCTCGAAATGGGTTGCGGGTATCATACGGTCGAGCACTCTCGACTGTAGATTTCTTACTTGTTTTAATTTGGGTTTTGTTAAAAACTTAAACTTATGAAATTAAAATTTCGGAAAAATCTTGCTTTCGAATATTAAAAACAGACAGTTTATAACTAAATTAAAAATATATTGATTAAAACAACCAACAAAAGCTTGCATTCATTGAGTTCATACAATTTAAATGATCGCGTTCGTTTGTTAGGCGGAATGACCCTTTTGTCAGAGCTTCTATTGGTGTTTACTAGAAAGATTTTTCCTATTTTGACATTCCCATTTATTATTTAATTTTTTAGAAAAAATCAAAACCGAATAGCAGTACCTGGGAGCAGCAACAAAAATTTCATCAAATGCAATAAAACTTCAGTCCACACAAAATACATACAAATTAATAACTGTTTCCAAAGAAAACAATTCTTGGAAAATGGTTTTAGCACCTCTCTTGGCTATTTGCATACGTCACGCAAATTCTAAGTAGACGAGATTTGAGATAGGGATCACAAATAGACTTATTATTTTAATTACAACCAACCAGCCAATAGAGTGTTCACTGTATTCCTATTTTTTGCAACTCGCTATAGTTCTTCAGTTGATCAGTTTAGAATTAACTGTGACGAATGTTTTTCTCCTAGTGCCCAAGACTGCCTCTAGACGGGTAAGGTTAAAAAAACCATTATTTTATTCTTTTTTTTTCCTTTTGACTTGGCTTTGCGTTTTTTTCTAACTCGGGGAAGTCCAAAAATTATGTTTGTTGCGTTTCGAATGCATACCAGAGCTTGCGCAAGTTGCTGTGGTCACTTGAAGCAGAAAATTTGTGGAACTAGGACGAAATAATAATTTTGTAAAAAGTGCAACATTTAAATAATTTTTTTTAAATATTATAAATAGTTTGCTGCTGGAAAAAAAATTGTACTATGTTGCTGATAGTCTCAAGGACTCAAAATACGGAACCCTCACTAAAAATAAGTTTTCGTTAGCTTACTTTTATAAAGTATCCCGTCTGAGTCTTGGGAATTGACCCAAAAACCCATGACATATTTATGTTAAGTACAAATAATTGCCTCAGTAGACATGGAACGACGACAAGTGAATAAGCTATCAGCCCTTTCCGACGTGGAGATGGAAAAATTTTTGTTCAAATGTTCAAAAATTGTGTTCAATTGATTTTGACATTGATACGGACGGAGAAGAATTGGAGGGCGATTTGACTGATGATGTTTGCGAGGCAGCGCTTTCTGTCCATGAGGAAGATGAAAAAAGTGCTACATACATATGTCAGATTCTATGTTGGCTAGTAAGATTTGTGTAACTTCAAGCGGAAGTCCTACTCCTTTTGCAAAATTGTTGTCACCCTCAAGTTCGATTGCATCCAATTCACCTCAAGCATAGAAAGCTCAATAACTGAATGTGTAGGATTTGTTTGGGCTATCGACCCAAAATCACCGCTTTTCAAAAAGATGTGGCGCCAAACGAACCAAGTCATGGATAAATCTGAAATATCCTTTACTGAGCCTGACCTCGGAGTACTTAAAAACCTGGAAACGCCATTCATGTGTCTTCAATTCTTTTTTAATGAGCATATCACCAAGCAAACAAATTTGTATACTCACCAAAAGGGTGTTAATACTTCGTTTTCTACAACCAATTTAGAAATTCGACAATTTTTGGCATTTTATTTTTTTTGTCAGTTTTTCGCTGCCCAAATGTTCGTTCAGAACACAATGCCAAGAAATCGCTTTGAAAAAATACTAGGTAATTTGCATTTTAATGATAATAGTAAGTTGCTCTCCAAATATTCTGCCGACCACGATCCTTTCAGTCAGTTCCGATGCGCTAACGCTTATCTGTGGATGAACAAATGTGTGCAATGAAGATGAAGGCCTTTCTTAGACAATAGTTACCAGACAAACCACACAAATGGGGAGTGAAATTCTTCAATTTGTGTGTCTCTTCTGGCTTCTGCTATAATTTCGAGATATACTATATTGTGGAGGAGGTGTTCAAACTGGCTTCCTTGCCGCTTCTTGTATGTCTCTAGTCCCGGGGAATATTTTCTTTGGGAACTCTTCGGTCGAATCGCATTCCAAATTGTAAGCTGCCAACTGACAGCGACATCAAGAAACAAGTGGGTGGATATTCTACTGAATTTTGTGGATCTGTATCAGGAGTCGAACTGTCTTTGACGATTTAGAACGACAATAAGGCAGCACGATTTGCCTCGACTTACGCGGGCACAAAGCCTTTCCTGAATGAAACAAATTCATAAGGTTAGGTTTCACTGTTCGTTCCGAAAAGAAGCACCTTGACATAAATTGCTCATATGTTATCCACGAATACTACAGCCACATGGGTGGTGTCGACTATATGGACGGACTTAATGGTCGATATAAAATTCATGTAAAGGGCAACAAGTACACATAGACAACAAGTTGATGGAAAGGAAAATAAATGCACAGAGAAGGAAACTTTCCTACCGATTAATGATGAACGTTATGATACCGCCGAGAATTTTCCAATGTTTTTTATCACGCGCTGACAAAAAACCTGTAAGCTTCCAGGTTGTACTTCCGAAACTCAAATTGTCTACCGTAAATGTAATATATACCTGTGATTTTCCCAGAAAAAAGACTGTTTCAATGATTTTCATCACAAGTAAGTAAACGAACTTTTTTTACACAGATATTTGAAGCTTTATAAATTTAAGTAACTTTAGTTTTAATTGTTATTAATTAATATTAATTAACAAATTTTTGTTGGCCTACCTTCCCAAAGCTGCCTCTAGGCGGTCCAAGGATGTAGTCCTATAAAACTCGATCAGTGCAAAAGAAAAGGTTTTTCTAAAACAAACATTCACTTTTGATACATATGTTACTGAATCCAAAAATAATTTGTTTCTTGGAAAAAAAATGTGGGCACTACTTGAATTACTACTCTGAATTAGTATTTTTTTTACAGAACAAAACAAACTTTGAAATTATATATACATATGTATCTGGACGTTGACGTACATAGTATGCACATTAAAGTGGCCCAAGCAATACCAAGCCAGAGCTTGTTACGCGCGGATCCCATAAAAACACTTAACCTCAAACCGCCCAACCGACCGAGAGGCGCCGACGCAGGACGAACGACACGATTCGCGTTCGGACAGGATAGATTCGGGCTTGTATTAGAAAGAAAATTATTAAAAGAAACCTTTTGGGTTATTTTTCTTAGATAGCTTGAAATCCAGCAAATCAAATTTATAGGAAATCCAATAAAGTCATACTTATATAACAAAAGAGAATGATTAACTGGGTCAAAGGCTATCCAAAAATCGATATAGATGACGTCAGTTTGTTCGTTTTTAAGGAAACCCTTGTTGACGAACGAAGAAAACTCAAGAAGATTAGTAACAATGGATCTAGTTTTCACAAATCCGTGCTGGTAGGGGGAAATAATAGAACTACACAAATGTTGTAATAATATCTTCTCAAAAACTTTTAGTATGACAGACAATTTATATATCCCTCTATAGTTTTTGGCATCAGACTTACTTCCCTTCTTATGGAGAGGAATAATGAAAGGCTCCTTCCATAAAGAGGGAAAAGTCGATGACTCAAGCGATAAATCAAATAATTTCAGCAACGGTCTGCATAAAGCCTCGGCTCCGTACCGAAGTACACAGCCAGGAACTCCATCCAGACCGGGCGAAGAAGATATCGAATCAGAGACTCTTCACTCATTAAGGGACTGAAGATACAATTCGAGCGAGACGGGCTGTAAGGATAGGGCGCGTTAGAGTTGGAAGAAGAAGAATAAGTAGTTTGAAAAAAATAATCAAATAGATCAGCGAACGCTTGACCAGAATTTGCTTTCGAATTTTCGTAAGATAGACAAGGAGGATAAGAGAAGCTAAACCGACAGTAATTTTTATAACACACAGCGTTAAGCTCGATAAAATTAGACCGAGCAATTATATACTGCGAAAAAGTTAAGGTAGAGCCTGAAATTTTAAACTTTTTGGAAAGTCTACACTTCAGGTTCTTAAGGTTAGAAAGTTGCTCACAAAACCAAGGAGGTTTATTAGACCTATGCGAAAAATAAGAATACTGGCATAAAAGCAAAAATTTAATTTATTATAGAACAAATTGACGGCGGCACTCATGTCAGTGCAGGAATACAAATTAGACCATTCAATTCCATTAAGAAGTTGGATTAATTTGGGAAAGTTAGCCTTTTGAAAGCAACGAACTCGATCGGCAGGTACATCAGAATTAGTGAGTACAGATCTGCTAAGTTCGATCCTTAACTCTAGAGTTGGATAATAAGGGTCTTCAGGAGATGTAAGGGGCTCCGATCTAGATAGAATTACACAGATCTAATTGCCGGCAAAGAGATTTTCTTATATTGTTAATTTGACCCTAAGATAATTCAAATAAACCATCAATAAAGTCATGTCGGTTCGAAGGAATAACAAAAGTTATCACACGGATACCAAGCTGTTCCAGGAAGGTTAAAGTTTCCTAGAAAAAAAATATGATATTTGTCGGGTAACAAGGCAAATACAGATTTTATTGCTTCCAGGTGATCCTGGTATACAGATAAATCGGACGACGGAGGTATATATGAGCAAGTAAGAAATAAACTTATTCCATAAAAATGTACTTTTATAGATAGAAACTCTATATTATAAGGATTATTATAATGTAATGGCTCAGCTGAGAAGTTGGAGTCTACTGCAAATAGAACACCGAGGGGGTGGTGTTCGGGAAGAACGATCTTGCTTGTAAATAGTGTACTTTGACGAAAAGAGTTCGGAATCAGAAATATCCGAACTTAACCAGGTTTCAGAAAACACAACTACATCAGTAGAAAAAGTGAAACTGTCGACGTATAGCTTACCTATTTTACTACGCAAACCACGCACATTTTGATAGGTTATAAGAAATTATGAAATTAGTTTTTTGAAGATGATGAAGAGGAAGAAGAAGTTTGAGATTCAGACAGTACAGGTACATTTGGTAAAAGCCCAATCGGAGTCCGATTTTTAACTTTGACTTTGAACTCTTTTACCACCAAATACTCTGGCCAAAAACTTGGCGAGCATATAGTTTCAAAAAATTAAAGGTGCGGCATTGATCTTGAAAGATGCAATTTGTCTACCATAAGCAAATTTAAATTTTTTCACTTTTGGACTGGCATTTTGAATTTTGGCTATAATGAAAGCCTTTACGTCATCTGACGTGAGATCAGGGGCAAGCCATGAAACAAAAATCTGTTTCATTGGTGGAACCCCCACAAGTGGTTTAGGAGCCTTCGGAGTAATATTTGGTATATTATCTTTGGAACCTAATAAAGTCGGTGATCCGACAGTGAGAATAGTTGGAGGAGGAGCGGAAGAAATTTTTTTTACTAGGATTCGGCTTGCCTCTACTTCTAGTGACGACCGTGTACAATTCAGACACAACTTCGGCGTTAGCTAATGTCGGTAGAGTAGGTTCCCTGGTTAGGTTAGGTTAGGTTGAACAGACGGAGGAAAATTCTGACTGTTTTATAATGTTCGTGTGCTACTGGCCAGTCCAGCTGGGTTGCGGTAGCCTCTGGAACCAACCAGTAGAGTCAAGAAAAAGCGCCAAGTTCTCCAGCCGAATATTCCCAAGATTGCTCAGTTCAACGAAGAATGGCTTGCCCAGAAATTGGGTCCTCTTTCTAAGAAGTGCAGGGCAGTCGCAGAGAAGATGCTGGACACTCTCGGGTTCCTCTTTATCCCCGCAGCTGCGACAGAAGTCCTGTTGGGATCCACCGTACCGTTGGGAAATACGGCCGATGTAACAGTGTCCCGTTAAGACTCCCGTCAGTAACCTTATCTTGTTCCTTTTAAAGTTTAAGAGCTCGGTTGTTCGCTTGGGACTGTATCTTGGCCAGAGTGCTTTTGACACCTCGCAGCCCGATGATGCTGCCCAGTGTCTCTCAGCCGCCGTTCTCATGGAACAATTAAGTTCCGATAGTACGTGCTGAATAGGTCTCTTATCGTTCACCGAGAGAGTTTCTGATGTCGCTGACCCCAGTTGAGCACACTCATCAGCCCCCTCGTTACCTGGTACTCCAATGTGCCTAGGTACCCAAACAAGTCTGATAGAGTGTGGTTGGCATAGGTTCAGTGACATCACTGTGTCTCGGGTTAGTTTACTCTTAATGGTGTTCGATGAGAGTGCTTTTATCGCTGATTGGCTGTCAACGTAGATGGACACGTCCCTCGGGCTTCCGCCCAGAGTCCGTATCAACTTGGTCGCTTGCCAAACAGCGTAGAACACACTACACCAGTCAGGAAGACGAAAGGATAGCTTGGTTGCAAGGTCTTCGGAGAAGACCCCCGAGCCTTCTGTCGTCTTTGATCCCTCTGTGTAGATTGACAACTCATTCTGCCTCAAAGGAGATTCTTGTTGCCAATCTGTCAGTGAATTCAGCTGTAAACCTGTCACAGTCAATTCTACTGTACGTAGAATGGAGTTGTGACCTGCACCAGACTTAAGGAGGCACTGGGCGTGAAGGACAAGTTGACAAGTGCTGCCGTTATAGACTCGATCCTGACATTGTTAAAGGCACCCTCTATGTTGAGAAATGCCGCTAACGTAAACTCCTTCCTTTGCAGTGTGCCTTCAATTGTACTAATCACCTCGTGCAAAGCCGTCTCTACTGATCTACCTTAGAGGTAGGCGTGTTGGGACTTGCTAAAAGTGTGAGGTGTTAGCTTACTTCTGAGATGAAGGTCCAGAAGTCTTTCTAGTGTTTTTAATAAAAACGATGAGAGACTTATGGGCCTATAATCTTTTGCTGAGCAGTGGTTTATCTTTCCTGCTTTGGGAATGAATGCCACCCTCACTTCTCTCCAGGTTTTTGGAATGTATCCCGTAAGGAGACATCCCCTGAAGATTTCTAATAGCCATTGCGACAGATGTACGCATACCATCTGTAACATGACCGGTTTAATGTCATCCGGTTCTGCTGATTTGTAGGGGTGGAACGACTTGATAGCCCAGATTATCTTCTCAGTGTTGACAATTTCGTCGATTAGGACTTGGCTCTCATGAGGCACATTTCCCTCCGGCTCGCCGCTGATGTGAGAGGTTGGGGTTCCATTCTCGTCTTCAGCTTGTAAGCAGCCTGGAAAGTGTGCGTTCATGAGGAGTTGTAGAGATTCGTGACTGTCTTTTGCAAATGTGCCGTCCAGGTTGCAAAGCAGCCCCAGAGAGGCTGGATCGCCAGCAACCTTCGAAGTCTGGACGCTTCAGTGGTGTTGGTTAGTTCCTCTCAAAATTTATACCATGAATCTCTTTTTTTTGCCCGTCTAATTTCCTTCTTGAAGGTCTTGAAACTGTGATGGTAGGTCTACCTGGCAGTTTCCGTCTTTAGCTCTATTGTAAAGCTTTCTTGTTTCCTTCCGTATCTGGCCGATTTGATTAAGGCCTTACATAGATTATCTGTGACATTCTAGGTCGATTCCTCCAACTTGTCTGTGTTGTCTAGCCTTCCCACTGTGTGGTTGGGAATAGATTCCATAACAAGCTTTGAGTATTTGACCCAGTTTGCTTTTCGTGGATTCCTCAAGGGCGCCTTTGCCTCTCTGGACCATCCAACTTTAAACACTATCCTGTAATGATTCGAAAAGGAGCATTCCGTAGATACGTGCCAGTCTTCTACGGAGAGGGAGTCGCTGTTGATCGCTAGAGTTAAATCTAAAACCTCTGCTCGGTTCTTATTGCGGAATGTGGGTCCCCTGGTCGATTAACCCTTCCAGGATAAGCCAGTTATCGATAGAGAGCTTCCCATCCGGGTTGATTCTGTCGATTATCGCTACCTGTAGCTCCGGCTTCATGCTTAATCTGGCCAGGATGTCTCCTGGACACACCCGCTTGCTCTCCGAAGCCTTCGCCGAGTCATCCGACCTCTGCCTTTTGCTGACAGGTGGGTTGGCCTTTTTCAACTTTGCTAGTTTTAAGGTTATCAATCTTGTATTCGAAATACGCTTCTTCATCTAGGCAAAGCTGAGTCGTCTCCTTTTTAAATTGGAACCGGATTGGTCTGCAATATCGAGTCGATGATGGCCTTGGATTCTTCCAAATAATCTTGGAATGGTCCGACTTTGTAACCATTCTAAGGGGCACATATGATGTAACAAACATACTGCTGTCTGCTAAATCGCTATTTATCATCGTCTGTTTATATTCAGCATGACCAGTACTACCATCGAATCCCCATTTTCCGAATAAAATCAGATGGTCAACATTGACATCGTATATAACTTCTTTTTGAAGTTGCAATATGCGTTCAGCAGTGTGATTCAATAAACTTTAAAGTTCAACTTCTGCTTGAGAATCGGTGACAGTAATATTATTCGGATAGCTTTTTTTTTTAGCACACAAAACTTCATCATAGTTGGGCAACAATGGAAATGATATTTTTGAGTTAATAAATGTACGTAGCACTAAATATTGGTGTTTCGTTAACTGATATTCCATGAAAACAGCTAAAACTTCTTCAATACTTATTTCGGAAATTGATTTATTCCCTTGGAAACCAGACATCCTTAAAACAGATGCAGCAGACTCATCTCGAATCGCAACCTCTGCTATGCGTCGGCGTTTCGTCCTATTTGAAACCTCAGTGAAATCCTTCTTTGGACGTCCACGATGCAAATTAGAAGTTTTCGGTTTCGAACAGCATTTTAAAATAATAATTTCTTTGCACTCAAGCCAATCAGAATATTTTTTCAAAAATATTGCTTGTTTCCGCTTGACGATTTGCCAAAATGATGCAAGCTTCTTACAAACATAGTTTATTTGTTTTTGCAATTCTTCGAAATCCGGATCGTATCCCTTATTTTTTATGTCCTAATTAAGGCATCCAACACATTTTTAGTTCTTTGGGCAAGTGTACCGCATTCTTTAAGCCAAATGTTAAGAATATGCTTTCGAGAATACTCGCATTGACTATGGGTACCTTGGAAAAGAATTAACTAATTAAACGAAAAAAATAATCTTAGAAACTAAAATGACAACAACAACATAACAGACGCAGAACAAACACGTGCGTCCCTCCTAGATAGAGCTACTCGAAAATAAGGTTAGGTTGAATTTTGTAATGGCAAATTTGCATCTGCAGGCTTCCGCAGCTGAAGTAAACATTTTTATAATCTTTAAATATTAGTAAATAACGGCACATACATTTCATTTGGGGGCAACCGGGGGAAAATACTTGAATCTTTACATAAACATTGTAACGCACAACATATACGAACTAAAAAGGTGCACATTTTTAACAAAGATTTAGGCGAAACACAGCACAAATTATTTATATATTTATCTGTACAAATAAAGTATATACCATTATGTACAATATCCATTCCAATCGATTTTGGTTTAATAGCGTTTTATAATATAATTAAGATTTTTTAATTTTATGTGTGCACTCCACTGCGGACAAATTGAAAGTGCATAAAAATTAGTTCGCTTTTGTCATTCTATTTTTAGAAAGTCCCGTTAGAAATTCCATGCAGACTATATTGCGTCGTAAACTTTGGACTATCAGCTGATAGTAAAATCGGTTTTCGCTAGAATACCTCAAAATAAATTTTTGTATTTTTGTCCTATGGCAGCGACCACTTACACTGGCGACACGCAGAGAGGTAGCGGTCACATTTCCCACCGACGTTTGGGCTGACATCCCAGCACGAGTTGACTCATCAGTCTTCGCCTCCATGTTGAATCCGAGAATTCATGATGCATTTTTTTTCTTGCTGCCAAGTATCTCTGATCATGGTCCTGGACCTCAGCTTTCCAGAATAAATCTAAAAAGCTTGGGCCCAGTCCCTTAGCTAGAAACTGCAAGGTCTCATGAGCGAGCAAGTGATGCTGACATCTCTTGGTCGCCCGAGACGATGCAGTATCCATTGCCCAGCCGGCACCCTCGTGGAGGGTTCAGTCAGAGGATTTTTGCCAGCGAGAGCAGGGTTTCCTAATGCTTTCTGCAGCGGATGTTTCTACTGGGGTAGCAAACGAGATTAACTGCGGAACCAACGGAGTAGTGGGTGGGTCAGTCGATGGTAGAGGTAAAAATTTGGATAATTGTAAGTCACAAGAAGTTGATTTTTTTCGCTTTGGACACTCAGCCATAAGTTTCAAACTATTGAACTGAGAATTCGAAGCGCTTAACTGATCATTTAACTTATGAAAGCCACCAATCAGATTATTAAAACCTACTCTTGTCTGTCTCATAAACATCAGCATTTCACACTCAACTTCTCGACATGACTCACAACACCAGTTAAGCCCAGTTCTTTTGGTAATGGCATCAGCAACCAGCCCTGAATAACCTCCACACTTTACGTGTACAACGTTATCACAGATCCAGCAGGCCATACTGGGTTGCGAAGCCGTGATCTGCTTCTGGCAACTCTTCAGACAACACACAATTTTGCCTTCCATTATAAAAAAAAAAACAAATCAAAAATGTACAAAATTTAAAAGAAATGAACTTTAAAATAGTAGGTACTATGCATGTGTGGAGCACCGGGTGGATTGAAGTGCCATGTCAGTCCTTGATGTCTGTGCTTAGCGATGATAAGACTTTGGGTGCTCTCTACAAGATCCTTGGAGAGGATCGAGGAGGCTCCAACGAACTTTTTGCCGTTGTCGGAGTACATGAGAAGGGGGCACCCTCGCCTTGCCACAAAACGGGAAAAGGCTTCCAAGAACCTTTCCGCCGTCAGGTCTGTGGTCGCTTCCAGGTGGATTTCCTTTGTGCTGAAACACACGAAAACACAGACATATCCCTTGGTTAGCTTACACCCCGTCCGACTTAGCTCTTTATGCCAAAGGGACCAGCAAAATCGACACCTGTGTGGGTGAAAGGCCGAGAAAAAGTCGACCGGGCTTTTGGAAGGTCGCCCATCAGCTAGGTCTGCAATTTGCGGCGATGCACTACGCATACCTTGCAGCCGCTAATTGCTGACTTTACTAGATTCCTCAGCTTAGGAATCCAGTACCTTAAACGGATCAGACGCATCACTAATTGATTGCCTCCATTAAGAGAGACCTGGTGAGTGAAGCGGATCAGGAGGCGAGTGAATGTGTAATTGTACGGGAAGATAATGGGATGTCGCTCATCGTACGATAATGAGGCGGACGCTCTTGCACGCCCGCAGGACCGGAGGACACCTTTTTTTTATCAAGGAATGGATTCAAGTTAAGGATATCGCTTGAACCCTGGATGCGTCGTTGATTAAGAAGGGAGTCAAACTCTCTCGGAAATGCCCTTTGTTGGGCTTGGATGGTAAGTTGTTCCAGAGCCTCTGCTAGCTCCTGGTAGCTGATCATTTCAGGAAATGTTGTTTTTGGGATACGACAGCGCTGCACAAAACGACGCACATACGATTATTCTGAGCGCTCTATAGAACTTCGAGAAGCGTTCGAGGAAGTCCTCACAGAGGACCTGTGCACCGTGGCACTTCATCGCGCGACACTCGACCTAAGTGTCGAGCCCAACCACTGACGTGGGCCACTGGGTTGCTGTAGCCATTCATGCCCTTGCCACCAGAGACGGCTAGCCAGCAGTTCCTGAGGTGAGACGCTACGGCTAGCCAAGTCGGCAGGATTATGCTCGGAGCGAACATGGTTCCAGGTGCCGTTGACAGAGTGGATTTTTGACACCCTGTTAGCTACGAAAGTGGTCCATTTGCAAGGCTGCTTGTCTATCCATGCTAGCACGATAGTGGAGTCAGTCCAGAAGTACACTCTGGACTCTGGAACTGGGAGATGTGGGAGGAAAGCGGATGACAACTCTCACAACAAATGAGCTCCACACAGCTCTAAACGTGGTAGTGAGACCGTTTTAATGGGAGCTACCCTGGTCTTGGCTGCTAACGCGCGTTGGGAGGCGTCGCAAAAGCCATGGAATTGGACCTGTGCGCCGGGTTGAAAATTAACCCACCTTAGAATTCTAATATCCTGTAAGGAAGGATAATTCTCAAGGAACCCCTGCCAGCGGTGCACAAGTTCTGCCGACAGTGAATCATCCCACCCAAGCTCTTGCATCCATATCTCCTGCATGAAATTCTTGGCCCATATGACCACAGGAGCAAACCAACCCTCTTGGCTATCTGGGATAGCACTTCTCTTTTCGTGAAAGATGGTTTGGACTCCATCTCGGAGGTGACAAAGAAGAATTCGTCAGTGGTAGCTTGCCATCGAATGCCAAGTGTTTTACACATCTAACACATCCTTTGTGTTAGAGGTCCACTTTCTTAAGGGGAACCCGGCACTTTCAAGCGCTGATCGGAGTTCCTCTATAGCGGATAGCGCATGCTGATTTGTGTGAGCACCTGCTAGGATATCATCCACGTACATGTAGTTTGTGATAATGGCGCTACCAAGGTAGTACTGGCTGTGGACATCACGCGCTAGCTGATGCAAAACACGGATAGACAAGTACGGTGTACAATTCACACCAAAGGTGACTGTGTCGTCCTTCGTACGAAATAGCAACCTTTGGAACGGGGTGTGTTTGGGGTCTACGAGTATCTGCCGGTACATCTTGGTGATGTCGGCATTGAAGACTACTCGAAAGAACCTCCACTTCAAGATCTGGATGGTTAGATCTGATTGGAGGATTGGCCTCGTGTGCAAAATGTCATTGAGACTCTTGCCGTTGGACGTTGGGCTGGAGGCGTTAAAAACAACGCGGACTTTGGTCGTAGTGCTGTCAGGCTTGAAGACAGCATGATGCGGCAAATAGAAGTTGCCGGAGCTAGTCGGGGAGACCTGCGTCATGTGACCCAAGTCTAGATACTCCTGAATAACGGAGTCGTACTGCTCTTTTAATGAGGCGATTCTCATTTCTCAGGAATTGAGCTAGAGCAGTGGCCCTTGAATGGCCTAGATCCATGTGACTAGGATCGCGAAATGGTAGGGTGACCATATAACGACCACTTGGGGTCCGTTTGGTCGTCTTAATGAAGTTTGCCTCACAGGCAATGTCAGACTCTTTTGACGGATTTGCCGGAAGGTCCTCCACCTCTCAAAATTTGGAGAGAAGTTCATCAAGCGTTGGAGTTCGTTCGACGGACAGTCGAGCCGAAAAGGACGAAATGGTCAGGACCCAGCCAAATATGGTTTCTTGACCTAGAAGCGTTCCACAAACGTTGCGGAGAGAGCCGCCGAGAAGTATGGCTGGGAGGATGTCAGCGTCTAGAAGCACGTCGATCTGCGAACTCTCATAGAATTTGGGGTCGGCCAGTTGGAGTTTTGGCAGATTGTCAAGTATTGTTTGCGGAACTGTAGTGGAGGGCAGATTTACCGGCAAATGCGGGAGGACGTACGCTGACGCCTCAATTTGCATATCGGAAGATATTGGGGAGCCAATTTGGAAATGGCAAAACTTGCGGGGCTTTGCTGCTACAGTTTGAGTCAGCCCAGAAACTTGCGCTTGCACGGAAGTGTAAAGCATCCTTAAGCGTCTGAAGAGCTTTTCGGAAATGAACGAGGCCTCTGATCCGGAGTCGATCCGAGCGCGGGCTGTGTATTTGTCGCCGTGATGTCAGACATGAATGACAGCCGTACTTAGCAGCGCACCTTGTGTGTTGACTGCATGAAACGTTCGCACATGGGATGATGTGGATGGAGTGGACTGTATATTTTGGGATGTGACTGTCGGGGTCTGGTTGGCACGATGCAGAAGAGTGTGATGGCGACCCTTACACGTAAAGCAACTGTGCGCACTTGTGCACTCAGCCAGGATATGGCCTCGCGCGAAACAGTTTAGACACAGCTTCTGTTGCTTTATGTGAGCCACCCTTTCGCTGACGCTCATTTACAGAAAGCGTGGACATAGCCGAATGGGATGGTTCTCTCTTGAGCAGAGCTTGCAAGATTGAGTCTCGGATTAGACTCTGTTCTCGAAACAGTTGACCTTGCGAGCTGGTTTGGAAGCGGCCTGAGCACCTGTACTCGGCTTCACTTCCTCAATCGCTTCGACGGTGCGATAACGCTCTAAAAAGAAAGCGTTCATGTCCGACCATGAAGGAATATCACTCTTCCTTAATATGGACTGCTCCCAGAGAGAAAGGGTCAGCTTCAGTAATTTGGAAGAACACAGGAAAACGAGGATGATGATGATGATGATGAGGATACTGAATGGCGGGAGTTTGAATTGGAGGACGAGCGCGTGCGGAGGCACGTTCAATTTGCTCGCTTAATTCGCTGCACACCGTTCGTAGGCGGAATAGCAGTAATCATACTTGGCCTGCATGGTTGTGATGTCATCTATTGCCATTTCCTCGGAAATGACACTAGAGCAGGCCTCGTATTCTCTTTCGACCTTTTCCCAGAAGGCACGTACTTGGTCCCGTCGGACCTGGGAATATCGCCATTTGGAGTGTTGATTTTCGCCTCAAATTGACTAAGGCGATCTGTCACAGCGATGAGCTTGACCAAAGCTGTTTCGACTGCGCTCTGTGCTCTGTGTTCGACTTTGCACTACGAAGTGCTTCAGTGTCAGCTTTTGCAAAAGAGGTTGGCGAAACGTTGGAAGCCCGAGTGGACACCTCTTTTCTCGCTTTCGAAAGAACAGGTCAGACGCTGGATGAGCGAGATGTTGCTAGTGGTGGCGAGACTGCAGCTCTAGCAGTGCTTGTTGAAGGAATTAACAAACGAGCTTTGCTTTTCTCCTCTTTGCCCACTGGCATACTCTAATTTCGAAATTTAGGCGCCTTTAATCGCAGTTGACCATGTGTAGCTAAAAAAAAGCACACGATACCAAAAGTAGTCAGGTCAAAAAAAAAAAAAAAACAAAGAATACGACAATATAAGTCAAGAATAAAAAAAGATGAAGACGATAAACGCTGATGATGCCAAAAAAAGAAAACAAAAAAGGAATAAATATAAATAGACCAGACTTGGAGAACGAAAAAAAAAACAAATTAAAAACTGTATTATTTTGTTTTTAAATAAAATAAATGAAAGAAATTATCGTCTGGTATTGACACTATTTATATAAATGTTCTTTTGTTCACGAACTGCCACCACTGGTGAAAAATATCGGATCGCCACTAACGAAAACGGCGGCACAACAAAAGCAGTGAAATTAAAATATAATATAATTTAAACGTTTGTGGCCGGGGATAAATATAGTGGCAACGGACAAATAAAACGATGGCTACAAAAGCAAAAATAAAACAAGTAAGAAAGCTACAGTCGAGAGTGCTCGACCGTATGATACCCGCAACCCTTTTCGAGAGAAAAATAAAAATTGTAATGATATTTTAACAAGAAATATACCAAAGATATACTGAAACTTGTGTTTTGTTTGTATATATTTGAAAATAGCGGGTAAAAATCCACAACACCGACATGGGCACACTTTCTTTAATAACTTCCTCGTTTTTTATTCGATCTCAACCAAATTCACAGGAGTCATTCAGACTAACATTGTTATTATGCATACCAAAATTCAATGCTCTAGGTCTATTATTACGGCTTTTACAGTTTTTGGGGGCGGAAAGGGGCGTGGCAAAAATCTAAAACAAACTTGATCTGCGTAAGAGCTACATGAATACTGTCACCAAATTTGATATCTCTAGGTCATTCACACACTTAAAACGTCCATATGCACTGGGCACAAAAATTTTGATAAATAATTTCACGAATAACTCTTGTTCTACTTATCCGATTTGTACCAAAATTACAGGGTATATTAAGAGTGTCAAGCGCAGATGGGTTACCAAATTACACATCATTACACAAAGAACTTTTGGAGTTATTCGCGATTTACATAAAAAAAAACTTGACTTTCTCTAGATAAATGCTTATTGTGGGCGAAGGGGGCGTGGCATCCAACTTTTGAAATAAACTTGACCTGCGTAGGGTATGAAGGAACCTTTTTGCCAAATTTGGTGTCTCTATGTCTTATAGTCTCTGAGATCAAGGTGTTCATACAGACGGACAGACGGACAGACGGACATGGCTATATCGTCTCGGCTGTTGACGCTGATCAAGAATATATATACTTTATGGGGTCGGAGATGCCTCCTTCTGCCTGTTACATACATTTTCTGTTGGCACTAAGTCATAATACCCTTCTACCCTATGGGTACCGGGTATAAAAAGATTCTAATTGTAGAGTCGGCAGAAGTTTACCAAGAATATGGCGGAACGACAATGGTGGACTTTACGGTCAGAAGGTAAGGAATTGTTCAATTTGATTAGAATCATTTGCACTTATCTTGCTTATCTTCGTAGGTGCTGGAACGGTAGAGATTTCTTCTATCCGGCTCGAAGGACCAAATGTTGTGGTGGTTTGGTGAGTTTTGAATTTATTTCGGGTTTTTTATTTGTTCACTGCTAAACTTTTACAACGCCATATGACCGTCTAATTGTGTAAATTTGTAGTGACTGGTTGGATGCGACTTGGATCGTTCTCTTTGGACCTCGACTCCATGATAGTGGAGACTTCCAGGAGATGTTGAGAGCACCGGGACTTTTGAGTGCTTTTTCTTTGAGTGAGCGCATAGAGTGGTTTTCACTCGATGGAGTGGAGAAAAAACCGAGTACCACTCACAATGCGCTTACATCAACAGTGACCTTTTTTCATATGAAACTTTTCTCAAGTAAAATCTTTTTTGCATGTAAATTTTATATTTCTTAAGCAATTTATTTCACATGTGAAATTTACAACTATTATCCATATGATATAGTTTTAACATGTGAAACATTTTTTTTTTGAGACACACTTGTATTGAGTACAGCCTTCCAATGTAGCATTATGTTGCATTAATTTAATAATAAAACATTTAACTTCATTAATTTTATCAAGCCTGTTCAGGCCACACAGCCATCTTCCGGCTAGGCGCGCATCTCTGATGTGCGTGCTCTCCACCACGCCTCTCAATCCACCCCTATGGTGAAGAGAGGCCTTGTAGGTTAAGCTAGGCTTAAGTTGACATTGTCTCTAAGCTTGAATTCAGTTGGAAAATACAAGTGAAGTGAAAACAAGCAAAGTGCGCGACTTTTTTTTTACGATTTATAACGGCGATCCACAACAACAACCACCTAGAATGGTTTGAGACGAGACAACTGTCCCGTCCCCCTACATTTTCATTGGTCCTTTGAGCCGGATCTACTTAACCGCTCGTCCACTATGTTTTGCCAAATAAGTATAGCTCGTTTCAATATTAATGCTAAAATTACTAACACTTGTGTGGAGTCCGCCAAAATATATTTTCTAATAAATAAAAGGGCATCCCAAGTGTTTTCCAGTCCGTTTTTGCTTAGTGCAGAGTACTCTGCACAGTCTTCTACATTCATTCAACGTTGTCACTTGTTGCGTTTCGCTTGCCTGTCCGCCAAAATTCTGAATATATGCAGTGCAAATATACATACATATGTACATACATATTGTCTGAGTTAGAGTTCAGAACTACATACACACAATTGTCTGGGTACTGTAACGTTTCACTGCTTCCAAAAACTTACCTAGTTGTATGCGCACTCACACATACCCTACATTGGCTACTAACTGTATTCCGTCTATTGCTGTGTATAAATTAGTCTAATATTTGTAGTATTAGTTTGTGTGATTCAATTAGCTAGGCTGTGCCGTAGCAATGAAAGACTTGAGTTATAATTGAAATTCTTTATTAAGAGAGCTGAACCGATCTGGTCAGTTGCTTGTCGAATTTTTAACTAAATACCTTTTGAATACAATTTGCTTAATCTAAGTGACAGAATGACAATATTGGGGATCATGATTTTACGTAAACAAAAGACGTGGTCGGCAAGCCGACCAAGCATATTTATGCGCGATAGCGGATGCTACATAACAAGGCTATCCGATTACCGCGCCCAGCAGTTGCAGCGATAATGCTGACAAGACATTTCTGCTCGTCAGCACTTTGTCTGCAATATTTAGTTAACTTATATACACTCGGTCCGTTGGTGCCGTTATTCTGACATCCATATATACCCAGATATACACGGCAATAAGTACATGCACATCAGAGATCGTCAACAAGCCACCGCAAAAATGTGAGTTACGAGTATACACTCACGAGTATTTTTGCCATTGGAGTATATTTGTTACGAGTAGAAAAATGATTGAGTATTTACGGGTGCAAGTGGCAATGGCATTCGTGCTTACCGAGTATGGGTGCCGATACCACTTATGCTTACTGAGTACGAGTGCCGATACCATTCGTGCTTAGCAAGTGCAAGTGCCGAATCCACCGCATAATTTTTATGATCGGCAAAAGGGGTGGAAATGCATACTCGTAATATTTGCTGTGGGTATTTGATGCGCAAGTGAAAATTGTGAGCGGATATTTTGTGTATACGTAAATGTATTCATGTTGTTGTTGGGTTTTTTGTACTTCATGCTAGTTATTTTTACCTTTAAAAAAAAAAACCTTTTGGCTTTATTATTTAATTTTTATTTGGGATCTATACTAATACAAATAATAATAATAGCTAAATACAAAATTTACTAACACACATATACAAATTCAGTGAACAAAGGAAATCCAAATTTGAATTAAACTTCAATTTACCTGTTGTATTGACTAATTATACCTGCTACCCATAGGGTAGAAGGGTATTATAACTTAGTGCCAACAGAAAATGTATGTAACAGGCAGAAGGAGGCATCTCCGACCACATAAACTATATATATTCTTGATCAGTGTCAACAGCCGAGACGATATAGCCATGTCCGTCTGTCCGTCTGTCCGTCTGTATGAACACCTAGATCTCAGAGACTATAAGAGCTAGAGCTACCAAATTTGGGGACATTACTCCTATATGTCCTACGCAGATCAAGTTTATTTCAAAAGTTGGATGCCACGCCCCTTTCCGCCCCCAAAAGACTGTAAAAGCCGTAATAATAGACCTAGAGCATTGAATTTTGGTATGCATAATAATAATTATATTCTCAATGATTCCTGTGAATTTGGTTGAGATCGAATGAAAAACAAGGAAGTTATTAAAGAATCAATTTTGTATGCAAAATTCACTTGCAGCTGCCCGCGCTTTGTTTGTTTAGTTGACTGTGTGACCATGTAGGTGTTGTGGATTTTTACCCGCTATTTTCAAATATATACAAAAAAATAAGTTTTAGTATATTTGGTATGTTTTTTGTTAAAATATAATTTAATTTTTTTGTTTTTTCTCGAAATGGGTTGCGGGTATCATACGGTCGAGCTCTCTCGACTGTAGCTTTCTTACTTGTTTTTAAATTCAGTCAGTGGTAAAGAGAAAATCAATATACTGAAAATCTACCTGTATTAATTTTAAATTGTTTAAATTGTATGTTTATGACCTTGTGGTAAATGTACATGTATATGTATAACAAAAAGGGTTTTTGCAGGTATCTGTAATTTCCGGAAATTCCATAAAAAAGTCAGTGCAAGGCATGCAAAAGGCACTCATAAAATGGTACCGCGAACAGCTGCGTCGCGACGCAAAATCATTTACGATCAAGAAAGGAGGTGGGGAAAAACACTCGAATACTTGCCCAACCATTCGAATCATTGTGGACATATTCGGGTGTTTTTCGAATTTTGTCACAAGTGCAAGAATGATCGGTTGCCGAAATGCAAGACACTCGTCAAGCACAAGTGTTTGAATCACGAGTAGCAAATTGATTCGGTCCCGAAAAGGCACACACAAGTTGGGACCGAGTGGCCGAAGCGCAAGCACTCGCAATACTCGCGACAATAATGTGTGCGTGTGTGTCTTGAATTTTGCTTAAGGGTGTGAGTAGCATCGCAACACAAAATTTCATGGGTGTAAGTAGATGACCAAAAACAACCACCTTTGACGTTCTCTGATGCACATACATATATACATACATACATATATACATATCGTTAGTGTTGCTGTTATGCACCCCACACACACACACACACACACACACACTTCGATATCTGCGACAGGAGAGGAACGCGGCAGATACCAAAAACCACAGGACCCATATGGAAGGACGACTGCCTGGATAAGGATGCATTTTCGTTGGTATTGAGTCTACACGACTGGAGACCCACACTGGGATCAGCCGACAGCATGGCGAACCAATTATCACGCATTTTAACAGCAGCATGTGAGTCGTCGATGCCGAGGAGGAAACCAAGCAGACGCGGAGCACCCTGCTACTGGTGGAACAACAACATTCAGCAGCTAAGGAAAGCCTGCCTGAGAGCTAGACGGATCAGTCAGAGGGCGAGAGGTCGGCCTGACTTTGACCAGAAACTGGAGGATCTGCGGGCCGCAAAACGAGCACTAAAGCGGGACATCAAAAAAAGCAAATCTGACTGCTTTAGGAAGATTTGTGATGAGGCGGACATCAACCCATGGGGAACCGCATACAAGGTCGCCATGAAGAAACTTAAAAGCCAGGAGATCGCAAGGATAACATGTCCCATATTGCTGCAGAGCATAGTGACAGCATTATTCCCGCAGCATCAGAACTTGGCAGACATGGCCGCCCCTCTTATCGAGTCATGGCCGCCCATCACCTCTACAGAAGTCATCTCGGCAAGCAAGCGGATCGGCGACAGGAAGGCACCAGGGCCAGACGGCATTCCTAATAAGGCACTCAAGCTTGCAGTAACGACAAGACCGGAAGTCTTTGTCGACACATTCAATGTTTGCCTTCGGGACGGCGTCTTCCCCAAACGGTGGAAGCTGCAGCGGCTCATACTACTGCCGAAGGGAGGCAAGAAAATTGAGGAGCCTTCAGGATACCGCCCGATCTGTCTACTGGATACGGCTGGTAAGATATTGGAACGCATATTATACAACAGGCTTCTAAGGATACTGGAGGATGAGGGCACAATTTCGGACTCGCAGTTTGGCTTCCGCAAGAGCATGTCGACGGTGGACGCGATTCAGGCTGTAGTGAACATAGCATCCAAGGCAATAGAGGGAACTCGCTGGCGATGGGGAGATAAGGAGTACTGCGCTGTGATAACCCTGGACATTCGCAACGCCTTTAACTCCGCGAGCTGGACCACTATAAGAAAAGCTCTCTCCCATATTGGATTACCCGCCTACCTGCTAAGGATATTATCCAGCTACATGTCGGAACGACTACTCGAGTTTGATACAGACGAAGGAAGCAAGCGTTATGAAGTGACAGCTGGGGTCCCTCAAGGCTCCGTTTTGGGTCCCTTACTGTGGAACATCATGTACGATGGAGTACTTAGAATTCAGCTTCGCCCCGGATGTAAGCTCATTGGGTTCGCCGATGATCTTGCTCTTGTGGTAGTGGCGAAGGAGGTACAACAAGTGGAAGGAGCATCAAATGAAGCCATAAGACTCATCTCAGGATGGATGGAGACAGCAGGCCTCGCCCTTGCGAGCCACAAGACGGAAGTGGTGCTTATCAAAAGCAGAAAGAAGGTAGAGCGTCTGCATGTGTCTGTAGGCGACTCGATAATCCGGTCGAAGGATTCTATAAAATATCTGGGAGTTTTTATAGACAATCGCCTGAGCCTCCGTGCCCACTTGGAGTATGCCAGCCAAAAAGCGGGTAGAACACAGGGAGCTCTATCCAGAATGTTGCCGAACATTGGAGGACCGAAGGAAGGAAGGCGATTGGTGTTGGCAAGGGTAGTGGCCTCGATTCTGCTGTACGCATCGCCGATTTGGGCACAGACTTAGCGCTCTTCGAGCCATCTCTGGATTCCGAACAGTATCCAATGAAGCAGCTCTTGTACTGGCAGGCATGATTCCAGTGGACATCCTAGCAATGGAAATGCGAGAGGTATACGTGGCCCGCAAGGAGATGAGCATAGGAGAATCAGTGGAGGTGGTAAGACAAGAAAAGAGGCGGATATCACTACAAGTGTGGCAGACTCGCTGGGACGCAACAACCAAGGGGCGATGGACGTATCGCCGAATCCCCCGGGTTGCGGACTGGATCGTACGTAGAGGAGGGCAGATTAATTTTCATATTACGCAATTTATTACAGGCCATGGAGGATACAGAAAATATCTATTTAAGTATCGGCACGAGGACAGCCCAGAGTGCCCAAATTGCCCGGATTCGGATGAGGACCCAGAGCATGTCCTATACCACTGCCCCAGATACAGCTGGATGTTTCAACACCCTCGACCGCCGGAGGATCTCATGAACTACATGTTAGAAACGGAGGAAAACTGGAGAAACACGTGTCAGCTTATTACAGGCATCCAGAGTGATCTGAGAAGATGCGAAAAAGAGCGCCGTGTAAGGGAGAGTGCCTAAGCTAAGCAACCCATCCCCGCGAAGTAATACTTTACGGTGCTCCCGCGGGGAATGTGGTGTGCAGAGTGTGAGGTGTGTTTAGTACGTATGCGTTTGACGTTGTCTTCGAATCGTGCATGCCGATGGTACGGGCCATTAGTATCTAAAGGAAGATTCACATCCACCGTGGCGCATCCATGGAAAAAAAAAAAAAAACACACACACACACAGTGGTGTTTCTTGCAAGTGCAGTTGTGTTTTTTTTAAGTGGCTCTCAATTTAATTCCTGGAATCGCGTTTTTGGTCCTAGAAAAAAGGAGTTTGCTGCAAAACGCCTGTAAAAGTGTCAGAACAAACCGTGTGTGGTGGCATATCCCATAGACGTCTGGTATATCCTGCCAAGTGCTGTGTTTGAAGTGCTTCCCGCGGGGGAGGTGTGTCGATTTCTTTTCTCTTTTTGGCGCCCTTCACCTTCTCTGTATTGGTGTCGCCAATTTGAAGAAATTAAACGCACATTAACAAAGCACCAAGCTGTTAGGCTATTTCACTTTGACTGACACGGAGTTGACAGATCCCGGCCAATTTGATTAAGTTGGGCGCCAAAGTTCAAATTTAGAGCAAAACTGTTCAACGGCTCCAAAACTGTGTTTTGCTCCACTCTACTAGCGGAGTATAGTGCAAAGTCAATGATCCGACGGGCCAACCAACGCCGTAAAGCGGTGCACAAAGTGTGTCTCTGGCGACCGAGACGGGGTGGTATAACTCCCAACGGTCAAACGCCAGCGGGAAACCGTCGGCCGACGTGGGACCGCTAGTAGACGGAGCTACTCACCTGGGCCAACCACTGGATAGGCAACATCTCTCTCCTTCGTCAAAAGAGAATAAGAAGTTGCATACTTTGAGGAGCTGCATGCTACATTCAGCATCGCGGCGAAGATGCTGAGATCTCCGCTTCAAGGGAGGCCCCCCACGCTGATGACAACCCCAAATCAGCAAGGAGGTGCCGGACCATCAAGAGCAGTAACTGCGACCCAGGGAGGAGCAACTGCAACCCAGGAACCCAACCGAACACAGGAAAGCTCAAGGAAGAGATCGAGCAAGTTCTTAGAGAGAGTGCAGGAGTCCGAACCCTCTCGCAGGATACTGTACTCTGCATAAGAGATATCGACGAGCTGGGCAACAAAGAAGAAGTGGTCGCAGCGCTAAACAAGCAGGTTGGCCTACCGCCCGAATTGGCCATTGTAAAAACCATTCGCCCGGCTTTGTCTGGCACACAGGCGGTCATTATGTGTGTCCCACCAAAATGGGCGCAAATAATTATCGAAGCAGGCAAAATCCAAGTTGGATGGACCCGTTGTAGAGTGTCCGTACAAGAGCCAAGGACGAGGTGTTATAGATGCTTGGAGCTAGGCCACACTGCTAGTCACTGCAGGAGCGCAGATGATAGAAGCAGCTTGTGCTTAAAATGCGGGCAATCTGGCCACAATGTAGCCACGTGCACTAACAATGCAAAGTGCTTCTTGTGTAGTGCCAAAGGAGTTGAAGACGTAAACCAGGCGTGCAGTCGGCTGTGCCAATTAGCAAGCACTAAGGGACAAAAATGAAAATTGTCCAGCTTAACCTTAACCACTGTGCTGCAGCTCAAGATCTGCTAAGGCAATCAGTCAGAGAACACAAAGTCGATTTAGCCAATTTGAGCGAACCGTTCAGACCGGGGAGCGAAGGTGCCTGGGCAGTGGACAGAGCAGCGAAATGTGCCATCTGGCCTTGTGGAAAAGCATCACCTCAGCTGCACATATATTTAACAGTGGGCTTTGTGCGTGCAAAGTTCGCGGACGTCTGGACGTACAGTGTTTACCTGGCGCCAAGTCTGTCAACGTCCGATTTCGGCCTTTGCCTGGATGCTTTGGTGGCTGATGCGAGAGGCCGATCCCCAGTAATCATTGCCGGAGACTTCAATGCCTGGGCTGTGGACTGGGGCAGCACATTCACGAACTTGCGTGGCAGAATGGTTCTGGAGACATTCGCATCACTAGACGTTGTGTTGCTAAATAACGGCGTTGAACACACGTTAAGCAGAGCGGGAGTCGACTCGATAGTAGGCCTAACATTCGTTAGCAGCTCGTTGGCAAACTCAGCAAGGTGGTGCATTGGAGACGGCTACACGCCAAGTGATCATCGGGCAATCTTCATCACTGTCTGCCACCCGAGTTTGCGATGCTCTTCAATCCAAAACGGTTGGACGGGCTATTCTGCAAGAAAACTCGACCCGCAGCGTTTTAAGGCAGCTTTCTCCAACTTAGAGATTTCCGGAGGAACTGGAGAAATGGCGCAGAAGCTGATGGCACACGTGAAGGCAGCTTGTGACTATTCTATGCCGAGAGCAAGGGCCCACAACCGCCACCATTCTCCGGTCTACTGGTGGAACGACGAAATTGCCAACGCTAGGAGGCGGTGCATCTATGCCAGGAGGAAAGTCCAACGCTCACGCGGTAGTGTCACATTCCAAGGATGGCAGTCCACTTTCCGCGAAAGTCGAAGGGCCCTGAAGGTAGCTATTAACAAGAGCAAAAGGAGATGTTTTCTTCAGCTATGTGACTCGGCGGATCACGACCCGTGGGGCAAAGCCTACCAACTTGTGGTCAAGCGCCTGGAGTCCTGCAGGCTTGCATCGCCCCCGGATGAACTCCTAGACCGTATAGTGCAGGAGCTTTTTCCACTGATGGAAGGAGCAACATCCAATTATGATGATAACGACCTGACAGTGGCAAATAGCCAATCCTTTGAGCCCGTAACCGTAGAGGAGGTGCTTAGCATCGCCAGGGCCTTGGGTGCAACTAAGGCTATTGGGCCAGACGGCATACCGATAAGAGCACTCAAGCTAGCTTGCTGCCTTCAACCTGATCTGTTTGTGGCAGTGTACAACCAATGCCTACAGGAAGCGGTGTTTCCTATCTGCTGGAAGCAACAAAAGCAACTGCTGCTCCCCAAACCGGGTAAGCCCCCCGATGAAGCCTCCGCCTACAGACCGATATGTCTTATTGACACGGCTGGTAAAATCTTGGAGAAAATTCTGAACTCTCGTATTAAGCTAGCAGTGTCAGCAGGAAAGCGACATCAACAATTGATGCCATCGACAAGGTGATAGCAGTCGCTTCCAATGCAATTGCCGGGAGCAGATGGAAAGGTGGCGGAAAGGAGTACTGCTTAATGGTGACACTGGACATAAAAAACGCGTTCAACACGGCACGTTGGGATTGCATCTTGAGAGCATTGTCTGCTTTTAAAGTACCAGCCCACTTGAGGAAGATGGTAGCCAACTACTTTGATGGAAGAGTCATCGAATATGAGTCAAGCCAGACAACAGTGAGGCATCTGGTCACTGGAGGAGTTCCTCAGGGCTCTGTCCTAGGGCCCCTACTGTGGAACGTGATGTACGATGGCATATTAAGACTCGCCCTTCCAGCCAACAGCCATATAGTCGGCTTTGCAGACGACGTAGCACTACTCATAGTGGGAAAGGAGCTCGAGGATGTGGTGCTAATATGCAACACGGCGATTGCCACTGTAAACCAGTGGGTCATCGCAGTAGGGCTTAAGCTGGCGCCCCAAAAGACGGAGGCCGTACTTACTATATTAACAGCCGAAAGAAAGTGGAGACAGTCAACATCAAAGTGGCCAGCGCAGAAACCGAAGCCGAAAGAAAGTGGAGACAGTCAACATCAAAGTGGCCAGCGCAGAAAGAGCACTACGATACTTGGGAGTCATTATCGATACTCGGCTGTGCTTCCGAGAGCACTTGGCGGCTGCGAGCTGCGAGGCGGCCAAAACTAGCAGAGCTCTTTCGCGCATAATGCTCAATACACGTGGCCCTAGGCAAAGCCGACGTGTCCTGCTAAGCAGTGTAGCAAGATCTGTTGCCCTCTACGCCGCTCCAGTATGGGCAAAAGCATTACAAACAAAAAGCTACTACAGAGAACTTGCTGCGACGCACCGGCTGGGAGCAATAAGAGTCATAAGCGGCTTCAGGACTTTATCCGACGATGCGGCCATTGTCATCGCCGGAGTCGCGCCATTCGAAGAGCTAGCTACCGAGCGGGCGTCCGTGTATCGCCAGCTGCAAACTGCTGGTCTCGCAGCCGCCGACAAAAAAGTGATTCGCGAGACAGCCAGCAGGGCCCTGTTGGAAAGGTGGCAACGACGCTGGACTGAGTCAACCAAAGGTCGCTGGACTCACCGCCTCATTCCCAATATAGGTGAGTGGACAGGAGGAAGCACGGGCAGGTCAACTTCTGGATTACCCAGATTCTTAGCGGGCACGGGTGCTTCAGGAGCTTCTTGCATCGTTTCGGCCACGAAGCGTAGGCGGAATGCCCTCGGTGCGGACCAGGCGTGGTGCAGCATGTGGAGCACACCATCTTCGAATGCGTCAATTACGCAGGTGAAAAGTCAAATCTGGAAACGGCTCTAGGTTACACCGTTAATGCTGACAACCTCGTTGCACAAATGCTTCAGTCGGAAGCGAAGTGGTCTGCAATCAGCGACTACGCGGCAGTGGTGATGTCCAAGCAGAGGATGGCAGAGAGAGCCAGAAGAGGAGTGCTGGATTGAGCGGCGCGGGAGCTTCGGTGAAGCAATACCTAACGGTGGTCCCACAGAAGAAACGCTCCGCTCAACAAATCCAAAATCTCTCCCTTTATTCATATTGTACCTTCCTCCATTTTTCTTCTTTTTTTTTTTTGTATCTTAAATTCTTTTCTCTTGTTCTTACCGAAATAAAAAAAAAAAAATACATACATATTATCCAAATTGCTATTGAGTGGCGGTCGATCCAGCAGTGCAGTTTCGGCAGCATCATATACATACACACACTGTCGTCAACTTTCCGTTATTAGGCACACTGGGCCGCACTCATTGAGCATTGTACTTATTGTCTTGCCTACAGCTGAATTTACTCTTCAGTTCTGCTACTCGGCACACTGGGACAAAGACATTACACACTGTAATAATTATAATTATTTGTCCTACGGCAACAAATTAATAAAAAAAAAAAAAAATATATAAAAAAAACCTATTTTCTGGCTAGTAGTAAGTAGTAAATTTTTCTTTCCACAGCAAAAATACTAAAAGGAAAAAATATTGTTTTTCTCCCTTTTTATCGTTTTTCGCTCATACTACACAACTATTCGGCAAACATTAAATACAAGAATACCACTTATCGCTTGGTATTTTTTTGTTTAATTTTTTTGCCAGTTAAATTTTTATTTGTTGCTACAGTCCTGTCTCGTTAATCCTGTTCATCCCAAGGAACAACATATCGGAAACACCTTACCGTGTTGGTATTTTTTGTTAATAGCCAAATAAGCTTCCGCGGTACTTTAATTCCAAGTACCACTTCACAAAATTCGTTCTGCGGTATATTTTTGGTATATTTGTAAATCTCCTAATACGCTTTCGCGGTACTTCAATTCCAAGTATCACTTCAGGCAGTGTCTCCATCCGCCTCACTTTCTCGTGGAAGCGTTCCTGCGACTGTAAAAAAGACAGCGTCGCCGCTTCCTTTCGCAACCACCAGCCGCAAGTCGCCATTAATTCAGCTGAGTAGTCCTAAACGGACAAGACCAGTAGGTCAACAGATCACCAAAACTATACAGATGGCTCTGCAAGAATTCCTCGCCGTTTCTGACAAGCTGTGTCAGTTTGAGGGGAGAATCCAGTCTGCTCCAGACACATCGCTTTTCACACTTAAAGTGCGACTCGATTAAGTTAGCTCGCTGTGGGCAAAGGTCGAGTCCGAGTGTGTACTAAGGCTCTTTGTCAAGGTGAAGCTAGCTTCCAGGACAAAGAGGTAATGCAAGCCAAATATGACACTTGCTACTCAGTCTATGAGCGCTGTGCAGCTCGTCTCAACGACCAATTGAGCGAGCCAGTCCAGCAGCTGTTGCTTCTCTGCAGGCGATGACCAACGTTTCATTTGGAGGGTACCGGTTGCCTCCATGCGACACCGAAGTGTTCCACGGCGATTACTTACGGTGGCCGACCTTTCGCGATTTGTTTACGGCAATATATATTAACAATCCTAGACTGACTACAGTTAAGAAATTGTTTCATCTCAACGCCAAAACCGATAGCGGTGCGAAAGCAATTGTTGCAAAGTCTCCTCTTACTAATGATGGTTTCGTATCTGCCTGGGCGGCTTTAAGCGAGAGATTTAAAAAGAAGAGGCTCCTAGTCAATAGTCAGCTGAAAATCCTTTTCAGCCTGTCCGAAATTCCGTCCGAGTCTGGAGCTGCTCTTAAAGAGTTGCAAAGCACCATCCAAGGCTGTCTAACAGCTCTAGAGCACTCGAATATTTCGACCGAGAATTGGGATTGCCTATTGATTTTCTTGTTCCCTTCCAAATTGCTGCGTTTGACGTTGGCACTGTGGGAGCAGTCGCTCGCTAGCAAGTCCGAGATTCCGCTTTGGTGCGAGATGAATCTCTTCCGTAGCGAAAGGTATCGTAAATTAGAGGGCATTGAAGATATGAAATCAGCTTCTCAAGCTGGAATCTACGAGACCATCTGCCATCAAGAGTCATCCTTCGACTCAAAAGAAAGTTTACTCTTTTGAAGCAAAAGTGACTCCGAAGGGTAGGACCTGTGATCTCTGCTCTAACACTCGCCACTATCACTCAAGGGGTGTTGTTAGGTTCGGCGATGATCAACATAGCGCATTTGGAGGTTAACTATCCTGCCCGTGCGTTGATCGATTCTGGTTCCAAAGCAACGTTCATTTCCAAACGTCCATTTGACAGAATCAAGCTGCCATTCAAAAGTGTCCAAGCTGAAGTTTCCGGTTTGAACCAGGCCGTCTCAGCACAGACACGTAAATTGTGTCATTTCTACATAGCGCCGATGAGTCGGCTGAGGATGAAGATTGAGACTTCCGCCTATGTGTTACCAAAGTTCGCTGGTGACCTTGCGTTCTGCTTTATTGGCGATTGTGTCCTGCAAGATCTGCCAAACATTCAGTTAGCAGATCCCTCATTTTCAAAGAGCTCCCAGTGCTGATCGGAGCGGACGTCCTTCCGTCTATCTTGCTGAATGGCGATAAATCTCACATTTGTGGAACGCTTATTGGGCAGGAGACAATTTTCGGCTGGATCCTAACCGACCATGTTCCGGTCAGTGCGAAAAAATCCATTGCGTCTTTCAGTACACGCTTAGCACAAAAAGAGCTTCTAGCACTGAATAAACTGCTCACAAAGTTCTGGGAGGTGGAGGATCTGCCGTCAAGAGGGCCGGACGAAGCAGACAGTATTTGTGAGCAGAATTTTGTGCAATCTACTGTCAGACAAGTAGACGGTGGATACACGGTCACACTTCCATTCTGAGATCCCAATAGCATTTAATTGGGTCACTCGAGGTCAATTGCCTTAGCGCTGTATCTCAAGAATGAGATCCGCTTACGCCGTACGCCAGAGCTAAAAGACGAGTACGATTCCGTTATCCAAGAATACCTGGACTTAGGCCACATGAAGCTAGTATCGCCCCATGCTCCGGACAAAAACTTCTTCTTGCCACACCATGCAGTCATTAAACAGCACGACGACAAAGGTTCGTGTTGTCTTTAGTACTTCCTACAAATCCACGAACGAACTCAGTCTCAACGACATCATTCATCCTGGTCCGATCCTACAGTCTGACCTGACCATTCAGATCTTGAAATGGCGTCTTCTCCAATATGTCGTTAATGCCGACATCACCAAGATGTACCGGCAAATCCTGGTTCACCTAAAGGACACTCCGTTCCAAAGAATTTTATTCCGTGACCCTAAAGGTGATATCTGTGACTACGAGCTTAGCACGGTCACATTTGGAGTCAATTGCGCGCCATTTCTAGCACTACGAGTCCTACAGCAATTAGCTAAACACGTGAGCACCCGATTTCCATTAGCTATTCTCCTCAACATGTGGCAAGAGTTCCTAAAATACTACTCACTCCTGGAAAAGATTCGAGTTCCACGATGGGTTCACTTCCCCCCAAATGACAAGACCCATTTCCACGGGTTCTGCGACGCATCACAGCAAGCGTATAGTGCTGCTCTCTACGTCCGCGTCGAAGTGGATGACCAAGTGTAAGTCAGTCTACTGACAGCTAAGACGCGAGTGGCACCGGTCAAAACGGTGTCATTGCCTCGACTTGAGCTTTGCGGCGCTGTCTTACTGGCCGAGCTCTCATCCATCCCACATCTCCCAACCAGTGACCCAGATTTGTATTATTGGACCGACTCCACCATTGTGTTGGCATGGCTCAGTAAGCCAGGTTGCAAATGAACGACGTTTGTGGCGAATCGGGTCGCAAAGATTACGCACTCCCCAGGATCGGCTAGCAGATGGTCACATGTCCGATCTGAAGACAATCCCGCGGACCTGGCTAGTCGAGGCGTAACCTCCCAAGATCTGATGAGTGGTTATAGTTCTCGGATGACCAGTGGCCAGTTCCTCCCTGCGACATCCCCGAAGTCATTCCGAAACAATGGGTAGTCAAGTGTCACATGGCACAAGCACCCGCTTGTGACCTCCTCGAACGCTTCTCCAAGTTCGATAGAGCGCTTCGTGTTGTAGCCTACATTCGATGTTTCCTACAACGGTGTCGTAAGCCGGTCACGAGTCTTCCGCTCGAGCTCATCTGCGCCGAACTGGCAGAGGCTCAAACGCTTCTCGTCCTCCAGACCCAACGGCAAGAATCTGCGAAAGAGAACCCATTTCTTGACCAGAAGGGCGTTATCCGCTCTTGTGGTCGGGTGAACGCATCCGAATCCTTGACCTATGATGAACGTCATCCTATTATACTTCCATACAGTTGTGGTCGGTGAACGCATCCGAATACTTGACCTATGATGAACGTCATCCTATTATACTTCCATACAGTTGTTGTTTCTCTCGTCTTTTTATCCACTTCACTCACTCCATTTCCCTACATGGAGGCAATTAGTTAATGATCCGATTGATCAGAGCGAAGTATTGGATTTCAAAGCTGAAGACCCTAGTCAAATCAGTTGCAAACTCTTGCAAAGTCTGCATCGTGCACCGTAAGAAACTTCAGACACAACTAATGGGCACTCTCCCGATTGAAAGAGCAAGCTTTTTCAACGCCTTCCATCATACAGGTGTAGACTTCGCTGGTCCTTTCGAAGTAAAGAACTACACCGGGCGGGCTTGTCTCATTACAAAGGGATATGTGTGTGTTTTCGTTTGTTTCAGTACGAAGGCCATACATCTGGAACCCACTTCCAACCTCACGGCAGACAAGTTCCTTGCAGCGTTTTCGCGTTTTATAGCGAGAAGAGGGTGTCGTAGCCACATGTATTCCGACAACGGCAAAACCTTTGTGGGTGCTTCCAGAACCCTTACACGAGATTTTCTAGATTTCCTGCCACATCGATTATCAATCGTTGGCAAAATATCGAGGTTCTGATCCAGCAATTATGTATCCACTGGAAAGAAGAATACCTAAAAGAGCTCCATAAGCGTAACAAGTGGCAAGTCCCAAACGTTAATCTACAAATCGGCGATATGGTTATTGTCAAGGAAGAGACGATGCCTGTCAACGAATGGCGCTTTGGCCGTGTCTTACGTGCCTATCCAGGGGATGATGATCGAGTCCGAGTGGTCGAAGTGCAGACCTCACGGTGTCATCAAGCGCCCAGTATTAAAGTTACTACTACTTCCTATCGGTCTGTCCAATCCCGACCGTTCCTAGTCGTCCAGTATGTAGTCCTCCGATCTGTGTTTTTTGTCATGGCGTGTCATATGGACGTTATTAACCGGTAGTTTCCATTTCCGATTAGTTTCGTTCAGATTTATTTTCACTTCCTTATCACCATGGCACCAAGGAACGCAAGCGTGCTGGAAAGCAGACGTTCGCGAGGAGCTCACACCTTCCGCTGCCGAGTCTGCCGGGGTATCTACCCCCTGAAACGTTGTTCACGTTTCCTGCACCTGAGTGCAGATTTCATTAACAAGTTTTTTTTTTTTTTGGAAATATATTATTTAGTAAGAGTAGAACCTGTACAAACATAAACTGTACCTTAACAACACATGGATGGAAAGTTAAAGTGGACCAAACCTCATAACCTAGTATGAGGATTATTATTTAATTAGGGTATTCTATTGTGTTAATGTCTAGGCAAAACCTTGCCGTTTAAGGCGCCTTAGAGGTCGAGCAGGCAGTAGACGTCTGGCAAGTAGGCTGCGGTGTCTCTGCAATCTTTCGCTGTATCGGCTCGTGTGTCTACCAATCTGCTCTTCCACAGTATGTAGCTTGAGGTTCCTATGGAGTGTGGAATCTCGCACGTACCAGGGACAGTCAGTTATGTTGTGAAGTATCCTATTCTGCAGCACTTGGATACGCTTATAATTAGATTTGGCTGCGATCCCCCAGATTTGGATTCCATAAAGCCATATGGGCACAACGCTGCCCACCGCCCTCTTGCATCTCAACGTCAAGGTGCTCTTTCTACTGACGAGCCAATGCAGTTGCTGTATCCTCACGTCGCATTTTTTTACCGTACCCTTAAGGTGTGGGCCAGAGATCGTCAACAAGCCACCGCGAATATGTGTATACTTGTAACTCACGAGTATTTTTGCCATTCGAGTATATTTGTTACGAGTAGCAAAAATGATTGAGTATTTACTGGTGCGAGTTCCAATGGCACTCGTGCTTACCGAGTATGTGTGCCGATACCACTTGTGCTTATCAAGTGCGAGTGCCGATACCACTTGTGCTCAGCAAGTGCGAGTGCCAATGCCACTCGTGCTTGGCGAGTGCGAGTGCCGAATCCACCGCATCATTTTTATGAACGGCAAAAGGGGTGCAAATTAATACTTAAAATTTTTCTGTGGGTATTTGATACGCAAGTGTAGATTGTGAACGGATATTTTGTGTATCCGTAAATGTATTGATGTTGTTGTTGGGTTTTTTGTACTTGCTTACATGCTAGTTATTTTTACCTGGTATATTAAAAAAAAACAAACAAATACTAAAAATAATAATAATAGCTAAATAAAAAATGTACTAACACACATATACAAATTCAGTGAACAAAGGAAATCCAAATTTGAATTAAACTTCAGTTTACCTGTTTTATTGACTAATTTTTAAATTCAGTCAGTGGTAAAGAGAAAATAAATATTTAAGGATACTGAAAAACTACCTGTAGTAATTTTAAATTGATTAAATTGTATGTTTATGACCTTGTGGTAAATGTATATGTATAACCAAAAAATAGAACCGCGAACAGCTGCGTCGCGACGCAAAATCATTTACGATCAAGAAAGGAGGTGGGGTAAAAACACTCGAATACTTGCCCAACCATTCGAATCATTGTCGACATATTCGGGTAGATTTCGAATTTTGTCACAAGTGCAAGAATGATCGGTTGCCGAAATGCAAAACACTCGTCAAGCTCAAGTGTTTGAATCACGAGTAGCAAATTGATTCGGTCCCGAAAAGGCACACACAAGTTGTGACAATAATGAGTGTGTGTGTGTCTTGAATTTTGGTTAAGGGTGCGAGTAGCATCGCAACACAAAACTTCATGAGTGTGTGGTAGTTGACCAAAAACAACCACCTTTGACGTTCTCTGGTGTGGGCCAAAGGTAAGACGCTTGTTCAGAGTTATACCAAGATATTTCGCTTGCAACGGCTGGTCCAGAGTAACTCCTTCTAGCTGGATTTCAGGAGTGTTCATTATTAGTGCCTTGAAAGGAGCTACCATATGATGACAGTTTGGGCTGGGTATATCGGCAGTATACAACGAAAAGAGGAACGGTCCAAGAACACTGTCCTGTGGTACTCCTGCTCCGATTGTGTAATTATTGGAGTATGTGTCTCTTACTTTGACCTTAAACTCTCGTTCTTCAATATATGATCTTAAAAAACCATAGTAGGGTGCAGGCAAGAGATGCTTAATTTTGCACAACAGGCCATCATGCCATACCTTATCGAAGGCTTGCTGCATATCAATAAAGACTGCGTTGGAGTACTCCAGGTCATCAAAGGCTTGCAAGATTGCTGAACCAATCTGTGGACTTGTTCTACAGTGCCGTGACCCTCTCGGAAGCCAAATTGATGATCAGGCAATATACTGCTTAGACGAATAAAGCCGGTAATCCGATTGGCAATGAGTCTCTCCCACAATTTAGCCAGGGATGGTAATAGGCTCAGGCTCATTCTCTGGTTTTCCTGGTTTGTGGATCATCAGAATCGCAGCTAATTTCCATTGCTTTGGGAACACTTGCACCCTTACAATAGCATTGAAAATCAATGTTATGCATATGGTTATACGCTCCATAAAAGGTATATCTATAAATAATTTAGTTTTTGTCAATCAATAGATTGAACAGTAAGATTACGCCTGATACCAACTCGAGTTGTGGAATTAAAGACGGAGTTTGCTTTTCTTATTTTATTAATTGCGAGGGCCGATGTGCCTCTGCGCAATGTAGAAAATGAACTGGATACAAATACATATATAAAGACAAACAAAGTAATCCCGCAACTTATGGTTACGAGATCGCTTCATAGCGGCCACGCAAATATGCTGTGGTTGCCAGCTATGCAACGACATCAGGTCAAATGCTTATTCAGCTATTTGGCCAGTGTCGTACTCGGTCAGCGAACTCAGACCGTTTACTTTACTTAACTACTCCCCCCTTCAAGTTTAAGGCCGCCCTCGGCCGACCCTATCTCCGCAACAGCGTCTCTCAGCCGCTTCGCAGACTTCTTCGCTGTGATGACGTGTCGATAGGTGAGGCCAACACAGATGAGCGCGCAACATACGGCCGCCACGAAGAATGCCATAGTATAAATGCGATGCGTTCCGGCAGCTTCCTTAAACCCTTGGATCTCCTCCGGATTATGTTCATTCAGTCGATGAAGATACGGGAGGCTTAGAACATCTTGGCTGGCGGTGATGTTCAATATGGGAGAGTTGGCGATTCCAGGGACTCTATTCTTGTTGTGATTAATGAACAGAGTCCCGTTGATCTTGGCTTTGTTGTTGAAAGTGATGAGGTGTGTGCCCTGCACTCTGGTTTCAATACTGTTGCCGACCTGAACCATTGCTGGATAATCGTTGATTATCACGATCCTCTCGTCTACTTCGGTGATCGCCTCCAGGTTACTAGGCTGAATTTCGCAATGCGCCTTGCCTCCTGCGTGTATTTCTTTAGCGCATGAGGTTTCTAGCGCCAGGCGGAAAAATGTGGCTCCAGGTGAGACGGTGCAGCTCTGAAGGCTATGGGTCTCTCTATCACAATCGGCTACGACGTTGTCTGGTATTCTGGTATTCTAATGAAGTTTTTATAGACGACGGGATAAATAGTTACTTTTTTACATGAAAATTTGACTTTGGGAAATTTAATGATGAAATGCAATGAGTTAGTGGACTGAAGGACCTTTACGGACGAGACAGACATAAGGTCACTTATGGGTGTGTTGGTGGGTTCCTCGAACCAAATTGATTTTAAGTCTGCATGGTCTAATATGTTCGGGCTAACAATGTTAGCTTTAGCAAGGGAAATAGCCAACATTAAATTCTGTAACTCCATCGACAACATTCTGCTTCTATCCAATAAAGTCTCATAAAGATGGCTTGTGTCGATTTGTGATTCTTCGGTTACCTTTAGAATTTGGTTGACTGTGGAGGTTAGTTAATTATTTGATCCTGAACTCTGGTATTTATTTCGATCTGCCTATTGTTAGAATTTATTAGCTGCATTTCTGTAAATCTAGTTTTTTCTAAATCGCTAGCATCAGGTGTACCTGCCACAACCTTTAGAATGGACCCTAGGAAGTCTATGCTTCTCGGAACAAGTCCTGTAGATGCACTGTATCTACGATCAGGAGCTTCTTCATATGGGATTGTGGGAAAACGTCAATGAGCTTGACTGTCTCTTCTACCACTCGTAGGTACTTCGATAAGTTCGCGCAATGTTTGACATAAGCAAATTCTTCCCATACCAGGACCTGTCCATCAATTGGGGGATATACTTGGCGTGCGAGTAGTCGGTAACGTGCTCCGAAGCCATCGAATAGGAGACGACAAGTATGAGTTCAAACATGTGGGGTGAAACGTGTGTCTTTATTTTAACTTTAGCTATTGCTTGTCTGCAGAGAGGTTACCCAACACCAAATTAAAGATTAAGGGAGACCAAGGTGGCTAAACACAAATATTCCTAGTGGCTGATAAAACTATTACTAACTAATACTAGCGTGCCTAGTGGCCAAAAAATAAAAAATATAGGTGCCTAGTGGCTAAAAAATATAAGTGCCTAGTGGCTAAAAAGAAAGAAAGAAAGGGGGTAATTTTATGTTGTATTTATGGACCACCCTCCCCTTAATCAGGACCGTGGTCCCCAGATCCGCTACCACCGTTCTTTCTTCGCACAACGGCGTCAGCTTGTTCCCCAGCCTTCTGTTGGATTTAACCAATACTTTTTCACCAACTGCAAAGACTCTATTCTGCCGAGAAGCATTTTCTCTGCTCCTGAGCGCGTTTTGAGCGTTTCTAATTTTGTTATGGATTTTGTCTTGCGGTTCGTCTGAATGCTCCTGGACTACATCAACTGGTCTTCTGTCAATAACAGAGTGGATTGATTTATTGTATTCCGTTGCCGCCAACAAAATGACTTCTACTGTGTCACCAATTCCCCTGTCGATTTTCAGACACCTAGCAAGCTCTGCCACGGTACTATGAAAGCGCTCCACCTGTCCATTCGAAACACTGTGCAGCGGTGGAGCATTTGCAATGTTGACGCCAAAATTGTTGGTCAGCATTGTTGCAATTGTTTGTGAGTTCAATGACGGTTCATTGTCACAATAGATTGTCTTTGCTTTTGGGAAGAAATTCATCAATTGGAGAAGTGCTGGTTTCAGATCTTCAATAGTCCTTGACGGAATCGGCTGTACTACAGCGAATTTGGAGAACTTCTCAACGCAGGTGAGGAAAAATTTCCTGTCAGTGGAAAAGATGTCTACGTGTAGCATCTCCCCGATATATGAAGGAACTGGCGTCTCGCCTAGTTCTTGTTTTTTAGGGTGTCTGTCGTACTTGGCCCTGCGGCATACCTTACAATTCAACGTTATCTCGTTCGCGAGCTTGGTAATTTTTGGGAAATAATAGTCTGTTAATACCTGCTTGACGTTCTCTTGTGCTGCCCTGTGGGCGCGATTATGTTCATCCGTCAAGATTTCCCTTCTCTCATTGACATCGAAGATGTCTCCGACTATATTCTTGCAATGCTGGAATTTCGTCGCTGGGAATGCTCTGACCAGTTCATCTTGAATCTGGGCGAGGGTGTGGAGGTCACAATGAATTGCGTTGACCACCTTGGGGTTGACTGCAATTTTCATTTCCCTAATTAAGGATTCCCTGTCTATGACATGAAGTGTATGCCGCGTCTTTTCTCGGAACAGTATGACTTTCCTTGTTAAATGATACTTTGCCTCCTCAATCACGATCTGATTCCTAAAGCAATTTACTGGCTTATCGGAAGATTCGATGGTGAAAGAGTCAGAGGCTTCGCTGTGTATTGTAGCGACGTCAGAGCTAGGGGTGTTGTCTATAACGGAATTCACGTTTTGCCGTGATAGTGCATCAGCTACGTGATTTTCTTTCCCGGGCTTGTAGAACAATCGGGCGCCGGTCTCGTCGATCCGGGCTTTCCAACGTTTTATCTTTGCATTGGGGTTACCCTCAGAAACTGCAAAGGTCAAAGGTTGGTGGTCTGTATAGACGTTGATTTCTCTCGCTCCGTAAATATATTGACGAAGCTTTGCCGAGGCCCATACAATTGCTAGAAGTTCACGCTCGTTAGTAGCGTAGTTCGCCTCTCTGTCTTTGAGAGTCCTAGAAATCATTGTGATTGGGCGGCCATTCTGTGAGAGGACTGCCCCAATGCCGTACGCCGAGGCGTCGGTGGTCAGATCGAATGGCTGTTTGTAGTCAGGGTGCATTAGCATGATCCTTCTGACGCTAGAATGTTTCTCAGCTTTTCAAAAGCGTTACGCTGTTTTTCGTTGAAAGGCACAAGAATATTCTTTGATTTGTATTTTCTTATTGTGCCGTTCTCACCTTTTAAGATGTCGGACACTGGTTTGGCGATGGCTGCAAAGTCTTTCACAAAACACCTATAGTAGCTGGCTAAACCTAAGAAGGATCTAACCTCGTACAGGTTCTTTGGCTCAGGGTAATGCTGGATGGCCCTTACTTTTTCGGGGTCAGTTCTAGCTCCCTGATCAGTAACTACAAAACCAAGGTATTCTACGCTTGTTTTGAAAAACTTAGATTTTTCTTTAGCAATCCTCATGTTTGCTTCATTTAGTTTTTTCAAAATTTCGTCAACGTGTCTGACATGATCGTTCTCGTCTTTCGAAAAATGATGACGTCATCCACGTAAACGTAGCATGTCTTGCCAATTTCTTCGCGGAGCACATCATCGATGGCTCTTTGAAAGATGCTTCCCGCGTTCTTCAGACCGAACGGAAGCCTACAAAATTCGTACTTGCCTCCATTTACAGAAAATGAGGTCTTTTCGCGATCACGCTCCGCCAGAGTTATCTGGTGGTAACCTGACTTCAGGTCTAGTGTCGTGAAATACTTTGCTTGTCCGAGGTTTGCCAATATCATTGATATGTTTGGCATTGGGTATTTATCAGCAATGGTTTTTGAGTTCAGTTTTCTGAAATCTATTACCATACGCTTTTTTTTATTACCCGATTCGTCCACACCTTTTTTGTCAACAACCCAAATTGGGTTGTTATATGGTGATCTGGATTTTTGTATGATTTTGTGTTTAAGGAGGTTTTTTACCTCTGAATCGATGAAGTCGGCCACACCCATAGGGTAAGGGTATAGCTTAGAGTATATAGGCTCCTCGTTCTCCGTTCGTATGGTTGCTACAACCGAAGTATTGAACGGTAACGCCTCGTCTGGGTCGGCGAAGGCCTTGACCCTGCGCTTCAGCATCTGTGCGAATTTTTCTTTAACGCACGATGGAGCTTCTATATCTGCTGCCGTCGTGAGATTAACGTTCACGCATTCATGATACTGGATAGTCTCGGATTTGGAGCCTATCCTCAGCTGTTTGTTTTTTAAGCATAACTGTACTCCTGCTTGGGCTAGGAGGTCGTGGCCTATAATGCCATCAAACGTCGACAGGTTGTCTAGTAAAAAAAAGGGGGCGGTTACGCCGAAGATTTGTAACAAGCATTTTTCTGTAATCTTGTTGGAGCCATGGATTGAATAAATCGAAAATGGCTTATCGACAGGGGTAATAGATTTTAATTGCTGAAATGGCTTTATGTAGCTTTTAGCAGCGCCCGTGTCGATTAAAAATTTTCTGCTGATCCCTGCTATTCTGCGCCGAATGTACGGCAGCAGGGAATCTCCCCTAAAAAATTGACTGCGTCGTTGTCTGAGTCTGCGTCGCTGTCGATACTGCTGACGGCTGCAGTGGCTGCCTCATTGTAATGGGCATGCGTTTGTGTTTCTAATGTATCCGGAGCAATGTGATCGACTCTTTGTCGCTGACTTTGTCCAGACATGCGCTGAGAAGCGGATCGTTTCGGGTTTTGGGCATAGTTATTAGCCGAAGGATTTGGCTTTGAAAACGCCGTTTGTTGCCGAAACTTGGATGAAGTTGGGTCTACGTCCATTGGCTCGGGTGTGTCTGAGTTGTTTGACCTGTTCTGTGTTTGGTCACCTTGCTTGCCACCTTGCTGCTGCTTACAATGTGGGGACTTGGACTATTTCGGGTTTGATTTTTGGTCTTTCCCTTGAATCTTCTGTTCCGCTCTGTTGGCTTTTTCTTCTAGGCTTTTAGCGAAGTTAGCCGCGAAAGCGTACCTTTCGTGATTTGATTCAATTTCTTGCGCAAGGGCTAAAGCTGTAGGTAGGTCTTTAGGTTTTGCAGCAAAAAGTACATCTGTGAGACTACGTTTGAGCCCAGAAACAAAAATTCGCAACGCATTGTCGCGGAATTTGTCACGTAAGCCCTCAGCTAGGGCTGGCTCGTAACTCATGTTGACTTTGTTTATCAACAGGGTGAGCTTTTTCTCGACCTCATCATAATATTGAATCAGTGGGATGTTGCCCTGCCTCAATGTACCAAGCTCCTGTTCAATGACATGCATTGGGCGCTTGTCACTGTATGTGAAGTCAAGGCGACTTATGATTGCTTCGAAGTTCAAAACTGTACCTCGAATTTTACTTCTAATTATTATTACTGCCTGATAATGGCGTGAACTACCATTATATGGCTTGAAAATGTCGTAGGCGGCTAACGCCGCTTGTCTCCAAGAGACATACGACTCTTGGACCTCTGCAAATTCTTCCAAGCATTTGACGGCATCTAATGGCTCGTCACAAATTCTATCGTTCCGTATTTCTATTGCAGCATATGTCTGCACTTCTGGTTGTTCAACGCGCAACGCTGTCATCTGATTTGACAGTTTATGGATTCTCTGTACCAGCTCTTGTTTCTCCCGCTGGTTCGTGGCTGCTTGCTCAGCTAAAGCGTTGGCGATAGCTGCCTCAACTACAGATCTAAGCTGTTCTGGGTCCATGACTTCCTGGGGGTTTGTGCGACTGCGCCTACTATTAATAACTCTGCCTCTAAGAATTCTAATGTGGCCTTCGGAGTCTGATTCCGAACCGCTAGACTCTTGTTCAAGGTTTCTGTAATTACGGAAAGGCGAGCTCATGGGTTATGGCACTGAGCGTAAGGTCTATTCTGGGCCTATTCACAATCAATCAAAGAAATTGCTTATTGTTTAACAGCGAATATTGAATTTGTGAGTTACAAAATATTGGGCTTATGGTTAATATTGGTTAACTTAAGTTGCAGACTTAAAAGCACTTTGTTATAAGGAATTCCACTTACATGACTTGTTAAGGAAGTGAATTTGAATTGGATTTTATGTGACTGTTGTAGGGTTTAGTTCCCGCGCAGCAGTCGCCGATTAGCGTTGTTACTTATTATTTTGTTTTTAGTGTTGTCACTTTATGTTTTTTATTCAGAAGCTATGGCTTTGAATATTTGTTTGCACAACCGCACTGCGTTTAGCTCGTTACGTTCCGTTACACTACGCGTGGGTGGGCGCCAACTATTTAGTTTTTGTCAATCAATAGATTGAACAGTAAGATTACGCCTGATACCAACTCGAGTTGTGGAATAAAAGACGGAGTTTGTTTTTCTTATTTTATTAATTGCGATGTGCCTCTGAGCAATGTGGAAAATGAACTGGATACAAAGACAAATATAAAGACAAGCAAAGCAATCCCGCAACTTATGGTTACGAGATCGCTTCATAGCGGCCACGCAAATATGCTGTGGTTGCCAGCTATGCAACGACATCCGGTCAAATACTTATTCAGCTATTTGGCCAGTGTCGTACTCGGTCAGCGAACTCAGACCGTTTACTTTACTTAACTTATATATTCTGACTGTTTCTCCTCGGTTGAGTCTTATCTCATTCAAGAGAAGGATGCCAACGCTGTTGTTGTGCGCGAGGAGCTCAACTTCTCTGGCTTTACCTGAAATGCCATTGACATTCCAGATTAGGATCTTGAGTGTGTTCATTTTGAGGATGAAGCTTGGTTATGGATTTGGAGAGCTGATTTGTCTCCAGTCCATTGCTTGATCAAGTTAGCCTTTCTAAAAACCATATTTTCAAGCCATTCAAGTAGTTGACTGTTCTGCTGTTGTTGTTCTTGTTGCTGCTGTTTAAGCCACAAAAGGAATTGCTGCTGCTGCTGTTGCTGGAGCTGTTGTTGCCAATTCATAAATTGCTGTTGTTGTTGATTCAATATTGTCTGGACATCAAGCGTATTTTGTTGCTGTACACTATTTTCCCTTGTGCTTGGACATTATGTAAACGGCGCTGGGCAGATCCATTTCCATGTCTTGCTATTGAGGCGTATGATATGCCTTCACTATTATCTGCAGTAGTGTTAGGCATTGCTGTGGAGACGGCTGATGCTGACGATGATTTTGTTGCGATTGTTGGCGCGTTGTTCGCTATTTTGAAGAGCTCATAGATCGTCGCAGGTAATCTTGATACCACTGGCAGCCCTTGTAGCTTGCCGCATGATTTCCTCTACAGTGTATACAGGTAGGCTGTTGATCTTGGGAACGCACGCATTGCTTTGTGAAATGATTTTCACCACATCGAGCACAATTAGGATGTCGGCGGCAGTTTTTGGCTGTGTGGCCATATTCCGATTTCCGTTGTTTTGCGCATCCTTATAATCCTCACTCGTTGCCGGCAAAGTGTTGTGATATCATAAATAGCATTAATTTTTTTTATTAAGCTTCTCATCTCGGTTGGTCCTAGATCTTAGATTATGTACCTGAAGCGCATCAAAGCCAAAAGCTTTAAAATTGGCTATAATTTCGTTGGTTAATGTGCTATGATGAAGCCCTTTAACTAAAATTCTGTGTGGCTTCTCTTCCTTCATTTGATATGTATGGAATTCAATTTCCATTTTATCAAAATGGTCAGCAATAGCTTTGTAAGTATTGGAGTCTTCGGGAAAAATTCTAGCTGTTACTTCTTGATTAACTTTAACTGATCCGTTATCTAGACTAGTTACGTCCGAAATGAGTTCAAATAGATCGTTAAGGTTAGAAATACTTATAACTATTTGCGGTGGTTTGGAAGTGACGTTTAGCTGATTATTAGCATTAGATACATTCTTTTGTGGACTGTTGTCTGAGTCATTTATATTTATTTTGTCATTATTAATATTTAGTTGAGAAGCTGCAGAAGAGTAAGTACTAGCTACATTTATATCTCTTGAAGTTTCCTCAGCATGGCTGCCACTGTTTAAGTCCACATCCATGTCTAGAATGGCAAAACTGTTGGTGAAGATTCCCTTGCCGGTTGACGCTGATGATGATTCAAACATCAATTCTCTATTCGCCTTTTTGGCGCTAACAGTTGGTGATAATGGTTTCCTTCACTTAATCAGATGTTTTTGATCACTCTTTAGTCTTGTAGCAGCATCACTGAGTGATGATGGCGAAATTGTAAGTATATGAATTGGAAGGGCATTTTGCCGCAGCTCCGCTGAGTGTTGAAGAAGCAATGTTAGATGAGCATTGCGTAAAAGAAGCGTTCTGGTAATCCATGCTTTCACTAGAGCACACGCTACTAATACCGGCAGTCGTCGTATTTTCCGTGGTGAATACTGTATTACTAATAGCACTAGTAAATGTTAGCGTTGTAGTGACGCGCTGTGTGCGTTGAGAACTAATGACTTCTGACCTGATCTCTAAAGGTGATTTTCCAGCTACTAAGTGAATTTTTTCATAATCAATCTGCTTATTGCTAAGCTGAGAGTTAGAAAAACGATTTGAATCCATTTTCAAATTGAAGTAATCAATAACTTACAAGTTTGGTTTATGCTTATTTTTAGCACACGAAGATTGCTCAAAAAAATAATACGTAATTCTTTGTTTGTCCGCGACACAACCGATCTTGTCGAGAGCAGATTAGCGACTCCTCATTATCAAGTACTGTGCAAACTGCTTGGCGCATCAGCACTCAGGGCAGTCCTGCGCCAGCGGCGACCGGCGTCGCGTATGCCAACAGGCGCACCACACCCTGCTCCATATGCACGAGCCAGAGCGCCAGTCAGCGACAAAAGGTCGCCATCGAGCACCTGCGCGTGCCCCGTCCGCATCATCCGATGCCTCCGCGCAGGACATCCACCCAACACTACTACAGCGACAGGCGCACGCTACAACGGCTGCTTCATCCGTCCTCTCCGACCCGCTCGCGTTGCCTCCCCTTCTCCAGAACAGGAGCACCAACTTGCTTCCAACGGCGACTGTGCAAATCAGGGGCATTGGGAAATCTTTTCATTGATCCCGGAGCATCTCTAAGTGCCATTGACGCCTTACTCGCAGCCGCTATGCAAGTGTCGTCGATCACAGTGGGTAAAGGAAGGGTAGGCTGCGTGAGCGTGGGTCCGGTCTCCGGAAAAGGACCATGGCTTGAGGTTCTGCTCCAAATAAAAGATGAGCTCCGGTTCTCAACGCCAATCCGGGCGGTTGACTCCAGCGTACACGAGCACTATGCGGACATCCGCTTAGCCGATGAGTCGTTCGACCGACCATCGGCTATCTCGCTGGTGCTTGGAGCCGACGCCCATATTATGAAAGAGGGCATCATTGCCAACCAGCGTGGGCTCCCAGTCGCACAGAGTACCATTTTCGGTTGGACACTCTCCGGCTCATGCGCTTTGTAAACGATAACGCTCCCCCTCCCACTATCTCCTTGCCCTTTCAGGCAAAGGAGGGGAGAATGCTCAGGCCACACAGCTAGAACCGCATCCCTGGCGTGCGTGCTCTCCACCACGCCTCTCAATCCACCACTATGGTGAAGAGAGGCCGTGTAGGTTAAGCTAGGCTTAAGGTGACATTGTTTGTGAACTTAAAGTTAGTTGGCAAATACAAGTGAAGTGACAACAAGCAAAGTCCGCGACTTTTATTTACGACATATAACGGCGATCCACAACAACAACCACGAAGACGAAATCAGCAAAGAAGACTTTGACCCCTACATTTTCACCATATAATATGTGACCTATGCGGGCAACATATAACTCCACGGTCATATGAATTTTATATGTGAAATTTTTTCATATATCATGCCTTGCGCGACACTACTCCCCTGTAAAGCTTTTGTGACACGTTTTCCGAAAGGTGACTTTTTTTCATATGAAACTTTTCTCAAATAAAATCTTTTTTGCTTGTAAATTTTATATTTCTTAAGCAATTTATTTCACATGTGAAATTTATAACTCTTATGAATATATCCATATGATATAGTTTTAACATGTGAAACATTTTTTTTGAGACACACTTGTATTGACTACAGCCTTCCAATATAACATTATGTTGCATTATTTGCTGTCACTCTTTATAGCAAACAGACGTGTTTTTTTCAGCGCCCCGCAATTTTCTAATTTTTTATTTAACAACCGGTGTTTAATAAATTTCTTCAAAGTTATTACATTAACCGTTTACTACATCGCGTATATATCCTGTGATAGTGCATGACATTAGTTTGTTTTTACTAAATAGTGAATTTTATTTGTGCGTATTAGGGCACTGTTTCTGCAGAAACTGAGTTCTAAGTTTTGTTGTTGTGGTAAGCATTAGATTTTGCGTGTCTACTCTTTGTGCTTTCGTTCCCACTCGCAGTGTGACGGTTTCTCTCTCAACAACTCTCAGTTGAAAGTATTCCATTAGTAGGGTTCTCTGCTCTCATTGCTTGCTCTACTGTTTTGTTGTTGTTAACATATTTCAGTTTTGAACCTGTACAGTGGGCATGGTACCTACTATTTTAAAGTACATTGGGCTTAACTGGTGTTGTGAGTCATGTAGAGAAGTTGAGTGTAAAATGCGGATGTTTATGAGACAGACAAGAGTTGGTTTTAATAATCTGATTGAATTCTCAGTTCAATAGTTTAAAACTTATGGCTGAGTCTCCAAAGCGAAAAAAATCAGCTTCTTGGGATTTACCATTATCCAAATTTTTACCTGTCCCATCGACTGACCCATCCACTACTCCGTTGGTACCGCAGTTAATCTCGTTTGCTACGCCAGTAGCAACAACCGCTGCGGAAAGCATTCCCATTAGGGAACCTGCTCTACCGACATTAGTTAACGCCGGTCCATGGTTGTCACTAGAAGTAGAGGCAAGTCGAATCCTAGTAAAAAAATTTCTTCCGCACCACATCCAACTATTTTCACTGTCGGATCACCGACTTTATTAGGTTCCAAAGATAATATACCAAATATTACTCCGTTGGCTCCTAAACCAGTTGTGGGGGTTCCACCAATGAAACAGATTTTTGTTTCAAGGCTTGTCCCTGATCTCACGTCAGATGACGTAAAGGCTTTCTTTATAGCCAAAATTAAAAATGCCAATCCAAAAGTGGAAAAATTTAAATTTGCTTATGATAGACAAATTGCATCTTTCAAGACTAATGCCGCACCTATAATTTTTTGAAACCATATGCTCGCCAAGCCAATTTGGTGGTAAAAGATTTCAAAGCCAAAGTTAAAAATCGGACTGCGATTGGGCTTTTACCAAATGTACCTGTACAGACTCAATCTCAAACTTCTTCTTCTTCTTCTTCATCATCTTCAATAAACTAATTTCATAATTTCTTATAACCTATCAATATGTGCGTGGTTTGCGTAGTAAAATAGGTAAGCTATACGTCGACAGTTTCACTTTTTCTACTGATGTAGTTGTGTTTTCTGAAACCTGGTTAAGTTCGGATATTTCTGATTCCGAACTCTTTTCGTCAAAGTACACTATTTACAAGCAAGATCGTTCTTCCCGAACACCACCCCCTCGGTGCTCTATTTGCAGTAGACTCCAACTTCTCAGCTGAGCCATTACATTATAATAATCCTTATAATATAGAGTTTCTATCTATAAAAGTACATTTTTATGGAATAAGTTTATTTCTTACTTGCTCATATATACCTCCGTCGTCCGATTTGTCTGTATACCTGGATCACCTGGAAGCAATAAAATCTGTATTTGCCTTGTTATCCGACAAATATCATATTTTTGTTCTAGGAAACTTTAACCTTCCTGGAACAGCTTGGTATCCGTGTGAAAACTTTTGTTATTCCTTCGAACCGACATGACTTTATTGATGGTTTACTTGAATTATCTTAGGGTCAAATTAACAATATAAGAAAATCTCTTTGCCGGCAATTAGATCTGTGTAATTCTATCTAGATCGGAGCCCCTTACATCTCCTGAAGACCCTTATTATCCAACTCTAGAGTTAAGGATCGAACTTAGCAGATCTGTACTCACTAATTCTGATGTACCTGCCGATCGAGTTTGTTGCTTTCGAAAGGCTAACTTTCCCAAATTAATCCAACTTCTTAATGGAATTGAATGGTCTAATTTGTATTCCTGCACTGACATAAGTGCCGCCGTCAATTTGTTCTATAATAAATTAAATTTTTGCTTTGATGCCAGAATTCTTATTTTTCGCATAGGTCTAATAAACCTCCTTGGTTTTGTGAGCAACTTTCAAACCTTAAGAACCTGAAGTGTAGACTTTACAAAAAGTTGAAAATTTCAGGCTCTACCTTAACTTTTTCGCAGTATATAATTACTCGGTCTAATTTTATCGAGCTTAACGCTGTGTGTGATAAAAATTACTGTCGGTTTAGCTTCTCTTATCCTCCTTGTCTATCTTACGAAAATTCGAAAGCAAATTCTGGTCAAGCGTTCGCTGATCTATTTGATTCTTTTTTTCAAACTACTTATTCTTCTTCTTCCAACTCTAACGCGCCCTATCCTTACAGCCCGTCTCGCTCGAATTGTATCTTCAGTCCCTTAATGAGTGAAGAGTCTCTGATTATATATCTTCAAATAGTTAAGCCGGTGTTTCGCCCGGTCTGGGTGGAGTTCTTGTCTGTGTACTTCGGTACGGAGCCGAGGCTTTATGCAGTCCGTTGCTGAAATTATTTGATTTTCTCTCATTATTGCTCTCCATAAGAAGGGAAGTAAGTCTGATATGTAAATTGTATGCTATACCAAAAGTTTTTGAGAAGATATTAACAAGTCATTTACAACATTTATGTAGTTCAATTATTTCCCCCTACCAGCTCGGATTTGTGAAACATAGATTCACTGTTACTAATATTCTTAAGCTTTCTTCGTTCGTTAACCAAGGTTTCCTTTAAAACGAACAAACTGACGTCATCTATACCGATTTTAGTAAAGCCTTTGACTCAGTAAATCATTCTCTTTTGCTATATAAGCTTGACTTAATTGGATTTCCTAATAAATTGATTTGCTGGATTTCAAGCTATCTAAGCCAAAGAACGCAAAAAGTTTCTTTTAATAATTTTCTTTCTTATACATTCCGAGTTACCTCTGGAGTTCCCCAGGGTAGCCATTTCGGTCCCTTACTTTTCACATTGTTCATAAATGATCTACCTACTGTTTTCACGCAATCTCGCGTACTAATGTATGCAGATTGGCCATGCCATTTCAAGTTGCAGAGAGATCTTGACTCTATTCAGTCATGGGGCAAAGTGAACTTGTTAAATTTAAACTGCTCTAAATGTGTTGTGATGTCCTTATATAGAGTTAATCCACATTTGGCCTCTTACTTACTGAACGGTAACGATCTAAAATTTACTGAATTACTGCTGCTGATGATCTAGGTATTCTCTTAGATCATAAACTTAAATTTTCTGACCACATTTCTAGAACGGTCAACAAAGCTATGTCTGTTCTCGGTTTCATGAAGATATTACTTATTACCCTTATACTTCACTTGTTCGACCGATTCTGGAATATGGTTCGTGCGAATGGTCTCCACAGTATTCTGGGCACCAGGATCGCATTAAATCTGTTCAAAACAAGTAAGAAAGCTACAGTCGAGAGTGCTCGACCGTATGATACCCGCAACCCATTTCGAGAGAAAACAAAAAACTTAAATGATATTTTAACAAAAAATATACCAAATATACTAAAACTTATTTTTTTGTATATATTTGAAAATAGCGGGTAAAAATCCACAACTCCGTTATGGTCACACTGTCAACTAAACAAACAAAGCGCGGGCAGCTGCAAGTGAATTTTGCATATAAAATTGATTCTTTAATAACTTCCTTGTTTTTCATTCGATCTCAACCAAAATGTATGTAACGGGCAGAAGGAGGCATCTCCGACCCCATAAAGTATATATATTCTTGATCAGCGTCAACAGCCGAGACGATATAGCCATGTCCGTCTGTCTGTCCGTATGAACACCTGGATCTCAGAGACTATAAGACATAGAGACATCAAATTTGGCAAAAAGGTTCCTTCATACCCTACGCAGATCAAGTTTATTTCAAAAGTTGGATGCCACGCCCCCTTCGCCCACAATAAGCATTAATCTAGAAAAAGTCAAGTTTTTTTAATGTAAATTGCATATAACTTCCTTGTGTAATGATGTGTAATTTTTTAACCCATCTTGACACTCGTAATATACCCTGTAATTTTGGTACAAATCGGATAAGTAGAACAAAAGTTATTCGTTAAAATATTTATCAAAATTGTTGGGCCCAATGCATATGGACGTTTTAAGTGTGTGAATGACCTAGAGATTTCAAATTTGGTGACAGTATTCGTGTAGGTCTTACGCAGATCAAGTTTGTTTTAGATTTTTGCCACGCCCCTTTCCGCCCCCAAAAACTTGAAAAGCCGTAATAATAGACCTAGAGCACTGAATTTTGGTATGCATAATAATAATTATATTCTCAATGATTCCTATGAATTTGGTTGAGATCGAATGAAAAACAAGGAAGTTATTAATGAATCAATTTTATATGCAAAATTCACTTGCAGCTGCTCGCGCTTTGTTTGTTTAGTTGACAGTGTGACCATGTCGGTATTTAATGGATTTCTTAAAAATATGTATATACAAAAAAAAAACAAATTTCAGTATATTCTGTGGTATATTTTTTGTTAAAATATCATTTAAGCTTTTTGTTTTCTCTCGAAATGGGTTGCGGGTATCATACGGTCGAGCACTCTCGACTGTAGCTTTCTTACTTGTTTTTGCATGCCCGAATCGATCCTGTCCGATCGCGAATTGTGTCGTTTGTCCTGCGACGGCGCCTCTTGGTCGGTTAGGCGGGAGGAGGGTTTATTGGGATCCGCGCGTAACAAGCATTGGCTTGGTATCGCTTGGGTCACTTGAATGTGCATACTATGTACGTCAACGGTCAACGTTAATTTAATAATAAAACATTTAACTTCATTATTTTATTATGCCGGCAATATACCACTCCACATTCATATGAATTTCATATGTGAAATTTTTTTCATATAACATGCCTTGCGCGACACCACTCCCCTATTAAGGTTTTGCGACATGTTTTCTGAAACGTGACAATTTTTCATATGAAATTTTTTCTCAAAGGAAATTTTTTTCACATTTAAAATTTGCATGACTTTTATAACATTTATGATATTCAATATGAATACATTTTTTTTTTAAGTTTTGTGTCAATATGAGATATTGTTTTCACATGTGAAAAATTACTAATTTGACACACACCACTTCGCAGTAATATGAGTTTCACATATAATATGTGACCTATGCCGGCAACATATTACTCCACGGTCATATGAATTTCATACGTGAAATTTTTTTTTATATAACATGCCTTGCGAAACACCACTCCTCAATAGAGGTTTTGTGTCACGTTTTCCGAAAGGTGCCCTTTTTTCATATGATACTTTTTCTCAAAGAAAACTTTTTTTTGCATGTGAATTTTATATATCTTAAGCAATTTATTTCACATGTGAAATTGATAACTCTTATGAATATATCAAAATTATGTAGTTTTATATAATATATGACCTATGCCGGCAACATATAACTCCACGGTCATATGAATTGTATATGTGAAATTTTTTTCATATAAAATGCCTTGCGCGATACCACACCTCTATAGAGGTTTTGTGTCACGTTTTCCGAAAGGTGACCTTTTTTCATATAGAACATTTCTCAAATAAAATCTTTTTGACATGTAAATTTTATATTTCTTAAGCAATTTATTTCACATGTGAAATTCATAACTCTTATGAATATATCAAAATGATGTAGTTTTAACATTTTAAACATAACAATACCGTGCCGGGTGGCACGTACTCCTTCCGCTGGGGAGTCTGACCCTGCGTGGATGGGGGTCGGAGCTCCACTTCGGCGCTGGAGGCTTCAGCCTCCATGGGGGTGACTGGTCTGCTGGCCGAAAACAGTCGAACCAGGGAGAATTCGTCCGACGACGAGGATGATTCATGATGATGATGGCGGTGGTGCCATGGTGACCTGTGTTGGTGGAAAAGAACAAAAGAAAAAAGAAGAGAGGAAAAAAAAAAAGCTTCGGATGAGAATAAGGAGATACGTGCATAAGCAAAAGGCCACAGGATAGTGGATGACAGCACAGGAAGACAGACAGGATGAGGCTTTAGGTCGAGACGGAAACATCTGTTGACCCCGTCGGAAGGAGGACCAGTTTAAAGATTGGTCGACGGAGGACCCCACGACAAGTTCGAACTTCGACCACTCGAACCTTGTTGTCATTACCGGGGCACGTAGTTAGCACGCGACCGAGCCGCCATTCCTGAGGTGGAATGTTGTCTTCTTTGATGATGACCATGTCACCAACTTGGAGATCACGAGAAGGTGATTGCCATTTGTTGCGCTTATGCAAGTACTCCTCTTTTGCATCGCACACAAAAGTGCAGCGATTGCGGATGGACTCCACATTCTCTCTGGATTCAGGCTCAGCAACGGAGAGGAGAGGACCGCCAATCAAGAAATGACCGGGGGTGAGGGCCACCAATTTGCTTACATCCTCGGATAGAGGAGAAAGAGGTCGCGAATTGAGACACGCTTCAATCTTCGCTAGAAGCGTTGAGAGTTCCTCTTAGGTGTATTTTAGGGAGCAAACGGCTTTGTAGAAGTCCATCTTAAAACTCTTGACGCCGGCTTCCCACAATCCTCTCATGTGTGGAGCACCGGGTGGATTGAAGTGCCATGTCAGACCTTGATGTCTGTGCTTAGCGATGATAAGACTTTGGGTGCTCTCTACAAGATCCTTGGAGAGGATCGCCTTGCTACAAAACGGGAAAAGGCTTTCAAGAACCTTTCCGCCGTCAGGTCTGTGGTCGCTTCCAGGTGGATTTCCTTTGTGCTGAAACACACGAAAACACAGACATATTCCTTGGTTAGCTTACAGCCCTGTCAGACTTAGCTCTTTATGTCAAAGGGACCAGCAAAATCGACACCTGTGCGGGTGAAAGGCCGAGAAAAAGTCGACCGGGCTTTTGGAAGGTCGCCCATCAGCTGGGTCTGCAATTCGCGGCGATGCACTAAGCATACCTTGCAGCCGCTAATTGCTGACTTTACTAGATTCCTCAGCTTAGGAATCCAGTACCTTAAACGGATCAGACGCATAACTAATTGATTGCCTCCATGGAGAGAGACTTGGTGAGTGAAACGTATCAGGAGGCGAGTGAATGTGCAGTTGTACGGCAAGATAATGGGATGTCGCTCATCGTACGATAATGAGGCAGACGCTCTTGCACGCCCGCAGGACCGGAGGACACCTCTTTTATCAAGGAATGGGTTCAAGTTAAGGATGCGTCGTTGATTAAGAAGGCAGTCAAACTCCCTCGGAAATGCCCTTTGTTGGGCTTGGATGGTAAGTTGCTCCTGAGCCTCTGCTAGCTCCTGGCTGCTAACCATTTCAGGAAATGTCGTTTTTGGGTTACGACAGCGCTGCGCAAAACGACGCACATACGCGATTATTCTGAGCGCTCGATTGAACTTCGAGAAGCGTTCGAGGAAGTCCTCACAGAGGACCTGTGCGCCGTGACACTTCACCGCACGACACTCGACCTTAGTGTCGAGCCCAACCACTGATGTGGACCACTGGGCATCGGGTTGCTGTAGCCATTCACGCCCTTGCCACCAGAGACGGCTAGCCAGCAGTTCCTGAGGTGAGACGCTACGGCTAGCCAAGTCGGCAGGATTATGCTCGGAGCGAACATGGTTCCAGGTGCCGTTGACAGAGTGGATTTTTGACACCCTGTTAGCTACGAAAGTGGTCCATTTGCAAGGCTGCTTGTCTATCCATGCTAGCACGATAGTGGAGTCAGTCCAGAAGTACACTCTGGACTCTGGAACTGGGAGATGTGGGAGGAAAGCGGATGACAACTCTGACAGCAAATGGGCTCCACACAACTCTAAACATGGTAGTGAGACCGTTTTAATGGGAGCTACCCTGGTCTTGGCTGCCAACGCGCGTTGGGAGGCGTCGCAAAAGCCATGGAATTGGACCTGTGCGCCGGGTTGAAAATTAACCCACCTTAGAATTCTAATATCCTGTAAGGAAGGATAATTCTCAAGGAACCCCTGCCAGCGGTGCACAAGTTCTGCCGACAGTGAATCATCCCACCCAAGCTCTTGCATCCATATCTCCTGCATGAAATTCTTGGCCCATATGACCACAGGAGCAAACCAACCCTCTGGGTCGAAAAGCTTGGCTATCTGGGATAGCACTTCTCTTTTCGTGAAAGATGGTTTGGACTCCATCTCGGAGGTGACAAAGAAGAATTCGTCAGTGGTAGCTTGCCATCGAATGCCAAGTGTTTTACACATCTAACACATCCTTTGTGTTAGAGGTCCACTTTCTTAAGGGGAACCCGGCACTTTCAAGCGCTGATCGGAGTTCCTCTATAGCGGATAGCGCATGCTGATTTGTGTGAGCACCTGCTAGGATATCATCCACGTACATGTAGTTTGTGATAATGGCGCTACCAAGGTAGTACTGGCTGTGGACATCACGCGCTAGCTGATGCAAAACACGGATAGACAAGTACGGTGTACAATTCACACCAAAGGTGACTGTGTCGTCCTTCGTACGAAATAGCAACCTTTGGAACGGGGTGTGTTTGGGGTCTACGAGTATCTGCCGGTACATCTTGGTGATGTCGGCATTGAAGACTACTCGAAAGAACCTCCACTTCAAGATTTGCCGGAAGGTCCTCCACCTCCCAAAGTTTGGAGAGAAGTTCATCAAGTTCATCAGTATATTCTGTGGTATATTTTTTGTTAAAATATCATTTAAGCTTTTTGTTTTCTCTCGAAATGGGTTGCAGGTATCATACGGTCGAGCACTCTCGACTGTAGCTTTCTTACTTGTTTTTGCATGCCCGAATCGATCCTGTCCGATCGCGAATTGTGTCGTTTGTCCTGCGACGGTGCCTCTTGGTCGGTTAGGCGGGAGGAGGGTTTATTGGGATCCGCGCGTAACAAGCATTGGCTTGGTATCGCTTGGGTCACTTGAATGTGCATACTATGTACGTCAACGGTCAACGTTAATTTAATAATAAAACATTTAACTTCATTACTTTATCAATCCATTTAATATGTGACCTATGCCGGCAACATACCACTCCACATTCATATGAATTTCATATGTGTAATTTTTTTCATATAACATGCCTTGCGCATGTTTTGTGCCCGTTTTCCGGAAGGTGACCTTTTTATACCCGCTATCCATAGGGTAGAAGGGTATTATAACTTAGTGCCAACAGAAAACGTATGTAAAAGGCAGAAGGAAGCATCTCCGACCACATAAAGTATATATATTCTTGATCAGTGTCAACAGCCGAGACGATATAGCCATGTCCGTCTGTCGGTCTGTATGAACACCTAGATCTCAGAGACTATAAGAGCTACAGCTACCAAATTTCGTGACAGTACTCTTATAGGTCCTACGCATATCAAGTTTATTTTAGATTTTTGCCACGCCCCTTTCCGCCACAAAAAGTCTGTAAAAGCCGTAATAAAAGACCTAGAGTATTGAATTTTGGTATGCATTATAAAAATTATATTCTCAATGATTTCTGTGAATTTGGTTGAGATCGAATGAAAAAAAGGAAGTTATTATTGAATCAATTTTATATGCAAAATTCACTTGCAGCTGCCCGCGATTTGTTTGTTTAGTTGACAGTGTGACTATGTCGGTGTTGTGGATTTTTACCCGCTATTTTCAAATATATACAATCAAAACACAAGTTTCAGTATATTTTTGGTATATTTGTTGTTAAAATATAATTTAAATTTTTTGTTTTCTCTCGAAATGGGTTGCTGGTATCATACGGGCGAGCACTCTCTTTCCCAAAGGAAGTTTTCTTCACATGCATAATTTGGATTACTATTATAACTTTAATGACATTGTATCATTTTGTATCAATATGGGATATTGTTTTCACATGTGAAAAATTACTATATTTGACACACTACTCTACAGTCATGTGAGTTTCACATGTTAACTCTTTTTCCCCTATACAGGTTTTGTGACACGTTTTCCGAAAGGTGACCTTTTTTCATATGAAACTTTTCTCAAATAAAATCTTTTTAGCATGAAAAAATTTATATTTCTTAAGCAATTTATTTCACATGTGAAATTTATAACTCTTATGAGTATATCCATACGATATAGTTATAACATGTGAAACATTTTTTTTGAGACACGTTTGTATTGAGTACAGCCTTCCAATGTAGCATTATGTTGCATTAAATTAAAAATAAAACATTTAACTTCATTACTTTATCAATCCATATAATACGTGACCTATGCCGACAACATACCACTCCACGGTCATATGAATTTCATATATAAACCTATAAAGGTTTTGTGACACGTTTAGCGGAAAGGTGACCTTTTTTCAAATGAAACTTTTCTCAAATAAATTCTTTTTTCACAAGCATTATTTGGATTACTATTATAACTTTTATGACATTCAATATGAACAATTTTTTTTATTAAATTTTGTATCAATACTACATATTGTTTTCGCATGTGAAAAATTACTATATTTGACACACACGACTTCGCAGTCATATGAGTTTCACATGTTAACTCTTTTTCAAATAACATGCCTTGCGCGACACCACTCTCCTATATAGATTTTGTGACACGTTTTCCGAAAGCTGACCTTTTTTCATATGAAACTTTTCTCAAATAAAATCTTTTCTCTATGATATTGATTCCACATGTGAACAATGTTTTCATATGAAATTCTTTTTCCGTACAAAAATTTGAATTTTTTTATTCAAATTATTATTCATTTGAAAAATTTTATCCATATGAAATTTTTTGCCTTTTGAAACTTTTAATATACATAACGTTTCTAATCACTATTTTTCTATTGAGTCCTCTTTATAATATTGTATAAAGTTGCATTAATCTAATAATACAACAATTAATTTCATATTTTTTAAAGACATTTTTCAAACTTTTAATCTACATAATATTTTTTTTACATGTGAAAATGTGTTCGATATGAAATTTCTTTGAAATTTTGTCTCCTCATGATATTTTTAATCCACATGATATTGTTTTCATTTGTGAAATTTTTCTACACATGAAATATTTTATCAATATGAAATGTTGTATCCATATGATATTGTTTTCACGTGTAAAAAGTTGCTCCATTCGAAGTTTTTTTCAATACGAAATTTTTTTTCCATATGAACTTTTGTGTCTATTTGAAATTGTTTTCACAAGTAAAAATTATTTCCGTATGCAATTTTTTGCCTTTTAAACTTTTTATATATATAATATTTTTTTCACATGTAAAAATGCGTTTTTTTCATGATATTTATATCGTCGCCGCCTCGCATCGCAAACGGACGTGTTTTTTTTTTCTTCGCATTCTTTGCTATCACTTTCATTTGTGTTACCTTTTACAAATTTAATTTACACAAGTTATTAGCTGTGTTTTCAGTGTTTAACTTTTGTCAATATCAACAGTTTACATTGTGAACTATTATTTATTTCACAATTTGTTTGATTTGCATAAAATCGCAAAAACAAATTCTAAGGCATACATTGTTTCCTTATTGTTTTGTCATTGCGTTCAATTTGTTTTTGCTTTTCATACTCTTGCCCTCTTGCACTTGCTCTTTACGTCTCTCAAGTTTCTCTTGCGCATAAGTTTGTGTTGTTGGTGTTGGTGGCGCTCTATTTGCTCTCATCTATTTGCTTATTCTGTTTGCGGTTTCTTGTTTTCGGTCGTGCCAGCGCTTTTACAAGTAAAGCAACGTCAACAGATTTAACCCTAGGGTGCGTTTTTGTTGATTCAATTTTCTTATTTAAAATTTAATATTTGTTATTTCAAATATAAGGTAAAGTTGCTGATCGCATTCAACTTGGCGATTGCCAGCGCGATCCTTATACTGCTTTCTTCAAGTCGACGCACTACCTCCACGTGGTTCTCCCTGGAATGTCGCTCAACATCCGTTGTCCTGGCTCTTCAAACTAGGTTGTGGCGTAGGACTTGAAATCCACCCACGTAAAAACCAAAAATTCTGTGAAGGAAAGAGAAGCCTCGGATAGACACCGGACTAAAGATAACGACCATAAGAACCGAACAAAGGACAATGATTTGAGAGTATGCACCTGGAATGTGCGAACATTGTACAGACCGGGTGCTGCTCAACAACTAGCGGATTCCCTCAATAAATGTAGGGCTGACATCACTGCCATCCAGGAAATGCGATGGATAGGACAAGGTTGCGTGAAGAAGAAGGACTGTGACAAATACTTCAGCTGCCATCCAGACCGGCATGAATTTGGCTGTGGATTTGTTGTAGGCTCTCGATTGAGGCGCCGGGTCTCTCATTTTACTCCAATAAATGAGAGAATAGCAACAATCCGGGCTACAGCCAAATTCTTCAACATCACTCTGATATGCGTACATGCCCCCACCGAGGAAAAAGACGATGTCGCCAAGGATAACTTCTATGCGGAGCTCGACCGAGCATACGGCCGCTGCCCATCCCATGACATTAAAATCCTCCTCGGAGACTTTAATGCCAAGGTTGGGCGGGAAGGTATCTTTGGTGCCACCGTGGGGCTATATAGTCTGCATGAGACCACTTCGAGCAATGGTCTTAGGCGCGTAGTACAAGTTTCCGTCATTTGGACATTCATAAGGCATCTTGGCTCTCTCCGGATCGACTGACAAAAAATCAGATCGACCATGTTGTGATTGACGGAAGGCATGCATCTAGCATACTTGACGTGCGAACATGGCGGGGTCCTAACATAGACTTCGACCATTACCTTGTTGCAGCCAAGGTACGCATGCGGCTAAGTGCGACGAAGATCGCGCGCCGAAGTATGCCGAGAAGGCTGGACGTCGGGAAGCTGCAATCACAACAGGTGAAGGAAAAATTCTCCACTCGTGTCTCGGACCTACTGGGACAGACATCTCAAAGACCTGAGGACATCGGCTCTATGTGGGCGCACTTAGTGAACTCCTTGAAGGCTTCGGCGGAAGAGGTACTAGGATTCCGGCCCTCACCTAAGAGGAACCCATGGTACGATCAGGAGTGTCGTGACGCAATAGCTGCAAAGGACGTGGCGTACAGAAGAACATTGCAGGCTGGGGCGACACGACGTATAATGGAAGTATACAGGTCGATGAGAAGGGATGAGAAACGCCTTTTCAGACGCAAGAAACGAGAACACGAAAGGCGTGAGTGCGAGAATATAGAGAGTTGCAGATGCCGGAACGAAGCTCGGAACTTCTACCAGAGGGTTAAGCGTCTAACCCAAGGCCACAAGACGGTAGGAGTTTCTTGCAGGGATGACAACGGAAACTTGGTCACAGACGCGGAGGTTGTGCTGAGGTTATGGAGGGATCACTTCTCAAGGCTTTTGGATGGAGACAACGACGACCTTGACGATGGCGATCCACGAACCCCAATCTTTGGTACTGACACAGAAGTACCAATCCCGAGCCATATCGAAGTCAGTGCGGCGATACAGCGCCTTAAGAACAACAAGGCTGCTGGAGCCGATGGCTTATCAGCTGAGCTTTTTAAGGCTGGTGGTGATTTGTTGGTAGGGTGCATGCACCAACTAATCAGCAAGATATGGCTCACAGAGAGCATGCCCGAAGATTGGAACCTCAGCATGATCTGTCCTATCCTGAAGAAGGGTGATGCCACAGTGCGCTCCAACTACCGTGGCATTAGTCTTCTTTCGGTCGCATATAAGGTCCTAACGAGCGTATTATGTGAAAAACTGAAACCTCACGCCGAAGCACTGATTGGACCTTATCAGTGCGGTTTCAGGCCTGGAAAATCTACGATTGACCAGATATTCACATTGCGCCAAATCCTGGAGAAGTCGTACGAAAGTCAGATAGACACCTTTCATCTTTTCGTCGACTACAAGGCAGCTTTTGATAGCCCCCGACGAGATCACCTATATACCGCCATGTCTGAGCTTGGTATTCCAGCAAAGCTTACGCGGCTTTGCAGAATGACGTTGAGCAACACCATCAGCTCCGTCAAAGTAGGAAATGACCATTCCGAAACCTTTAGTACCAAGTGTGGTCTCAGACAAGGTGACTCGTTGTCTTGTATGCTCTTCAATATCCTAATGGAGAGTATTATAAGGAAGGCTGGTGTGCATCGGACGAGCACAATATTGACAAATAGATGTGTCTAGTTGCTTGGGTATGCCGATGATATTGATATCATTGGGCGTACCAAGCGTGACGTTACAGCAGCCTTTGGGGCTATTGAAAAAGAATCGGCTAAAGCTGGTCTGGCAGTGAACATGAGTAAGACAAAGTTTATGGTGTGCTCGAGCAGGGAATCGCGGCGACAAGATTCTCAGCTAGTAGCGGGCAGCTATAACTTCGAGTCCGTCAAGGAGTTTATCTATCTTGGCACTGCTATGACCAGCTCGAATGATGTCAGCCTGGAGATCAAGCGGAGAATCACTCTTGCCAACAGGTGTTACTATGGGCTCAGTAGGCAAATGAGTAGTAGAGCCCTCTCTCGACACACAAAACTTACACTTTACCAGACGCTCATCGTGCCGGTACTATTATATGGTGCAGAGTGTTGGACCTTGACACAGGCAGATGCAGCCGCTCTTGGTGTGTTCGAGAGAAAGATTCTCCGCAAGATCTTTCGTCCGATTTGCATCGGGGATACGTATCGCATCAGATGGAACCATGAGCTGTATGAGCTTTACGGCGATATGGATGTAGTCAGCAGAGTTAGGAGCCATAGACTTCGCTGGCTGGGTCATATTGCTCGTATGGAGGAAGACGCTCCAGCTCGAAAGGTATTTGATGCGGTTGTGGTCGGCAATCGGAGGAGAGGAAGACCCCGGATGCGTTGGCAGGACCAGGTGATGGAAGCTCTGTCCTCACTTGGTGTTACCAACTGGAGGAGACGTGCCCAGGACAGAAGCGCGTGGAGGCAACTATTTCAGGCCGTGACCCGATAGGGTTGTGATGGCTAAATAAAAATAATAATATTTCAAATTAAAATTTTTATTTTTCTTTGCACATTAACCTTATTTTCTTTCAAATATACATTTTTGTAAAAAAATTTTCTTTTTTGCTGTCTGCTTCTGTTTCAAATTTTATTTTCTTGTCACCATGTTTGTCTGTTCAAATAAAAATTTCCAAGTTCGTGCAAACTTAAGAATAGGCTTTGATTGCTGCTGGTTGTGCGACAATGCGTCGCACGAGAAATGCGCTGGCCTCAGTGGGCGCATTATTGACCTGATTGAGTCCAAATCAGGCTTGAAGTGGACATGTGAATCATGCAGGGATGTCGAGAAGGACATTATGGGCTTTATGCGGCAGACCAAGAAAGGCTTTAGAGATATCGTTGGACGGTTTAAAAAACTGTTTAAAGGTTTCTAAGCGCTGGATGATGAATTCAAAAATTTGAAACTTTTGAATAAGTCACCTAAGCGTAAAGAGGCCAATCCGAGGTTGTTCATAAGCGCTAATGAACTTTCCCCACACCCAAATCATTTGTCTGCTCCGTCTGTTCCTGCATTAATTAATCTTTCGTCTCCTGCTCCTCCAATAATAGTTAGTAGTGACGAGAATAATGTTCTATTCATGGATATTATTCCTACTAACACCGGCGATGGTCATGTTTCAGTTGTTGCATGCACTGAAGCCTTAACCACCCCAGCAGTTTCTGTTGGGCAGCCATCCAAGGCTATAGTTGCATCCGTAGATGCGGCTGTGGTTAATCTCAAATCACTTGTTTGCGTTCCACCAAAGAAACACATTTTTGTTTCCAGGCTTGCCCCTGATCAAACTTCTGATGAAGTTATGGCATTTATTTAGGCCAAATCTAAAGCAAATGTTTCAGAGGGCAAATATCAATTTAGTTATTCCCGGGAAATATCGTCTTTTAAAAATACTATTCCTGCCGATCAATTTAGCAACATTTGTTGAAAAAAGTTCAGGCCAGATCATGTAGTTGTAAAGGAATATACCGCAAAAAAGAAAATTCGTACTCCTTGAACTTCCTACTGTTTCGAGTAAAAGCTCTGTAGCTACAAAAAACTAACATCCTTCTCACTTGACTACCAGAAAGTAAGAGCTCTGTGTAGCAAACTTAGTAATCTCAATCTTAGTAGTCTGTCCTTTCTATACAATGTCGTAGTTTTTTCGGAGACTTGGCTTAGGCCAGACATTTTAAACTTCGAAATCCTTTCAAGTAAATACAATATTTATTGACGAGATCGCACTCCTCCTCGTCGTGGAGGTGGGGTTTTAATGGCAGTTGACGTTGCTTTCACCTCTGAAGTAGTTACAACTGATTGTGCTGTCGATTGGGAATTCGTAGCTGTAAAATTGTCCGTTCATGGTGCTTGTATGTTTATAACATATGTTCCACCATCTTCTGATTCTTCTGTCTATTCTTCACATATTTCGGCTATACTTTCTGTCTCTACTTTGCTATCTGATCTCGATAGTCTTGTTGTTCTTGGTGATTTTAACATTACAGGAATGACTTGGCTATCAAATTCTGACTCCAACGCGTTAAATTCTGCGACCCAGCATGATTTTATAGATAATTTGTTTGGATTATCATTGAGTCAAATCAATGTTATCCCAAATTCTTTATATAGAATGCTTGACCTGGTTTTTGTTTTGGATCCTTCCATTACATCTGTCTCCCGATCTTTATCCCTTCCTGAAGATCCTTATCATCCTACTTTAGAAGTGTTGATGAACCTAGAGACCCGTGTAGCATACTCTACTACGAGATTGCAACATGTGCGTCATTTTCGTAACACGGATTTCAATGAACTCTCTCGGATCCTGTCGAACACTGACTGGGCTCCTCTTTGCGAGTGTAGGGACATTGATAGTGCAACTAAACTGTTATATACTACATTACACTATTCATTAGACATATGCGTCCCGTTACGCAAACCAAATAGGTCTAACAAGCCTGTTTGGTTTACACGGGGATTGACATACCTTAAAAATAAAATGTCGAGAAATTACAAGAAGTTTAAGGAATCTAACACTTCCTTTAACTGCTCTTACCTCTTTACCTCGTAAATTGTGGACTGCGGTTTCGCAGTGACCCGAGGAGATTCTATAACTTTGTTAATATGAAGCGTGGTTCATCAACGCTTCCATTGACTGTTTTTTTTTAAAAGAATACAGCGGAAACCAATCAGACTATTGCTGATTTATTTACTGATTTTTTGCAAACTACATATAGATCTCAAAACGATCGATTGGTTTTTCCTTATCCGTATCTGATAAATGACGCACATTGCATTTTTAAACCATTAATTACTAAAAGTTCACTATTAAATAATTTAAAGATTTTAAAGCCTGTATTTTCACCAGGGCCAGATGGAGTTCCAGCATGTGTGCTTAGGCATTGTGCTGAGGCTTTATTAATACCTTTATACATTCTTTTTAATTTGTCAATGGAGTTATGTTCTTTTCCAAACTATTGGAAGGAATCTTTTATTATTCCTCTCCATAAAAAAGGAAACAAATCTAATGCCGAGAATTATAGAGGAATATCAAAATTGTCTGCTATTCCGAAACTGTTTGAGAAATTAATAACCTCACAGTTACAACATTATTGTAGATCTATTATATCACCATGCCATCATGGGTTTATGAAATATAGATCTACTACCACTAACTTACTGGAGTTCACTTCTTTGGTAATTGATGGTTTCCAAAAAAAAATGCAAACTGACGTTATTTATACTGATTTCAGTAAAGCTTTTGACTCTGTTAATCACTCACTATTACTACATAAGCTGTATCTCTTGGGATTTCCAAATAACTTAATTATCTGGATATCTAGCTATTTAAATCTCAGAACCCAGAAAGTGTATTTTAACGGCTTAGTCTCCAAGTCTGTTAAGGTCACTTCCGGTGTACCTCAAGGGAGTCACCTTGGCCCTTTGTTATTTACATTGTTTATTAATGATCTTCCATCCGTTATTAAAATTTTGGGCCACTTGATGGTGCTGTTCGTTAGCACATCAACGTCCAAAATAATTTAAAAAAAATTAAATTGGTATCACTTTTCTTCTATTGTGTCCTCTTTATAATATAGTATTAAGTTGCATTTTTCTAATAATAAAACATTTAATTTCATATTTTTTAAAGACATTTACAATGTGACCAGGGACACCCCGCAAGGGGGTGTGATATCCCCCTTGTTGTGGAACATTGTCCTTAATGACCTTCTTCTCAAACTGAAATATAAGGGATGCAGAGTGACTGCTTATGCGGACGACCTGGTTCTAATGATAACTGGCAGATTTCTGCCAACAGTCAGTGAGCTAATGAACGCCGCACTGAGCGAAACTCTGCGATGGGCAGAACACAACGGTCTTGGGGCCAACCCACAAAAGACCGAACTTGTTCTGTTCACTCGAAAATATAAGATACCGAGCTTCAAGCTTCCGTCACTGGGAGGGACAGAGCTCAAGTTATCAAAGGAGGCTAAGTACCTTGGAGTAATCCTGGACTCCAAACTCTCCTGGAGGAGAAACTCGGAGGAAAGGATGAAGAAAGCGTTACAAGCCTTCTTTGTGTGCAAAAAGACCTTTGGTAAAGGATGGGGATTGCAACCGTATATCCTTCACTGGTTATACACTGCAATTGTCAGACCTATACTAACGTACGGGGCTCTTGTATGGTGGGAGGCGGGACACATCGACTCCTATCTAAACAATCTCCGCAAAGTTCAGAGACTAGCTTGCTTGGGAATAACAGGATGTATTCGTTCTACCCCCCAAGCAGCGCTGGATGTAATGTTAAATCTGGAGCCCATCGGAGTCTTCCTCAAGCACGCGGCAGCAAGGAGTGCGGTTAGGCTTCACGCCCAATGCCTCCTTAAGCCTGGTGCAGGTCACAACTCCATTCTACGTACAGTAGAATTGACTGTGGCTGAGAACGACTACTGGGTACCAGAACATAAGTGGGATGACAGGTTTACAGCTGAATTCCCTGACAAATCCGATTGGCAACAGGAATCTCCTTTGAGGCAGAATGAGTTGTCAATCTACACAGACGGATCAAAGACGATAGAAGGCACTGGATCGGGGGTCTTCTCCGAAGACCTTGCAACCAAGCCTTCCTTTCGTCTTCCTGACTGGTGTAGTGTGTTTCAAGCGGAGATTTACGCTGTTTGGCAAGCGACCAAGTTGATACGGACACTGGGCGGGAGCCCGAGGGACTTGTCCATCTACGTCGACAGTCAATCAGCGATAAAAGCACTCGCATCGAACACCATTAAGAGTAAACTAACCCGAGACACAGTGATGTCACTGAACCTATGCCAACCACACTCTATCAGACTTGTCTGGGTACATGGGCACATGGGAGTGCCAGGTAACGAGGCGGCTGATGAATGTGCTCGGCTGGGATCAGCGTCATCAGAAACTCTCGCGGTGAACGATATAAAGAGACCTATTCAGCACGTGCTATCGGAACTTAATTGTTCCATGAGAACGGCGGCTGAGAGACACTGGGCAGCATCATCGGGCTGCGAGGTGTCAAAAGCACTCTGGCCAAGATACAGTCCCAAGCGAACAACCGAGCTCTTAAACTTTAAAAGGAACAAGATAGGGTTACTGACAGGAGTCTTAACGGGACACTGCTACATCGGTCGTATGGCTCAACGGTACGGTGGACCATAACAGGACTTCTGTCGCAGCTGCGGGGACGAAGAGGAACCCGAGAGTGTCCAGCATCTTCTCTGCGACTGCCCTGCACTTCTTAGAAAGCGGACCCAATTTGTGGGCAAGCCTTTCTTTGCGGAACTGGGCAGTCTTGGGAATATTCGGCTGGAGAACATGGCGCTTTTCCTCGACTCTACTGGCTGGTTCCAGAGGCTACCGCAGCCCAACAGAACTGGCCAGTAGCACGTAGACCATCAGAGCCTTTTCGTCCAATATCCCAACAATCCCTCCCAATCCCTTCTACTCCTACAGTTCACTCAGATCAGACATCACAATGGACCATATGGTCTCCGGGTGCTCTCGACTCCGGTCGAGCTGCCTGCTCAACCTAACCTAACCTAACCTACAATGTGACCTATGCCGGCAAAACACCACTTAACTTTCATATAAATATCACAAGTGAGATTTTTTTCATATTACATGGCTTGCGCGACACCACTCCCCAAAATAGAGGAAATTACAGATATCTGCAAAAACCCTTTTTGTTATACATATACATACATTTACCACAAGGTCATAAACATACAATTTAATTAATTTAAAATGAATACAGGTAGATTTTCAGTAACCTTAAAATATTTGTTCTCTTTTACCACTGACTGAATTTAAAAACAAGGAAGTTATTAAAGAATCAATTTTGTATGCAAAATTCACTTGCAGCTGCCCGCGCTTTGTTTGTTTAGTTGACAGTATGACCATAACGGTGTTGTGGATTTTTATTCGCTATTTTCAAATATATAAAAAACAAGTAAGAAAGCTACAGTCGAGAGTGCTCGACCGTATGATACCCGCAACCCATTTCGAGAGAAAAAAAAAATTTTAATGATATTTTAACAACAAATATAGCAAAAATATACTGAAACTTGTGTTTTGTGTGTATATATTTGAAAATAGCGGGAAAAAATCCACAACACCGACATGGTCACTCTGTCAACTAAACAAACAAAGCGCGGGCAGCTGCAAGTGAATTTTGCATATAAAATTGATTCTTTAATAACTTCCTCGTTTTTTCTTCGATCTCAACCAAATTCACAGGAGTTATTCAGACTATCATTGTTATTATGCATACCAAAATTCAAAATGCTCTAGGTCTATTATTACATCTTTTACAGTTTTTGGGGGCGGAAAGGGGCGTGGCAAAAATCTAAAACAAACTTGATCTGCGTAAGACCTACAAGAATACTGTCACCAAATTTGATATCTCTAGGTCATTCACACACTTAAAACGTCCATATGCACTGGGCACAAAAATTTTGATAAATAATTTCACGAATAACTTTTGTTCTACTTATCCGATTTGTACCATTGTAAATTACAGGGTATATTAAGAGTGTCAAGCGCAGATGGGTTACCAAATTACACATCATTACACAAAGAACTTTTGGAGTTATTCGCGATTTACATAAAAAAAAACTTGACTTTCTCTAGATAAATGCTTATTGTGGGCGAAGGGGGCGTGGCATCCAACTTTTGAAATAAACTTGACCTGCGTAGGGTATGAAGGAACCTTTTTGCCAAATTTGGTGTCTCTATGTCTTATAGTCTCTTAGATCCAGGTGTTCATACAGACGGACAGACTGACAGACGGACAGACGGACATGGCTATATCGTCTCGGCTGTTGACGCTGATCAAGAATATATGCCTCCTTCTGCCTGTTACATACATTTTCTGTTGGCACTAAGTCAGAATACCCTTCTACCCTATGGGTAGCGGGTATAATTAGTCAATACAACAGGTAAATTGAAGTTTAATTCAAATTTGGATTTCCTTTGTTCACTGAATTTGTATATGTGTGTTAGTAAATTTTTTATTTAGCTATTATTATTATTTGTATTAGTATAGATCCACAAATAAAAATTAAATAATAAAGCCAAAAGTTTTTTTTTTAAATATACCGGGTAAAAATAACTAGCATGAAGTACAAAAAACCCAACAACAATATCAATACATTTACGGATACAGAAAATATCCGCTCACAATCTTCACTTGCGCATCAAATACCCACAGCAAATATTACGAATATGCATTTCTACCCCTTTTGCCGAGTGGCATTGGTACTCGCACTTGCTAAGCACGAATGGCATTGGCACTCGCACTTGCTAAGCACATAAGTGGTATCGGCACTCGTACTCGGTAAGCACAAATGCCATTGGCACTCGCACCCGTAAATACTCAATCATTTTTGCTACTCGTAACAAATATACTCGAATGGAAAAAATACTCGTGAGTTACGAGTATACACATTTTTGCGGTGGCTTGTTGACGATCTCTGGTGTACTCCTTAATACGTCACGTCGTTCGGTTGGAGGAGTGCGGAATTGTTTAGTTTGAGCGATGGGCAATGGTAAACGTAGCATGCTGGGATTTTTGTTTAACACATGGGCTGAAAAGTCCCGGGCCTAACACATATTTGGAGCTAGTTTTATTAAAGTCACTTTTTTCATTTAATACTAACCTTCAAAAGACAGCTGTTAAAATTTCATGATATTCTATTCATTAGTTTGTGAGTTCTTGTGCTAAGAGTGACACTACTTTTCTAATTTCGAAAAAATAATTTTGTGTTTTATTTTTACACTGCTTCTTGATTGTAAAAAATACCGTTTAAGCGAAGCAATGGCTTGTAAAATGTTATTGAGACTCCGCTCTATCAGAAACAACAATAAAACGACGATGGTATATGGCGGTAACACCAGAAAACTTAAAAAAAATCCACAAAATTGTTTTGAATGATCAAAAAGTGAAGTTGCGTGAGTAAGCTGACTTCGTAAAGATATCAAAAGAGCGTGTTGGCTTTGTATTGCATGAGCATTTCAATTTATACAAGTCAGCACGCATTTTTCGAAAACTTTGCCAGGTTTCTGCATCGTTATTATCATGGATTTTTCCATCTCTCTAAAAAGTGGCCAAGGTTTATAATGGCATTAAAAAGCTGGGTAATAATGGAAATTGCACAATATGGGATTTGGCTGGAACACATTTTTAAGGATGTTCTTCAAATGTTTTGGCTCTGTCATCGTCACTGAGGGCCGTTGGTCTATCAGGGTAAGCGTGGTTAAACTTTTTGCTGGCTTCTATAATTGCTTTAAATAGCTGCTTTCCTTTAAAATTCACTAGGCGAGATCCCCAGTGTGTGTGCTTGGCATTATAGTCTCATGCAGTTATATTGCACTCTTAAAGAGTTAAAGAACTGCATAAACTCAGTTACAGTGAAACGCGTTGGTTACCAATACCCAGTTTTATTACTTTTAATGTGGCTTGAATATAGAAAGTTGGCAGCTCCTTTTAGCGATGGTGCTTAGTATGGTTTCTAATCAAGATACCAGACCCACCGTTTGCATTTTACGTGAATATACATATTATTATTTGGATTGATGTGATGAAAGACATGAAGCTTTTCCATTAAGCTTTGCAGTAGGTTAAAGAATAGCCTCAAAGTTGTCACAAGCTACACACCGTTACGTTTGTGTGGCTCTTCTAGAGTTGAAACTGATGTTTGTAGATAGGATGCGCTACATTTTTCTTAAGATAACTGTTATCTCGAACCAGATACCTTAAATAACAGTTTAAAATGTGTAGAAGTCAATTTATTCCTGATTTGACAATCTATATATATTTATAAAGGAGTTCATAGACACTGACCCAGCTATAGTACTATCAATGCACAGCGTAAACGAAGAAGCTACGATGCTGCAATTTGTACACAACCAAGATATGATCTTGTAGACGGCCACTAAGAATTTTCAGAAATAATTACTCTAATTATCTTTAATCACTGCACTATGATCCCGGAGGCCTGGATATTGGCTAAAACCCCAAAATTTTTTGTTTGAGATATTATTAAAAATTTCTAAAACATCTCATAAAGAATAATTTAAAATATGTAATTTGGAAAGCCATAAGTGAATAGTCGAGTGCTCGACCGTATGATACCCGCTACCCATTTCGAGAGAAAACAAAAAGCTTAAATGATATTTTAACAAAAAATATACCATAGAATATACAGAAATTTTTTTTTGTATGTACATATTTTTTAAAAATCCGTTAAATTTTGCACATAAAATTGATTCTTTAATAACTTCCTTGATTTTCTTTCGATCTCAATCAAATTCACAGGAATCATTGGGAATATAATTATTATGCATACTAAAATTCAGTGCTCCAGGTCTATTGTTACGGCTTTTACAGTTTTTGGGGGCGGAAAGGGGCGTGGCAAAAATCTAAAACAAACTTGATCTGCGTAAGACCTACACGAATACTGTCACCAAATTTGATATCTCTAGGTCATTCACACATTTAAACCGTCCATATGCATTGGGCACAATTATTTTGATAAATAATTTAACGAATGACACATCATTACACGAAGAACTTTTGGAGTTATACGCAATTTACATTAAATAAAATTGACTATTTCTAGATTAATGCTTATTGTGGGCGAAAGGGGCGTGGCATCCAACTTTTGAAACTACTTGATCTGCGTAAGGAATGAAGAAACCTATGTACCAAATTTGGTGTCTCTATGTCTTATAGTCTCTGAGATCAAGGTGTTCATACGGACAGACAGACGGACAGACTGACAGACGGACATGGCTATATCGTCTCGGCTGTTGACGCTGATCAAGAATATGTATACTTTATGGGGTCGGAGATGGCTCCTTCTGCCTGTTGCATTCATTTTCTGTTGGCACTAAGTTATGTAACACATTATGTATCAAATTTAATAAATAGTAAGAATAATGCCAATCAAATGCAAATCAGACCAACACTCTACCAACAGAGCCAACAAAAATTTCGCTAAGTTGCGAACTTGTATGACACAAGCAAGAAAAGTCATCTTCGTACTCAAGATTTTCGATTGGGAAGAACAAAAACGGCTTGCGCTAGCCGCTTGTCGCGCAGTTGCAAAACTTCACACGCATACGCATACTCAACGTGTACATACACACATGCATACATGCATACGCCCGTACTTATCGCTCATCATTTGATCTGCGACTGAACTGAGTCGGTGCGCTCGCTACGCGCTGCGTTTGTTTGTTTTCTGATTTTGTTTTTGAATTTATTATTTCGTTTCTGTTTCGAATTCTCTCAAACAACTTGTAATATAAAGATGAGATGAGCTTTTATTTCCGACTAAAAGTATGTGATAAAATTATTATCACTAACATACTAAATCTAAGTTTTCAAAATTTGTTGCATACTTTCGGATGAACCTATTTAAATCGATTTAAATATAAAAGAATCCCTGTTCTTCAGTTAACAAATTTTTTTTTTCGGTAAGAATAGATTACATATAATAGATTGATATAGTTTAAACGACGTCGGTCAAACATGTTTTTTTTTTAAACATAAAAAAAAATCGAAAATGTTTTTCAACTTTGGTTGCGAATATCTATGTATATCTCGTAGGTAACGATAATTGTTCTAATTTTCTTATTCCTAAAGTTAAATATATTCAGAGCATATTTACAAAGTCACAATCCTCTATTTTGAAAAGTAATGAATTGTCGAGGCTTCGTCCCAAAAATGAGCTTTTGGGCCCATAGTGCACTGTTTGAATATGCAAATGCACGTTTGTTTTAGTGTTTAGGCGCGCGACTGGCACTGGGGCTAGAGTTGCAAGCCTTAGTCGACACTATTCTTCCTTAATTTAAGTTTTTAAAAATTGGCAATTTAAGTATGTTGCAGAATGAAATGTACTAATGCTGCTAACTTAATAACTTTAAAATATATATGTTTAACGTTGAAGAAGCAAAAACCAAATTTTTTGCGTTGAAACTAAAAATATTTTGAAGACTAAAGATTGTGTTTAGAAGCCGATCGCGCTAGGGCGGTAATGGTCCTGAAGCAAGATTGCCGGCCTCTCAGTTGAGAGTAGCTGTGTTCAACTCCCGCAAGGGTAGAAGGGTATTATATCTTAGTGCCAACATAAAAGGCAGAATGAGCCATCTCCGAAAAAGTATATCTCTAAAAAAGTAGTCTCCGAGATCTATGTAGGTGTTCATACAGACATGCAGATGGACATGACTATATCGTCTCGGCTGTTAACACTGATCAAGAAAATATTTATTTTATGGGGTCCGGTTGTTTCATACATTTTCTGTTAGCACTAAGCTATGATACCCTTCTACCCTATGAGTATCGGGTATAAAAATAATTATATTAAAACAAAATGTAACGCGAAGGAAGCTGCGGATGAAACTGGCTAGTACCAACTTAATTTGAACTTTAGTTTGATGGATATTACCCCGTACAAGGGGAATTATATGCAAGTTGTCCTCTCCAATAAGCCCTACAATTTTGTTAACAAGAGCACACTGGAGCTTTTCTGGCATATGTATGTACATATATTGGCGGTGAGTTTGGCTTCTTTTTAACACCTTCTTCGGCTGGCAGATCGCCAGAGTTGTCTGCTAAAATGTCAAGCCTTGGTGTTATTAGGCTTTTAGCTTGAAGATACGCTGAAACTATTACTATTAATATAACGATCCATTCCAGTCTCCACAAGCGGGCCAGTATTTACGTTTTTTGCTTTTTATTTTATTGGGTTTGTTTTGATCGGTGCTTCGTAAAGGGTTTTTGTTGTTGCCATCGATGACACATAAAGAGCGTTTTTTGATGGCGATGGGATCGAGCTGGTAACCGATACTGTTGCAGTTGATATTGTTGTTGGTGTTGCTGTAGTTAGAGAGAATGTTGTGGTAGTCTCCGTAGGTAAGAACAGGGCTCTCAGTCCATTGCATACTTGCTTATCAGTGCGCTCTGCGCTCTGAGCTGAAGAGCATGAACGAGGTCGCCCGCTTGCTAAATGCAAAAGTTCGTCGACGGGTTGGGTGTAATTGACCGCTGCGTTTCTGCGTCAGCAGAATTTTCGGTTGTTCGGCTACAAAAGAAAACAAGTAAGAAAGCTACAGTCGAGAGTGCTCGACCGTATGATACCCGCAACCCATTTCGAGAGAAAAAAAAAATTTTTAATGATATTTTAACAACAAATATACTGAAACTTGTGTTTTGTGTGTATATATTTGAAAATAGCGGGAAAAAATCCACAACACCGACATGGTCACACTGTCAACTAAACAAACAAAGCGTGAGCAGCTGCAAGTGAATTTTGCATACAAAATGGATTCTTTAATAACTTCCTCGTTTTTTATTCGATCTCAACCAAATTCACAGGAGTCATTCAGACTATTATTGTTATTATGCATACCAAAATTCAATGCTCTAGGTCTATTATTACGGCTTTTACAGTTTTTGGGGGCGGAAAGGGGCGTGGCAAAAATCTAAAACAAACTTGATCTGCGTAAGAGCTACATGAATACTGTCACCAAATTTGATATCTCTAGGTCATTCACACACTTAAAACGTCCATATGCACTGGGCACAAAAATTTTGATAAATAATTTCACGAATAACTTTTGTTCTACTTATCCGATTTGTACCAAAATTACAGGGTATATTAAGAGTGTCAAGCGCAGATGGGTTACCAAATTACACATCATTACACAAAGAACTTTTGGAGTTATTCGCGATTTACATAAAAAAAAACTTGACTTTCTCTAGATAAATGCTTATTGTGGGCGAAGGGGGCGTGGCATCCAACTTTTGAAATAAACTTGACCTGCGTAGGGTATGAAGGAACCTTTTTGCCAAATTTGGTGTCTCTATGTCTTATAGTCTCTGAGATCCAGGTGTTCATACAGACGGACAGACGGACAGACGGACATGGCTATATCGTCTCGGCTGTTGTTGTTAAGTTAAATTTATTTTGTTGGGTATAAGTAAATTTTAATTAATCAATTAGTAAATAATTAATTAGTTAAAAATGTTGTGCTATTTCATCGCACTAAAAGTCTTTTCGCGTTGTACACTTGTTAATACGTCTCTCACTACGCAGTAAACTTGTGTAATTTATTCTGTTTTCTGGAGCTCAGACGTGTTTCTGCTTGCGTCAACAGTTCGAAACTATCGGCTAGTTCGGCTATAGCTTAAACTAGGATATTTCACATCTGTAAAGATATTCTATAGTTTTTATAGATTTGTAGATGAATAAGAACGAAATCAATAAAAAATCCTACATTTTTTGTTCCTTGTTTACCGTATAGTCATAAATACTTCCGTTTTGATTGTAATTTTTGATTTCCGATAGTGCATATAGCGGAAGTCATGCACGCCATCATAAATGTTGTATTTTCCTTGACCTCAAAAACAACAGCAAAATAAAAAAAACAAATTTGTTTTTAAATTGTTTTGTTAATAAACTTTGTACGTAAAGTTTAAAGTCTTCAATATAGCTTACATATGTCCATTTACAAGCCCATTGAAAATTTTAAATCGAGAATGGAAAGGAGTCCCCTTAAAAACACGACTTCAAATTAAAAAAAAAAACCAAAATCACCATTTACTCAAAACACTTTTTTAACAACTGGCGTAAAAACTATTTATCCAATCGGTCATAACATAAAATCCCTGCGAAAAAAGTGCAACTTTTACCACCAATTTACTGAGTGAAGTAAATTTAAACTTTTAAATTCAGAGATCAAGATTTTAGTTGTATCGTCAACTTTGATGATAACATTAGTTTGTTCGTGCTTCACATTCATTTTATTTTTAAATAATTGGTTGTTCTTTCATTATGTGTATTTTGCTGTGTGAATGTTTACTTGGTTTTTATTTTTATTTATATTATATCTATATTTATGGTAAGTATATCGTATATAACATTTTATATGTAAATTCTTATTATTTATATTTATATGTAGGTTCATGTAATATTTAACTGTTTACTAATATATATCTACTTACAGTTAGACATATTAAAATTAAATGGAACAATTAACCAATCAGTTTAGTTATTGACTAATCTTATTTTCATACAAAATTTTCAAATTTACTTTTGACATTCAATTCATTCATTCATTACATGTATGTTTTTGTAAATCTGTGTGCAATGAAATAATTAGTCAATTAATAATAAATATAATGGTTACAATTTAAGAAAATCCAAATGTCTATTGACCACATTGTTGACAATTGGCCAAATATGTATGGTTCTTTTCGCTTCAGTTCATACAAATGTATGTATTTAGGTAAATTGTTAGATCCACAATAAAGTATTACATATTTCGATTCAGGTTCTTCATATTGCAAATATTTGTGTCCTGTAAATGTTTTAATTACACACTTAATATTTATTATATGTATTTAAATAATGAATATGCATATATAACCAAGAAAAGCGGCATGACTAGTTTATGGTAATTTTTTAATAGGGCGAAAAGTATATAAAGTTTTACGTACGAAATACCATATATAGTCATGCTGAAAAGATTATATAAATATATATTAATTTACGAATTTAAGACAAATTTGATTTAAGACATTTGATTTTAGTGCCCTTCGTTCATTACTGGTAAAATTGTATTACCAGTCACTTTTATCATTAATTGAACTTAAAATTGATTTCTAAAATTTAATAAATAAATCAAAAAATATTGCAGTCAGAGATATTACTACTATGTTATGCTTAAACTACAAATTAAATTTAAATTAAAACACAGAAAAATTGGAAGCATTGTGAACGTAAATCTAAAATTGTTACTTTTGATTAGATTATATTTTATTAAAAACTAAGTATTAAGTAACGTATTTATTTTTATGATGTGTTCTCCACATAAATACATCTTAACATTATTGAATAGCAGCAAATTTATGATTTACCTACATAATTATTCATCGATGAGTGATAAGTTATGTATATATTACTGTAGAACTTTGAGTGTAGATACTTCCACTATATGTTTTTATAAGTGAATGTCTCTGAATTTTTATACGCTAGTCGTACGAAAGATATACATTTTTTTCACTACTTTTTATAGTTGGTATAGAATTTATGTAATTGTACATTTTTTATAATTATACATATGTTCATGTTTGTGTATAAATTTTTTATGTACATATAGTACATATAGAGTTATTCTATTTATTTAACAGTCTTTGTTTTTTTTTGTATATATACGTATACTTATGATTGGCAATGTCTACAACTATGAATTAGTGCTTATTCTAAAAAATATTCTAGAATATGTACATAACATACATATGTACAAAATATAATATTTATATCCAATTAATTCTTGCATTTATTTTAATCGCACTCACTTTTTAGTGTATGTACAAGTTAAATGGGAATTTTTGTCAATCATCAGTATATGTATACATGTGTACTAAAAAATACATTTATCATATTTGGAAATTCAATAAATATAAATAATTAACAATTTTATTGAATGAGAATTATGACCCCTCGTAAGGCTTTTAGGGTTGTTAACTCATATTGTTCGTGTTTAATTGTTGTAACTTCTATTTACACATAAATTGTTTTGTTTTGTATAAGACAAAAAATGCATTAATGGTTATTACCCAATGTGTTCGCTTATTTAAAGAGTCGACAAAAGCGGTGCTAAAACAAAGAAGACCGCTTTAGTCGAGAGTGCTCGACTTCGAGATACCCTGTTCCCATTAATTTGTAATCATAGCACGTTTACACATATACATACACTCTTAAATATTGGTTTGGAAGCAACGTCTATGAAATTTTCATTAACAAATATCTTTTGTTCTGCTAATCCGGTTTAAAAAAAATTACATGATATGTTAAGAGTATAGTGCATTAATGGTCTACCAAATTACGCATTATTACACTAAGAACTTCTCAAGTTATGCCCAATTTATTATACAAAAAATGTAACTAGTTCTATATTTTCGTATATTGTGGGTTAAGGGGCGTGGCATTCAAAATAAACATGAGCGCAGGAACCTACACACCAAATTTTGTATCTCTAGATATTATAGTTCCTATGATCCACACACTTATACAGACAGACGACATGGCAAAATCAACTCGGCTGTTGAAGCTCATGAAGAATATATATACTTTAAAAGATCGGAGATGTGTCCTTCTGTGTGTTACATACATTTGACATTTGCACAAAACCATTATACTCAATGATTCCATGGGAACAGGTTATACTTATTAAACAAAATTCACATGTTTTGAACAAATTTTCCTAATTAAATCAGTCATAAATACATCATTATTTTGTGTTTTAATACTTCAATATTAAACACATTTGTTAAATTATTTTGTTGTTTTCATATATGGCATAAATCTATTTATATGATGCAGATTTATTTAAAGACCTAATATGAAAACTTAATTTTCAGTAGCAACTATCAGGTCAATGGTCAATGGTCAATAAATTCGTAAGTTTGACTTTTTAAATGTGTGTATGAACATATAAGTTGCTTCCACATATACAATATTCGCATACATACATTTAAAAAGATATAGATAATGTGTATTCACAGTAATTCTGTAAATGTAAAAACTCTTGCGGTATTTTACGAATTCGATAGAAAGGAAGAGAATCCATTAGAAAATTACTTTGGTATTAAGAGTTAGTAAAATTATGCAGATTGTCAGGTTAGGTATTAATGAATTGATTTTCTACCTCAAATATTAATCTTTTCAGGATTGAAATTTACCGAGTTAGGAAAGTGGCTCGAAAATGAATGAGAAAAGTTTGTAACGAGCAAAAACTAAAAGCAAAATTACATATAGAATTACAAAAGGCAATTTTGCATTGAACTTTTTGTTGGATGACTGCAGTTACAAAACTACACTGATAATTATTTATTTTTATGTACTGCTATCCTCGTCATTACATTGTAGTATGTCACACGACTAGGGTACACTCCCAAATATAATTAATCAATTAATCAATCAATGATAAATATAAATTTAATGGTACACATGATACTCATAATTATGATGACAGTATTTTTTTGGCACTTGATATCAATGGCCGCAAGTTAAATAGCATATTATAATAATGGCAAAAGTGGGGAAATGGCGAAAAACGGTTCTTATTGCACGTTTATTGTTGATTATTGTTTTTGTTGAAATACATTGATATTTATATGTTGAAAGATCATATAAATCGCTAAACTGCTATGAGACACTAATAGCTCCAGTATCCGAGGTATTGGGTGTTGCAGCACCATTGCCAGATGCTGCAGATTGAGGATCGGACGTATTGCGACGCTTCATATTTATGTTGGGTGTATCAATCGGAAGTACAGCTGACTGGAGGTCGATCCCGCTGACGGTACTATTGCTCGTTGCCGCGAGATGATTGCTTAATTGTTGTTGAAAGTGTTGAGTAAAACTGCTGCTGAAGAGCGAATGATGTGGATGTGGATGCGCTGCGTGAGGATTCATGTATGGATTATGACGCAGTGATGTTATCGATGCCGCAGTCGACTGAGAGTCATAATTGGGCACGTCAGTTAACGTTATGTTGTGATCCTCTCGTCTTTTCGTCAGCTGATTGATGCTCAACGGATTGTTTATGTCGCGTGGATTAGCGCCAATTGGATTGCGATGTAATGTTGATGTAGTTGTTGGTAAAACAGTTAATGATGTTGATATTGGGATTACAACCTTACTCCCCGACGTCGTTGAGTTAACTGGCGCGCTATAAGTGCTAAATCCATTTTTTGCCAAAGTGGTAGAAGAAGTGTTGGTGATGCTGCTATTCGGGCCTGATCCTGTGCTCCGATGATGAACATTTGTTTGGAAGATTTGATCTGAAGGCAGACTTAATCCCATTCCTAGATGACTGAAACGAGTGCCAAGCATCATAGCTCTTTCATTAGTTGATGTTGTCGTCGGCACTATACTGGTTCCCATTCCGTTTGTAATACCGAGTCCCGAAGTCGAGGTCGCCGGCGATGAGGCACTTGAGGTATTTGGCGTGTTAATTATGCTACAAGTTGAGACGCTACTCGACGATCCAGATCCTACTGACACTGCAGCTTTTGTTTGCTGACTAATAAAAGCAGTGGCCTGGTCAGCATTGACAGCAAGCGAGAGCATATTAACCGTAGGCAGCGTTTGAGGCGTTGGCGGACTAGTTAACATATTCATGTTCAAGGGACTGGCGAGGCTCGTTGTAGTTGAACTTTGCAAGCTCGACAAGCCACTCAGGCAACCCGGGCTTGACATTGACTGATTCGTCGACTCTTCTGTATCCTCCGGATCTACCATTTTATTAGCTTCAGCCTCATCACCACTGCCACCACTGGCACCAGCTAGATCAGCGTCGTCATCATCATCGTCCTCATCACTTAGTTGACTCATGTTGCCCAAGTCATCCATACAATTACCATCCTCCTGCCTTCCGCCTCCGTTCAATGCCTCCATGTACCTGATGCATTTCTTTTTACGCCTAAGCAAAATAAAAAAAAAACATATATATATATATGATTAATAAAATATATGAATTGAATCGTGCACTACTTAGCTACAAAAAATACAAAAGCATTCCATAATATAGTACATGATTATAATTTATATAATACATGCACAGGGTGCAATTACCCATTAAATTTAAAACAATTATTTTTATAAACATATCGACCGTGCAAACATAATTAAATAAGAAACAAATTGCTCCCTTTTATTGTTCTATTTTAAGCAGATGTATTTCAAAAAATTTTAAAAAATGAATCAATAACATTTATGTGTTATGGTTGACAAGATTATTCAAATAATGGCGTAAAATTCGTATTCTGTTTCCCTGTTTCTCCAAATATTTTATGATTCGCTATACCATGTGTGACTTAAAATATTAAAATTACTTCATATGAAGACAATCGCAATATAATTATGAAAAATTAGAAGAGTACACTAAAAATTAATTATCCAAAAATCATGATCTATCAAAATTTTGGGTTTGTCGGGTACAAAGAAGATAATTACTTTTAATTCTTGAAACTATAAATTAAATTTGCTAATCCATTTTTAAAAACAGCATTCAATTCGAAAGAGGTATGGGTTCTTATTAAATTATCCTAAAATTGTCGTTATGATAGGTCATGAAAAAGGAAATAACTAGAATATATATTTATAAATTTTCAATTTGCAAGTCAATATTAACTTTTTTTAATAATAAAGAATGTAGCACATTAATTAATTATGCACAAAGCAAAGTTAATAATAAACTATAGCATAACAGTAACCAACAAAAAATGAATACGATTTGTGTTAGATGGAAAGCTATCCATACAACATCAAAGAATTGGAGGTAAAACCATAATTGAATTTCAATAATTTATTGATCTAGTTTTGTCTATTGCAATTCAAGAATAAGTTTTGTTATCAAGAAAAATAGCAATTGACACATTTAACAATATATTTATATATGGTACTTTAAAACTCAGGATGGTCACATACTCAAATCAAAAAGCAAACAGCAGCAACAACAACAATAACAACATTAATAAATAACTCTAACAAAATTACTTTCATTGTATATATTCATATCTCAAATATGTATGTATGTATATAAATATCACAATTTAGAAACTGGTTCAAATTATAATTTTTATTAAAAAAACAATAATGGAAATATCCTTATTTATATATACGGATCGAAAATTTTGTTCATACATATACATTTAAAAGATATTCTGTGACAATGTTCATTTTTACGCCACATTAGCAAAATTGTCATTAACAAATGAAATATCACATAAATATATATTTTACCATTTCTTGTTTGTTTATACTATCATTAGTCATAGGTCAAAATATTCATACTTGTTTTTACATATATTCTTTTGTCCACAATAAACAAATTGATAATTCATGGTAAATTCATAAATAATATTAAGTTCCTATATAGTTGTTAGTGAAAAATAATGCTAATGCGGCGTATATTATTTATTGAAAGAGCTATTTTAATTAAATTATTTTAAAAAATATTGTTCCATTGCAAAATGGCATACACTGACATTCATAAGAAATTTTAAATTATTTACTGATTTTTTGCAGAGCAGAAGCTCGAGCAGTAAGTAATCGTTCATTTTTAATTGGTGTTATCCTGGAAATTGTCTGCTCATTTCAACGTCATCGCCGCCGAATTTTACAAGTTGACGTAAGTAGGAGGTGCCTGAGGGGATAGCTGTTGAATACTTGCAGCGGTGGCAATTATACCACTGCCACTGGTACTACTACCAACACCTGTACCAATAACGGGCTGCTGCTGCATATGCTGTGCGCTCCCATTCAAAGAAGATATTGTTGATCCATTTCCATGACTATTGGCCAGTATTTTCAAGTGAGTTTGTGCAAGCGATGACGATGTTGACGACGACGAAGAGCTCGATGAGGAGTTTGGTAGCATCACAGTGCCACCTACACCCACTATGCCAGGCGTAAGCATGCCGACACTTAAGCTATTAACACCTGAGCCCCCGATAATGCCGCTAACGTTGTTATTGCTCACTGATGAAATGACGCCCAAGCTCATACTAGGGCTGAGGTAAAACCACAAGTTTGCAATAGAGAGTTTGGTTACAGGGTCATTTTATAATCCAATAATTATTCGGTATAGCATTAGGAAAAAAGCGATAATACTTATTATTATCATCCAATATTATAATCTCAATAAGAATAACATTTGTTATGATTATGTGTGTATGTGTGGTTTTTCTAATTTAACTTAATAGTTTCACCATCACTCAATAACACATTTAAAAAAGCAACCAGAATCGAGGTAAGAGATGCGTAAATTATAATATATTACCGAATCTGCACAGTTCGATAATATCTCGTCTACAAACCCCATTTTAATTAATTATTATACTTATTAAAAGAAAATTTGCTTTATAATAATTATTTGATTTGTATTGAACACAAAGATAAATAAAACGTTTAAATCAATTAGCAAATGCCCACCGGCATGTCTTCTTTTTGTTCCGCTTTTCAAACGGTAGAATGGCTTTTTAACTTTGTGCGTAACAGAATTATGTCCGGGTTGGTGTGTAAGTACCTACATCTATTGAGAACTTCTTTGAAAGATTCATAATTTTTGTATGATTATAGTCTTTTTTAATGTATATTAACTTTAAGTCATTCAAAAATTGATTTCTACACTTTAAAAGATAATAAAAGATTACAACAAATATTTTTGAAATTAGGTGGTACCTTTAACTAAAAAATCTTTTTTCATAATTAAAATTTTATCAATGGGATTCCAATATAATATTTTTAAAGCTTTATGCAATTGCAATACAAAATGTTAAATTTAACAGCCCTGTCTGCGTTAACGTTGTTAATAACGGGTTTACATGACGCGAAGAAATATACTTCCCGAAAATGGGCTTTGGGTATCTCACTGTCGATTATCCTTTACCATAGTTTTCTTACTTGTTCAAAATTTGTATTGTTGTTATATATGTACATATGTATATACATTACAAATAATTTATTAATGATAATTCGATTCAAAAACGTTTAATATGAAATTGTCAAAATAATAAGTTCAATTGATGAAACTAGTAACTAGTAGTATCTATCATAACTTTAACGTTGCTGTATGAAGCACTGATTTTATCAGATATTCATTTAAATTTTATTGTTAGCATCAATTCTGAATCAGAATCGCGGACTTTTACAGCTTAGGACAGATGATAACATATATAACATATTAACATATAAACGATAACGTGAAGGCTATTTCATTTTTATTGAAGATATGTACCTTAACCATTATCTACAATATAATCTGATAATTTATTATAAGCTTCTGAATCTATACCAAAAGGAGAAGCTCTTAGCCCTTAATTGGCGTCAACAGCCTTTTCACACAGCACTAAAAGAGTTATGCGTATCCCACAGTATTTTGAGTAAAGCTCTCTCATTTAATTTTAAATATATCATAATCATATGAAATTATAGTAGAGTAATGTTTTCAATATGGCAGGATACTAATATAAGGCGAGGAAATGATGTTTGCTTCACATTTTTTATGTTATAAATATAAGAGATCTTCTTTACACAAATGATTTTGCATTGATTCTTCTATTATTGTTTGTTGTTTGTTGTTTGTTGCTTAAAATTTTGTGTATAATTACAATGCCGTCGAGGTACGTACTTAGCCGTAAGTATGGTAATTTATAGAACTTTATATTTTTTCCAAGCCTCTAATCGTGCCGGAACTTATGAATTATGTGTAATATTTTTGTAAATAGGATAAGTGTTAATTAAAAGCAAAAAAAATGTAGAGGTTTAAATTACAATGCAGACTAAGCAACAAAATAAAAATTATCGCTTCATATCAATTAGTGTAGATAGATCAATTGGTAGAAGAACAGTGTGTCTTAGGTTTGATGGCTATTCCGAAAATAGGTACTAAACTAGACCCAAAGCCGTTTCGTTCAATAGTATGTCTCTTTTAAATTTAGTTAGTTATTCGCATAGCTTAATTAACATTAATTTCTTTTACGCCTCATATGTTGTTGAAAACATGCAAAATTTCAACAAATTCATTCGATTACTTATCTAAACTGTCATGTACTATTAAATCTCCACAGATGAAAATTACGTATTTATTCTCGTTTTCTGTTTGATTGGAAAGTAATGCAAAAAAATGGTAATTCTGTACTAACTTTGAGAAATCCATTTTACCTGTACGATATATTAAACTTTCTAATGTTTTTACAGCAATTTGCAAACTGATGCCTATAAAGAATTTCTAAATGATTTTGTTTTAAGGGTGCAGGCATTGGACAGTAATCCAGGGGAATTTGGTTAGACATGCACCGATTAAGTGTAAAGTATTATTTATAACTTACATATACACATATATATATATATATATATATATATATATATATATATATATATAAAGACGCATCATAAATATATGTATATTTTATGTATGTCAACATGTATTTTTATTTGAATAAGTAAATATATGTGTATATAAACATGTATACATATGTATGTATATGGGCATTTCCATGATGAGGAACGTGATTTTTGTATAAAATTAAAAAAAAATAGCAAAATATAAATTGTTTTGATTTTGTGAATGATGATGAGGATGAGAAACGTGATTTTTGTATAAAATATGTATATGTATATGTATATGTATATGTATATGTATATGTATATGTATATGTATATGTATATGTATATGTATATGTATATGTATATGTATATGTATATGTATATGTATATGTATATGTATATGTATATGTATATGTATATGTATATGTATATGTATATGTATATGTATATGTATATGTATATGTATATGTATATGTATATGTATATGTATATGTATATGTATATGTATATGTATATGTATATGTATATGTATATGTATATGTATATGTATATGTATATGTATATGTATATGTATATGTATATGTATATGTATATGAATATGTATATGTATATGTATATGTATATGTATATGTATATGTATATGAACTAATTTGAAAAATTAAGAATACGTGAAAATTTATTTATTGATCTAATGTTATCAAATCAATTTAATCAATTTAAAAAATGTGTCAATGTCAAGCAAAGCATTAAAAAAAAAGTGCAACCTTACTGGACACCCACCAAATAAGATCTTTTGCTGGGCTATGTCGTTATGAAAGATTTTTTTTCAAAGGTCCGCCATTTTCTTTTTTTTTTGTCTTTATTTATAAATAATTGTTAATCTCTTAGCCAATTATATTTTTATATTTTTACAATTTTTTAGATTCATATACATAATTAATTGATCTCAAGCAATATTTGTAAAATATGTATTCATCTCTATGGAAAGTTTCAGTCAAAGAAATTTTTAGCGTTCACTCCACCCTAAATAAACCAAAGGAAACCCTTCAGTTCAGGGTTCATAATATTCGGTTTATTTAATGTGAAATAGTTTATAACAAAGATCCGGACCATATTCATCGAACCCTTAGCCTCATATTTTGGCAATTCATTATATCATTATATATATGTATATAGTGTTCAACCAAATTTAAAATTTCAATAAGTTTTCTCAGAGTTTCCCACAAATTAGGACTTTCAAGCATCATAACTCCCAAAATAAAATCTATCTGCGAAAGAAACTAACTTTTGAAACATCTGATCTAAAATATAGATGGTAAACATTCTAGGTACGAACTATAAAAATATATTCTAATAATTTCTTTGCAGAATCAAATCTTCACGCATTTTGTAGTTTTTCAAACATGTTTGTATATCCATACATTAATGTATTTGTGCATATTATATCAAGTATTTATCACTAATGTGTATGTATTTAAGGTTGAGACCTACCTGCAGGGCTTGCACCATTGATTCTGCTGGTCCAGACCAAAGCGAGCTCGACACTTCTTCATATTGTTGCCTAGGAAAAAATTATTTTTTATTTGATTGTTTGCTGACTATAGCTGCATAGTTAAAATTAAAGATGATATTTGCAGCTTTTCAGTTTGCGTAGTTAAAATTAAACACATTATTTGCAATTTGTTAGTTTGTTAGAAAAAGTTCAAAGCATTCATTACAATGACACAAAAAAACTGAATTAAAATAAAAATGGATGAACGACGTAGTACAAGTTTTGTGATATGAACATACATATTTAACTAATAATAAAAAAAAAAGAATATATCTTACCCCTAAATTATTAATGTATAAACTAACTAGTATTTATGTATGTAAGTAATGGACGACACTGAATTGAGTATAAAACTACTTTTTAAATGAGAGAAGTGATGTTCGGCAATGTATATATTGGATATTATTAAAAAATAATATACAATAGCACATTAATTTCGTTTAATGTCTGTTTCATGAACTAATTCATTTAAACACCCCGATGCAAGGCCTCACGCACCTTTAGCGACGCAATCGCTTATTGTATACATAGATACTTGTTTTAATCACACAATAGTACAAATATTAATTATTGCAACTTCTGATTTTGAATAGAAATTGGCGTCAAATATAATGAATATTATGCATGGTCTGGAGTATAAGTATGTTAAGTGGAGAAAGAGAATTAGATTGGGTATTTCTCAAGCGAAATCACAATAAATATGCATGCAATAAGCGAGTATAAAGAAATTCCACATGTCTTTTTGAAACATATTCATATACATATATGTAAATGTATATTTATATGACATATCAATTCAAAATACTAACTAACGTTCAGCTATATTATTTATTAGCATTTATGGGTAATCAGACAAACGAAACATTCAATAATACCCGGTGAATGGATGGACTTATTTGGAGATGAGTTTACTACACTTAATGAAATAATTTATAATACGATATCTTCGACATTACCGAATAGTTTTTGTATCTAAAGCAATTAGAGGAACAAACTTCACATAGAAACGTTAAAGTTTCTAATTTACCATTTCTACTATCTTTTATTTGTCAAAATAATATTGTTTTTTTTTTATATTTCGAATAGTTCTTATATAACCTGTAATCTGTTTTTAAACCTAGTCAACAAGGGCTATATATTGTAGTTATGATATATACATATATAATATATTAAATCTGTATATGCGCTGGCGTTTTCTTTTTTTTTTTTTGGCTAATTGCAAATTTTAATCTGACTTACATTTTGTTGTTGATTACGGTTATTATAATTGATTTTGAATTGGATATGATATAGTACATATGTATCGTACAAGAGAGTTTTAAAAAAGTAAATCTAACCTCCTCCGTCGTTGCTCGTCTCAGGCTTCCGTTTCCGCTTCTTGCCGCGCGTGGTGTTCGTGCGTGAACTCCAATCGGGATACATCTGCATGTGCAGTTGGCGTTCCCGTCGAGCCAACTCGTAATATTTGGCCTGCTCCTCACGCCCCAATGCATGCCACTGGGGTTGTGGGATGGTTATATGCGAATGCGAAGGTGTCGCAAAAATTGAGAATTGTGGGTAATAGTAGTTGATGTTGTGTTCAGTTCAGTACAATCGATGTGTATTGATTATTTTAATTTAAAATGAGACGAATAATCGAATTATATTCCTCGATTATTATATATATTTTTAAGCATAGTTGCGATATGCGCAAAAAAAATGTGAAAAATAAAGGCAGTCAAATATTAATATATAAAAATAAATGTATATATATTTATGCTTGTTAATATAAAAATAAATATATATACATTATTATTAGTATGTATAATAATTACGCCAAAGGACAAAATTCTGTCAAAATAACACGAGAATACTCGTTCGGATATAATCAGATTATATTCTGCGTAAATACATATTGTTGAAAAGCTTTGACTGATCGATCTTATAGACGGTTTCGGGTGCATGCATTCGCCAATTGAAAGTTCACACGTTTAGAGTTTTCTAAGTCCGTATGTATATTATTTATATTTCAAATTCTCAAAGAGTCTATTCAAATTAAAGCATTAAATAAAACGATGTTTTCTCTTTATATTTTCCTAATTTCTAAAAATTGCTTGCCAATTTAAATGGAAAGAAATATATATTGTATTCGTGTCATCGTAAGTGTATTGTGTCGCCAATAAATTCTGTGGACCTATTCCTTGGAAGGACAATCCCTAATCTGATTTTCAGTCCAAGCATTTTCTCATTACGAGTATGGAGCATACGAAGAGGGAATTTTGATCGAAATAGAATTGTAAATCTAATTGAAACTTTAATGTATAACACACATTATATATAAAAGTAAACTAGTAGATATACAATAGGTACAATCTGAAATCTATACATTTGAGGTGGGAATTTTATGTTATAATTAGCAAAATGATTTTAAGGGCCTAAAAATATTTGATTGGGTTCTGTAGAACGTAAGATAGCAACAACCTTCATAATTAATCACGCAAATTAGAAGAACTTACATTTAAAAGCCTAGCAGACTTGAATAGAAAATAAAGGTTTTTTAGTAATAATTGTAAATCACTTTATAATTTTTACAACAATTTTGTGGGTTTAAATAAGAAACATTAAAAAACAAATTCAAAATCTAGGCAAGCTAATATTCGGCTAATTGAAAAGTGTAGTTCAACGACAAATGTTTTAAGAGTATTTTTATCAATTTTCTAGTCCAGTTAACAATAGTTCACATCTAATTGCTGATTTTTTTGGGTAGATGTCTAAAATAAAGATGCTATATACCAAATCATACAGTATGCTGCCTAACATTTCGAATTTAATTTAAAATATTTAAATGTAGGTTTATTGTGGTTGTTTTGATGTTATTTTTAACTGATTTTGATGTTTTTTTTTTTCTAAATAATATAAGATAAAGTATGGTACGAGAATAAAATGTATTCTAAGTATTTACACAAATTACATAGATAGTTGGTACTTGGTTTAAATAAATGTTGTTAGTTCTAATTGTTGTTATTTTGGTGGATTAGTAACTGATGTGAAATGTGTGTGCCGTATATCACTGTTATTGCTAATTATATGTGTAGTATGTAAAATATGCAATGTGTAATTTCAATGAAAAGAATTTTTAACAAAATCGAAAAACAAAAAGGACAAATTGAATGCAGTTGGTTAAAGAAAAAGATAAGAGAGATAGAGAGAGTGTTACAAATTTGACAATTTTGTGCAATACCTCCCGAATCCGCAGTCGATCTGTCTTTTTTACGCTTTTTCTTTTTTGACACGTAACCGTAGTTATCACGTGCGCTCCACCCCGGATACAACTCCATATGCAATTGGCGCTCTTGGCGCGCCTTTTCGTAATATTTGCTTTGTTCTTCGCGGGACAGTTCGTGCCACTACAAAAATGCATCATTAATGTTGGTATCAGTTATATTTTTGGGTTTCTTATATATTTTTTGGAAAATAAATGGAGAATTTTTCGAGTATATACTTTGTTTATTATGTATGCCGCTCGTACACTGTGTATGCATATACATAATAACATACACATAAAGTAGGATGGCAAATATAATGTAAGTCAGTGTGTCAATTACATTACTCAAATTTTTAAGAATTCATTCACAATTTATAAAATGATTTCCGATAAATTATTAATTAATTTCCTGCTGTATTCCGAAATGATAAAACTCTGAAAACCTAACGCAGATTGTTATTTTTGCACAAATCAGAAAAAAAAGGTGATCTATAACTGAGATTTAAAAATTTTGAAATTATTTTTATTTCGTTTCAATAACTTACCCGTCGCCCCAAGATCTGGTTAATTGCCGCAGATTCTTTTAGTGTACATTCAGCCACTACTTTCGCACGCATCTCTTTCATATAGAGCATAAATGCATTTAAAGGTTTTTTGATATGTGGTTTCTTCTTATCATTCGAACTATCTTTACAGTCATTTGGTTGCGAATTTGATGAGCTTTTACTATCCAAGTTTCTGCAATTATATAAATTGTAATTACAAAAACTATATATAGGATAAAATCTTGAAATAACAGAATCCCCTTTAAATAATTAGTATAGTGCATAGAATAGTGAAGTGCTTATTAAATCAATGTTTAAAAATAATGAACAAAAAATATTCAGAATATAAAAATTATATATATTTTACATACAAAACTTTTTATTTTAAAACAGACATAATAGCGAATTATACTAAAGGTCATATTAAGGTCGACTAAAAATTGTAATTGATAAAGAATGCGAACACATTAAAATAAACCATCCACCTTCATAGAAAATTCTAAAGTATTTGTAAATACTACATTACGGTGACACTATCAACAAAAGCTCCTCATCCCGTGCTCCTGCTCAGTGTTTAAAAACTGCAGTCGAATTAGCAGAAGTTGCAATAATTTCGCTAACGAAAATCAAAAATCAACAGCAGTTGCCGCTTTTCATATTTATACCCGCTACCCATAGGGTAGAAGGATATTATAACTTAGTGCCAACAGAAAATGTATGTAAAAGGCAGAAGGAGGCACCTCCGACCCTATAGAGTATATATTTTCTTGATCAGTGTCAACCGAGACGATATAGCTTAATACTCTTAATTTTGGTAAAAATCTGATTAGTAGAACAAAAGTTAATTATATACTACATTCACTTGCAGCTGCTCGCGCTTTGTTTGTTTAGCTGACAGTGTGACCATGTCGGTATGTTATGGATTTTTTTTCAAATATATACAAAAAATATTAATTTCAATATATTTCGCTGGTATATTTTTTGTTCAAATATCATTTAAGTTTTTTGTTTTCTATTGAAATGGGTTGCGGGTATCTTACGGTCGAGCACTCTCGACTGTAGCTTTCTTACTTTAACTTCTGCTGTGCCGTTGTTTTCGATCGTGGACATAAGTCGACGCTGCTGCTATCGTCGACTTTCGGAAGTCGTCATCTGTCGCTGTCGCGAAAATCAATGGGTTCGATTTTTTGGCACTTTTGATTTTTGGCAGTTGCTTTTAATCAGAAGTCGAAAAATCTAGCTGTGACCAATACTGGCAGTCGCCGTCGCGACTTTTTATGCCCTCTACCCATAGGGTAGAAGGATATTAAAACTTAGTGCCAACAGAAAATGTATGTTAAAGGCAGAAGGAGGCATCTCCGACCCAATAAAGTATACATATTATCAGTGTCCATAGCCGAGACGATTTACCCATGTCCCTCTGGCGGTATATTCCCAGACAGGGTGTCTTGTAGGCGAAAAATGGATAGCGGGTACCCACAGTCGAATTCTTTCGTGTGTAGCTTTTTCGTTTGACTTACGCTGCTGATCGAAAGCATCAGCGCCAAAAATCAAAAGTAGCAAAAATTCGACCGCTTTCGACTGTCCACGACTTCCGAAAGTCGACGATAGCAGCAGCGTCGACTAATGTACACGATCAACGACACACGAACAGCACAGCAAAAGCAAAAAAAGGATGCTGATATTGATTTTCGACGCTACTTGAATTTTGCTTATGCTGCGACTTCAGAAGTAGAAGCAGAAGCAAAAACATGTGAAATGAAATTTACTGTAGTTTTTTAAACGCTGCACCTGCCTCTTCCCCTTTCCCTCTCTAAAATTGTTTCTTGTATAATTTTAAATGTTTAATTCGAGCCTTACTAAATTTTTAGGGAACGTTATGTTATATAGGTTTTATTAAGAGTATCAATATGCTAGATTCTAAAAATTAATTTTTGTTCGATTTGAGGGAGCCGAAGAGAAAATGGCCAAATCTTAGAACAATCGGAGATAACTTTTTCTGTCTGTAATAAAAAAAGTTTTTAATGTTAATAAGTTGTAACTCAAATGAGTATCGGGCAAAAAAATTGTGAGTCTTCGGCACCCCAAAAAAAAACTTTAAACTTTTATTTCTCTTAAAAAATTACATTTTTTGTAGACGGCTTCCAATGCTTAAATCGTAAGGAGCGTCGAAAGCAGTGATACCATCACAATTATCTCTGGAAACACCGCTTTTAGCAATACCAATTCCAGATGCAGTATTTCCATTTGTAATTTTACTGCCATTTGTCGTTGTCAAGGAGTTAAACTGAGCCTTCAACATATTTGTAATAGTACGATCCTGAAATGCAGCTGCTGTTGCTACTGTTGAGTAGGAAGCGGTGGGGGGTGCTCGACTAGCAGCAGACGTTTTTGGACACACCGGCAGACTGGCAATGGCAACGGCAACATCTTGAAATGCGCTCCCATTAAGATGCATTCCAGGATTTGTCGATTGGTTCGTTGCGTTGATGTTAGGCAGTGATGAGGATGTTGTGTGTAAATCAATGCGACGAGCAAATCGAGACTTTCGGCGATTATGATACCTACTGGTGTTTGAGGAAAACGATGCGCCAAGGGGACCTGTTGAACAACTGCTGTTACTACTTGTTGGTGGTGTCGAGGGCGTCGGTGGGAATTGAATGTCCACAAAGTAACCGGGATCATTCATACTCTGAGCAATGTTTTCTGGTTTAAGTGTATGAGCACCAGCAACCGGCGATAAATTAAAAATGGGACATTTCTTTGTTATGCATTCTGTTGCATTTGGAGCAGGATCAGGCGTACGACTAGCACTTCCATTTATTGCACTTGCCAGTGCATTCTTTAATCGAGATTGTGAAACGAATTCCAAAACAATTTCCGAGGCAGTACTGCAGTCAAATTGAATTGGTTCTGTGTGTTGATGACAATTAGAGCTTTGATGCCAAATACATAGAGGCTTCGTTTCTTCATCGTTATCACTGTACCCAGCAGATTCGCTCTGATCATTGCCAGAAGATGTTTTTTGACTAGCGACAGCCGCAGCTTGGGCTAAAATGATATTTTCAATGTCTTGCAAAGTACGTGAATCGGATTTTTGCATGTGCGTGTATGCTGACTGATTCGAATCATTTTCAGGATTCCCCTCCCTTCTATCACATTCAGCAGATAGAGCAATCGCTGCAAGTGCCATCGTATCATGAGTGATCTGAGCTGAGTTTGGTCGGTCTCCATAGCTGGAACCAATGTCGATATCTGGTGAAAGGCCAAGACGCTGCAAGCTTCGTATATAGTAGAGTTCAGCACTACTCCACTGATGATAAAGACTTCGCACTTGCACGATCATATTATCAATTTTCTGCCGATTACTTTTCAATTGCATCTGAACAGTGAATTCAAGTGCTGAACTTGAATCTTGCATTTTCCGTTGCTCGTCAACATCATAATCTTCATCATCGTACAAAGATCTACACGATTGTCTGGATGCACTTAGATTTAATTGAAATTTACTGCAAAGCAACGCCCACTTTTCCAAGCCTTTCTTGATGTCAAAAAGTATATTCTTCTGCTCTCTGAAGAAGTAACTTTTTGAGTGTATGTATGTTTGTTTTCCTGTTGGGCTTGTCAAATACTTTTTCCTGTGATCATGGAGTGTATTATTCAGGCTTCCTTCTTCTCGATCTCTTTGATGATCATCGTCGGGAGCAATATCACTAAGAGATTTTAAGTTATTGTTGTTGTCTTGTGCTATATTCATCAATAATGATGATGATGATTCATTTTCAGTAGGTGTTTTTTTTAATCCGGGAAACTCCAATAAATGTACTTTAATATCTCTTTCAACTGTTTCAAGGCATTGTGTTTGCGGCTGCTGCAGAAACTGTGCATACAGCAATTGAGTTGCCAACAAATTTTGTTGCTGTTGTTGTTGTGAAGAGCAATTATTGCTGTATATACGAGTCAGTAATGCTTCCCGATTGCTATCCCACGAGATTTGTCCAGGTGCAAGGTCCACGTCGAGTTTCGACCACTGCTGGAATAATTCTCGATACTTCTGCTGGCGTAATAGATTTTCAGGCATCAATGTTGATTTTGATGCATTATTATTTAATGGACTATTAAATGTGTGCTCCATAATAATCGAATTTGCATTTGTATCGCCTTCATTCTCTGAATCATTATAATGGTTATCCAACTCCCCAATGACAGCTTCTTGAGTGTGCTTTTTTTGTTGTGAGACGGATGAGTATTGAGAACCACATTCTATTAAAACTCCTACTGAAATTTCACCATCTTTAACAGCATCAGCTTCAACACATGAATGTTGTTTTAAAATCTGTTTTTTGCATTCAGCTGAAGCGAATTGGGTAGTATCATTAACGCAGTTCGTATCCATAACAGCTTAAAACTCACGTATGTTGGCTACTATGTGATATGGAATTGATTTGGGGTACTTCAAAGCCACGAGGCAATGAATTTTCCGCGGTTATATTTTTTGGTTCAGAAATTGTGTTTCAATTCTAGTTCTATTATATCCTTTATTCATATAATATTTCAGTTTATTAAATTTAAAATTTTATTTAATTGACCTCTTTTGGTGCAACTGTAAATTTTAAGAAAATGGGAGTTTTATTTTATTAAATTTTCACAGAATACCTGATTTACTTCGTACACTATTTGAACAATATATACATATGTACACATACATTTAACGACCAATACTATTGTCAATATATGTATATTGTATATATAAATATTTTAGATTCCAGTACTTGGCCTACTTTTATTTATTTATCGACTGAATAAAACTGATTTTAAGTTTTTTTTATACCTGCCACATTATGTTTGCTCAAGAAATATTTTAAAAATGGAACACTTGCTTTTTTAACAAAAAGTTAAAATTTGTTTTTATTTATATATTTAAGCATGAATTTTAATTTTGACCAGCACCGCACAACTTTATTTTGTTTGACTTAGTTTCGGTATTGTATACTTTGACGATGTATATTAGTCAAATTAAGTTGATTTCTCTTGGTTTATCTTTCTCTCTCACTGTCTCTCTCTCTCTCTTTAATAAGCTTAACGTTATAATTAAATGTTATCCATATTTTCCTCTCTCCTTTTCTCTCTCTCCCTCTATGTAGTTATAATAGTTTTATTTCGTGCCTGTTGCAGATTTGGGAATGAGGGAACATACACAGTTATATTTTATTTAGATTTTAGTTGAGGATTTTTGTTCCTACAAGTTCACATCTATGTACGTATGTACATATGTACGTATATACCTCAATAAATTATCTTTTTACATATACATACAAACATGTTTGTGTTAATGTATATTACATTACATGTATATTATATATATTTTTATATATATATATATAAATATTTATATATATGCTTATATATTTATGTATGTAAGCATATGTATGTCTATGTATATATATGCATGTGTGTATATATCTAAATCTATACACATATATACACACATACATATATATAAATAGACATACTTTTACTTACACACTTAAACCAACATATATATTGATTTATTTTAGTTGTATTTTAATTGCAATATCTGTTTTCATTCAATGAATATTTTTCACAAAATAAATACACAAACGCTTTATAGCCACGTAAATAAACGAAAAGCACTTGCAACAATGGCATTGATAGCACAGTCAAGTTGTTTAGATAGTGGGTATCGCGATAAAAAATTCCTTGACCGTTAAAGCGAGTTGACGGAAATGCATCATTAATGCAAATTTAATTTTAGAAAACTTAGTGCATTTTCAATGGTAAAGTTTTTTTTATCGAAATCTTTGATGTTCAAACGAGGATATATGCTGCCAGTTCAAGAATTTGACCGATTACTTCCGACTTCCGTGGCTTCTAAGTTAACAATTTTCAGTGGTAGTCCAGAAACGACAGTTCATACATTTCGCTTTTACTGTCTCTCTCTATTCTCCTTTGTTCTCTCTGAGAATGTGAAAAACCGGCGTGCGTCAAAAATGAGACGAATTCTTGCGCGCCGAGAGCGTAAGCGCATATTTTATATCTGTGCTCTGAGAACAAATAATTTAATTATTTGTTGACTTGCAACAGCAGAAAGCTCGCAATGCGAAATCCTATAACACTAACTGTTAAACTGTTTATAATCTGTTGGCGATCAGAGCGGTGGTAAGTGACATTTTATTTTTAAGAGGCTAAGCTATTATAGCATTTCGAATATCAGAAAATGAAGATGGGGCAATCTATAATAGTTATCCCAGACCAAAAGCGTCAGTATAAACAAGATGAGGCAACTATCCACATTGTCGTTCTGTACATTAAACGGTTCTGCAACTGTTGTGCAACAACCATTGCGCCATCTGTGGTAAAAAAAAATGGTATATTTAAAACTCCTATTATAACTCAAAGAAATGGTAAATAAATTACCATTTCTTAAGGTTTTGTCATTAGCCCTTTTTAAATTCTGTTTATTTAAATAAAATGTGTTTAAATACATAAAAAACAACAAAAAATTACTAAATGAATTATATTAATATAGGTGTATAAGATATCTCAGACAATTTTTATTTAATTGGCATAACATGTATCAAACTTAATAAAAACATAAAAAAAACTTAGGTGACCAACAGTATAAATATTTCTTGGAAATGTACCAAATAAAAAACATAAACTAAAGATATGATTTTTTAAAATTCGTAATCAGATCGGGTCCAATGGGAAATAACACTTCGGTTATTTTCTTTACGTAGTGAGCTCAGTGATGAGGTCCAGAATTTTAAATTTGTTTTTATTTTAATAATAAAATAAATATTATGTGTATTTTCGTAACTTCAACTTCAACTTCTTCTACTATACAAGATATCCAATTAATAAATGGAATTTGACAGATAATTATTCAACTTATAAAATAAGTGTTTTCGCCTCTAAATGCATACATACATAAGTATGTAGCATGTATGTAACGTCAAAGTTGGCTGTTACTGGTACACTACTCACACTCATGGAAATTTGTGTGGCGGTGCTACTCGCTACCCGCAAGCTAAATTCAATACACACACACACATAATCATGTCGGTTTTGCGAGTGCTTGGGCTTCGGCCATTCGCTCAGCGCTTGTGTGCGCCTTTTCGGGACCGAACCAAATTGCTACTCATGATTCAACTACTCGCGCTTGTCGAGTGTCTTGCACTTCGGAAACCGATCATTCTTGCACTTGTGACAAAATTCGAAATCCCCCCGAATATGTCCTCAATGATTTGAATGGTTAGCCAACTACTCGAGTGTTTTTACCTCACCTCCATGATCGTAAATGATTTTGCATCGCGACGCAGCTGTTCGCGGTTATATTTTATAAGTGCCTGTAGCATGTAGCACTGACTTTTTTATGGGATTTCGGGAAATTACGGATATCTGCAAAACCCTTTTATTATGTACATTTACCACAAGGTCATAAACTTAAGATTTTTAATTAATACAGCTAGATTTTCGGTATCTTAAAAAATGGATTTTCCCTTTTACCACTGAGTGAATGTAAAAACAAGTAAGAAAGCTACAGTCGAGAGTGCTCGACCGTAAGATAACTTAAATGATATTTTAACAAAAGTTGACCAAAAGTTTTAAGTGTGAATGACCTAGAGATATCAAATTTGGTGACAGAATTCGTGTAGGTCTCAAGCAGATCAAGTTTGTTTTCGATTTTTGCAATGCCCCTTTCCGTCCCAAAAACTGGAAAAGCCGTAATAATAAACCTAGAACATTGAATTTTGGTATGCATAATTATAATTGTTGTCTCAATGATTCCTGTGTTGAGGTCGAATGAAACACAAGGAAGTTATTAAGGAATCAATTTTATAAGCAAAATTCACTTACAGCTGCTCGCGCTTTGTTTGTTTGACAGTGTTACGATGTTGGTATGTTATGGATTTTTTTCAATATATATACAAAAAAAAACAAATTTCAGTATATTCTTTGGTATATTTTTTATTAAAATATCATTCAAGTTTTTAGTTTTCTTCCGAAATGGGTTGCGGGTATCATACGGTCGAGCACTCTCGACTGTAGCTATCTTACTTGTTTGCAGTGGCGGATTTAAGGAATGGCGGAATGGACAATAGCCGCCTGGGCCCCCCGAAAGAATGGTCAGAGGGCCCCCCGGCCCTCCCAGCAGAAAAGCTTGTTCTCCACATTCTCAAGTAGAATGCAAGCAAGAGATTTTACTTACTCAAAATATCCCCATTTGTCGTTTGTGTAATGTACAACAGAACAGTTTTCATCATTACAACATCAAAAAAACATTACATTGAAGCATTATTTTGCATTGTCGGTTGTTTGAATTCGGTATAAGTGAGTATGAAGTTTTTTTGAGTAAGAGGTGCGAGGGACGTAGCAGATTCTTCCCCATTGGTTCGTCTCTTGGGTTTACATCGGGTGAAATCTGTAAAGTGGGCTCGGGCAGATTCGATGTGTGGCAGAAAAAGACCTGGGCATTTTCTGTTCAGGCATTTCTGAGGCTGGGCGATTTCTATATTAGCTTAACCGAACTCTGTCAGAACTCGACGTGGGCATTCATGGCAAGTGGCATAATCGAATCAAAATTTGACCCAGGCATTATCTGCTTATGCATTCTTGGGGTCTGGTAAATTCAACATCTGTCATAATCAATGCACGGCAGAAAGTGAATTTTCAAAATACAGCAAGGGCATTTCTCTCGCCAGGCATCATATATCTCGGGCAGATAATTATTTCAAAGTCTGGCATTCCACATTTTGAAAACATGTAATATTTTCATTTGACGAATCGTGAAGTGGTAGAATCGGTAAAATCATTTTCTGATATGGCGAATAATCTACCCGTGGCATTTTCGTCTTTCGGATGATCGGCTGCCAACCATGCTATATTTACTGGCTCGATGTGTTGCCATATGTTTCTTCATAACAAAGCATTCAAAGTGACACGTTACTGATATCGCGAACGGTTTTTGTGTTTATACCCGCTACCCATAGGGTAGAAGGGTATTATGACTTAGTGCCAACAGAAAATGTATGTAACAGGCAGAAGGAGGCATCTCCGACCCCATAAAGTATATATATTCTTGATCAGCGTCAACAGCCGAGACGATATAGCCATGTCCGTCTGTCCGTCTGTCTGTCCGTATGAACACCTGGATCTCAGAGACTATAAGACACAGATACACCAAATTTGGCAAAAAGGTTCCTTCATACCCTACGCAGATCAAGTTTATTTCAAAAGTTGGATGCCACGCCCCCTTCAACCACAATAAGCATTAATCTAGAAAAAGTCAAGTTTTTTGTTATGTAAATCGCGTATAACTCCAAAAGTTCTTTGTGTAATGATGTAATTTTGTAACCCATCTGCGCTTGGCACTCTTAATATACCCTGTAATTTTGGTACAAATCGGATAAGTAGAACAAAAGTTATTCGTTAAATTATTTATCAAAATTGTTGTGCCCAGTGCATATGGACGTTTTAAGTGTGTGATTGACCTAGAGATATCAAATTTGGTGACAGTATTCGTGTAGGTCTTACGTAGATCAAGTTTGTTTTAGATTTTTGCCACGCCCCTTTCCGCCCTCAAAAACTGTAAAAGCCGTAATAATAGACCTAGAGCATTGAATTTTGGTATGCATAATAACAATGATAGTCTGAATAACTCCTGTGAATTTGGTTGAGTTCGAAGAAAAAACGAGGAAGTTATTAATGAATCAATTTTATAAGCAAAAAAAATTCAGTTGCAGCTGCTCGCGCTTTGTTTGTTTAGTTGACAGAGTGACCATGTCGGTATTTCATGGATTTAAAAAAAATATGTATATACAAAAAAAACAAATTTCAGTATATTCTGTGGTATATTTTTTGTTAAAATATCATTTAAGCTTTTCGTTTCTCTCGAAATGGGTTGCGGGTATCATACGGTCGAGCACTCTCGACTGTAGCTTTCTTACTTGTTTTGTATTGCATTATTCATCAAAACTACCAAACAGGATGAGCAGACTGAGACATTTCCATATTAATAATATCCGTAGGTTGTAAAATTGAAATGTAAATACTGATTGTAATAACACTAGCGCGTTCAATAGTCAACATAAATTAACCTCGATTCTGACAAATGTACCTTTGTCTCTGAAAACAGGATAATATGATTACATAGTAAGTATTAAACGAAAATTTAATTTCTACCATCAATATATATGTTATAATATCTACCCGTCCTTAAACCTACAAATGACTGCAGTTAAATTTCAATATTCCAATACAATTTTCAGTGTACTCAAACTCTTACATACGACTTTGCAATGAATTGCATTGCTTTATAACTAGACCCAGGACTGTTCTGTGTAAATAAAACTGCGAGTGGAAAAATATGTACACATACTGACTGAGAAAGGATTATTGCATCATCAACACTTAGGAACAAATCTCGGACTTGACACTATTATTCGACGAAACTAAAGTGAGTTCTCGACTTTTGATTCAACTATAGCACATCAGACTGAATCAAACTAACCTTTTCTTTACTAAACTGATGAAAATTTGATGTTTGTGTGATTGAGACAATTGGAGACAAGTGTCATTACTTTGATACAAGATACTCGGAATTTTTCACTATGGATCTGAAGTATGAACTGGCTATTTTCACAGGCATGTATTTTTCGCAGAATCGTGATTATACGAACGACACACCGTTACATTATTTAGAGTTTATCATCGCAAGCAATATAATGGACAGTTTTCCCGAGAGCAGCAGTTTATTTAGATTGTTCCTGACCTTGCCAATAGCTTCAGCTAGTGCTGAACGTGCCATGAGCTCTTTGAAAATAGTCAAAGAATATCGTCGAGCTACTCTGGCTGAAGACACACTGAACGATTTCTGTATTCTCTACATCGAAAGATCAGTAGCTAATTCACTGAATTTGGATTCTGCGATGGAAGTTTTTGCTGAACGAAAAGCACGACGAGGATTCAAAGTTGTATGATTCTGTTTTTCTGTATTCAATAAAAGTTTATACTCCACAATTTATCACTTGATTTATTTAATGTACTGAACGACTGGGCCCTTCTTAGGAAATTGCTGCCTGGGCTTTTTTCCTTAAATCCGTCACTGCTTGTTTGTATTATTGTGCAAAATTTAAATATTTTTATACCCGCTACCTATGTAGTAGAAGGGTATTATAACTTAGTGCCAACAGGAAATGTGTGTAACAGGAAGAAGGAGCCATCTCCTACCCCATAAAGTATATATATTCTTGATCAGTGTCAACAGCCGAGACGATATAGCCATGTCCGTCTGTATGAACACCTAGATCTCAGAGACTATAAGACACCGAGACACCAAATTTGGTATATAGCTTCCTGCATTCCTCTCGCAGATCAAGTTTGTTTTAGTTTTTGCCACGCCCCGTTCCGCCCCCAAAAACTGGAAAAGCCGTAACAATAGACCTAGAGCACTGAATTTTGGTATGCATAATAATAATTATATTCTCAATGATTCCTGTGGATTTGGTTGAGATCGAATGAAAAACAAGGAAGTTATTAATTAATCAATTTTATATGCAAAATTCACTTGCAGCTGCTTGCACTTTGTTTGTTTAGTTGACAGTGTGACCATGTCGGTGTTGTGGATTTTTACCTGCTATTTTCAAATATATAACAAGTAAGAAAGCTACAGTCGAGAGTGCTCGACCGTATGATACCCGCAACCCATTTCGAGAGAAAACAAAAAACTTAAATGATATTTTAACAAAAAATATACCAAATATACTAAAACTTGTTTTTTTGTATATATTTGAAAATAGCGGGTAAGAATCCACAACATCCTTATGGTCACACTGTCAACTAAACAAACAAAGTGCAAGCAGCTGCAAGTGAATTTTGCATATAAAATTGATTAATTAATAACTTCCTTGTTTTTCATTCGATCTCAACGAAATTCACAGGAATCATTGATAATATAATTATTATTATGCATACCAAAATTCAATGCTCTAGCTCTTATAGTCTCTGAGATCTAGGTGTTCATACAGACGGACAGACGGACATGGCTATATCGTCTCGGCTGTTGACACTGATCAAGAATATATATAGTTTATGTGGTCGGAGATGCCTCCTTCTGCCTGTTACATACATTTTCTGTTGGCACTAAGTCATAATACCCTTCTACCCTATGGGTAGCGGGTATAAAAAAAACAAGTTTCAGTATATTCTTTGGTATATTTTTTTTTTAATATTTAAGTTTTTTGTTTTCTCTTGAAATGGGTTACGGGTATCATACGGTCGAGCACTCTCGACTGTAGCTTTCTTACTTGATAAAGTTGCATTTAAACTATCTCGAAAACAAAACAACTAACAAAACTACAGTCGTTAGTGATCGATAGACTGACAGACGGACATGGCTATATAATCTCGGCTGTTGCCGATTATCAAGAGTGTATACGCTTTATGGGGTCGAAGATGCCTACTTCTGGCTGTTACTCAAATTTACTGGCACTGAGTTTTAATACCCTTCTACCCTATGGCGTATATAAAAAATCTATTTCCATATTTGCTCTAGTCGCCCCAATTTTTATTTATTTTTATTTTATTGATTTTTTTTTAAATAAATTATATTTTAACAAAAAATATACTAAAGAATATACTGAAACTTGTTTTTATACCCGATACCCATAGGGTAGAAGGGTCTTATAACTTAGTGTCAACATAAAATGTCTACGCAGATAAAGTTTGTTTTAGATTTTTGCCACGCCCCTTTCCGCCCCCAAAAACTGTAAAAGCCGTAATAATGGACCTAGAGACCTGAGTTTTGATGTGCATAATATTAATGATAGTCTTAATGACTCCTGTGTTTGAGATCGAATGAAAAACAAGAAAGTTGTCAATCAATCAATTTTATATGCAAAATTCACTTGCAGCTGATCGAGCTTTGTTTGTTTAGTTGACAGTGTGACCATGTCGGTATTATGGATTTTTACCCGCTATTTTCAAATATATAAAAAAAAAAAAAAAGTTTCAGTATATTCTTTGGTATATTTTTTTTTAATATTTAAGTTTTTTGCTTTCTCTTGAAATGGGTTGCGGGTATCATACGGTCGAGCACTCTCGACTGTAGCTTTCTTACTTGTTTAAACACTGGTTTAGGATATTTGGTTTTCCTAAAATACGTATTTAAAGTTCACCTTACGAACTCTTTTTATAGAACTCGCAGAATTCAATATTTTAATACTTGTTCACTGAACTTTTTTGTGAAGATAAAACATTGCTGCAACCAAATGGGAATTATAAGTAAAACCTTAAACTTTTTTAAGTTAATTGACATAAATAAAGTTTTCATAAAAACAATTTTTATATTTTTGTATACTATATATTTTAAATTTTTTGAAAAATGTAAATAAAGAACGCCGGTTTTTGCAATTGTTGGACATAAAGAAATTAAACGGGCTGGATCTTGTTTGATAATTACAAAATCAAAGTTTCAATTTTAAACTTTATGTCGTTTTTATATCCGCTACCCATAGGGTAGAAGGGTATTATAACTTAGTGCCAACATAAAATGTATGTAACAGGCAAAAGGAGGTATCTCCGATTCCATAAAGTATATATATATATTCTTGATCATTGTCAACAGCCGAGACGATAGAGCCTTTTCCGTCTGTCTATCCGTATGAACACCTAGATCTCAAAAACTATAAGACATAGAGACGCCAAAATTGGTACATAGATTCCTGCATTCCTTACGCAGATCAAGTTTATTTCAAAAGTTGGATGCCACGCCCCCTTCGCCCACAATATTCATAAATCTAGAACAAGTCAAGTTTTTTTTTATTTAAATCGCGTATAACTCGAAAGTTCTTTGTGTAATGATGTGTAATTTGGTAAGCCATCTGTGCTTAATACTTTTAATATACCCTGTAATTTTTTTAAAAATCGGAAAAGAAGAACAAAAGTTATCTGTTAAATTATTTATCAAAATAGTTGAGCCCAATGTATATGGACGTTTTAAGTGTTTTCTGAGAAATTTAAGTTTTAGTAAGTAAAGTCGCATTAAAAATTCAAATATCGCCAGCCCTGGAACATTCCCGCGTATATTAAGCGTGCAGCGTGATCCTAACTAAAAGTCGTTAACAGCTGTCTTTTCTGTTTACTTTCTTAATTTGCAATTGGCTTAAATTTGATAAGTACAATTTATTTTAACAATAATAATTTAATAACTACCCAGTTTGACCCGCAACTTCGCTAGCGTTACATTTTGTTTTAATATAATTTTTTTTTTTTTACCTAACATTAACCTTCTAGAAAATCCATATAGTATTGTATGTTGAACATGTAAACTAAATGCATATAAATTTTGCTTACACAACGTTTACAGCATTACACATATTTGATATGTTGACAGCAACATTTTATATTATCTACGTCCGTAAGGTCCAATATAACGAATGGTTTTACACCTTCATTTATTTTTTAAATTAATATATGTAGATGTATGCATTTCCTGAACTGCAATACCTATAAAACCATCGGAAGCATCGATATCGCCTCATATCGCCACACAATATCGATGCATTTATTTTTGGGGAAGTGGAGATCGCTTGTTCGGACCCTGAAATAATTTTCATGTAAACATCAAGAGTCTGAAGCAGGGGACTGCAGCGGGAGACTGCAGTCGGAGGTTGTATTAAAAAACATTGCAGAAAATCTACAAATGTTGCCTACAACATAGCAAATTGCTCGAAGGGCTTATTTTGGTTTTGAAATTTATTTAGTTTTAACGCGGATGCTGAGGTTGTAGGTTCGATCCCTGAAAGGATTCGTGCTACCTTTTAATTCAGCGACGGCCAAACTTTTTTTAAATTTTTAATGGAAATGAAAGAATTTTCATGGAAACACCAAAATGCTTCAGAGGGAGCAACAATAACAAAAATGCATAATTCGTTCCAAGTTGCAAATTAAATAAAAAATTTAAGTCAGTTTGCTGTTGGAGATGTTTGATGTCAAATAGTGGCAACTTTAGACATTCCCCTGTGAATACGCATAAATCCAAAATTTCTGTAAATATCTTCCTCTTACCATTCACTTATTTACAATGTAAACAATTCTTTCGCATAATATATTTGTAACAAAATTATATTTTTTCTCAACAAAAATACACTTTGCAAAAATGTATATCTCGTAAAATCTAAACGTTCGAATGAGACGTGCGACGCTCAATGGTAGACTAGATGTTGTTTATATGTCATCTTTTCATTCCGAATTAACTACATTAGCTGAGCTTATGTAACAAAACATCTGAACCCAGAATGAAGTACAATTTAATAGTTTAATGATGCTCAAAGAGATCATTTTATTGACACTAAAACTAAGCCTTCTTGCACTAAAATTACGCTCGTTTCAGTATTGATTTGAGGAGAAAAATATGAAACAATCTTGATCTTCATGCAAAATAGAATAGTATTATCCCAATTGGCTCTGGCTCCTAACCGCCATAAAGAGTTACAATATTTGAGTGAATGTAAAATACACACAATCCCATCGTCCTTGTGAAATCGCTTTAAAACTAAGGGGCAAAGCAATTCGTTGGTTTAGGGGTTGAAATTCAATGCGCAGACGCATCGTATTTGAAAGGGCCAATAGGAATGTTTAATATATGTATAAATGCGTGCGAATGTATGTCTGCGAGCATATTTATTTGACTGGGCATGTGTGAGATTTTGTGTATACTTATGTATGTATGTGTATGCGTGAGAGAGGCGGATCAAGTGGGTTGCTGGGCGACTAAATTAAATATGGCGTCCAACAAGTCCCACTTAATGTAACACTGCCATGTATTATGGTCGTGTTAATGACCGAGTGTGAAAATATAAGATTCTGGATCGTAAAATTCCTTCTCTCAGTTTCTTCAGCAGTTATTGAATATTGAAAACTGCAGAATTTAAGACATTATTTACGTTTTCAAAGACCTATTATTCATTAAATTTATAATTTCAGACAGTATTTTAATGACGTCGATAAATATATATCAAATTAGATATCTTTGGTCAATTTAATATATCTACTTGGAGCACAGCATATTTTTTGAAAATATGAAAAAAATCGCAAATACAAAGATTGCACTTATTGATTATGATGATCTAAATGTATTGAATTTGGTCTTACCTTGAATATCGATTATTCGTTGTGGTATCTTGTATGCCGCCTTCTTGTTTTGAGCTTGGAGTTACAATCGATTGATGTGAATTTAAAACGTGATGCGGTGTCGCATGAACAGAAGGCAGAAGGCTTGGTGAGAACCGAAATGGAAAATCGCTGTAAATATAATATTATTGGTCATAGATTTCCGGAAAATAACCTTAATTATAATGTGAAAAAATAAAAAAAATTGCATTGTCACCTCGATAGCGTCGTATTTATTGGCAACGAGGAGGGATAAGGGGATCTAAAACTAGACGCTGAGTACACCGATGGCGTGTGCCTGAAATGAAAAGTTTTTAAAAGCAGTCAGAATACTACACTCCAATATAAATAAACAAGAATGGCACTAAAACTCAAATAAAATAACCTTTTTAGGAGTATGACTATAAATTTAAAAAAAATTAAAATAATAACTACATAAACTGTAGTGCGGTAGACACTAAGTTTGTCCAACCAGCCATCAGAACAGTACAGTGTACAGTGAATGAAACCATTGACTAGAGTACCTGCATGCTTCCGAACATTAGTGTTTTTCCTAGAAGTGTATTAATATTGTTTATTACCAGAGTCGCAATGTATTTGGTTTTGTAAACAGCAGACAAATTGAATTGACTTCAAGGTGTCAGAGTTCCCAGACTTAAGCCAAAACCTACACCAAAAGGATGTGGCATCTAAAAATGGAAACACTTTTGATATGCATAACAAATCCAAGACACAACGCACCAAACTTGATGTGTAGCTCTTATAGTCTCTGATGGCTACTGTTGTAGTTTCTGATTGTTTATGCTCATCATTATCAATATCAAGCATTTAAATATATATTTTATGGGCTCGAAGATGTATTATACCATCTTTGACATCAATTTTGCTATCGTAGTTATGAGTTCTGGATCTTAAAAAAAACGTACACATACACTACTGGACAAAAAATTAAGGACACGCTTATAACATTTCTTATACACCTCGAAAAACAAATCAACTTTTAGTTTGCTGATATATAGTAGATTATAAAAATAGTAAACATGAGCATTTTCCATTTCATTATTTGGCATTCTAGCAATAAGTTTGCGAAAAATCTCCATACGAATCTTCTACAATTCTTAAAATTTTGTAAACGTATTTATGCCAATTTAACGTTTGAAGTCATAAGTTTTTAATTGGGTTTGAGTCAAGAAAATGACTTAGCTAACTCTTAATGCTTTCCTCGTTTTGATAAGCGTTTTTTTTTCCTCATCAAATGAAATGATTTTTATATCTGAATAGGGTCATATTATGTATCCGAATAACGTCATGACAAGAAAAACAGCCCTAAACCATTAAGCATCAGTTCACATCTATAACAGTCTTCTTGGAGTACCGGACCTCGAATTCTTTGTCTTTGAGCAATGTACATACATATCGTCTATAGTCATTACCAAAACGATTTAGATTTGTTTCTTCGCTCCACAAAATTTTATTCCAAATTGTAGAACCCAGCTTTCAAGAATTTTCGCAATTTCTGGAAGACTTTTCTTATTTTTTCAAAGATTCACGTCAATAATCTCTCTTTAACAGCACAATGTTTTTATACCCGCTACCCATAGGGTAGAAGGGTATTATAACTTAGTGCCAACAGAAAATGTATGTAACAGGCAGAAGGAGGCATCTCCGACCACATAAACTATATATATTCTTGATCAGTGTCAACAGCCGAGACGATATAGCCATGTCCGTCTGTCCGTCTGTATGAACACCTAGATCTCAGAGACTATAAGAGCTAGAGCTACCAAATTTGGAGACAGTACTCCTATAGGTCCTCACAGATCAAGTTTATTTCAAAAGTTGGATGCCACGCCCCTTTCCGCCCACAAAAGTCTGTAAAAGCCGTTATAATAGACCTAGAGCATTGAATTTTGATGTGCATAATAATAATTATATTCTCAATGATTTCTGTGAATTTGGTTGAGATCGAATGAAAAACAAGGAAGTTATTAATGAATCAATTTTATATGCAAAATTCACTTGCAGCTGCCCACGCTTTGTTTGTTTAGTTGACAGTGTGACCATAACGGTGTTGTGATTTTTACCCGCCATTTTCAAATATACACAAAAAAAACAAGTTTTAGTATATTTGGTATATTTTGTGTTAAAATATCACTTATGTTTTTTGTTTTCTCTCGAAATGGGTTGCGGGTATCATACGGTCGAGCACTCTCGACTGTAGCTTTCTTACTTGATGGTATATTTTTTGTTATAATATCATTTAAGTTTTTTGTTTTCTCTCGAAATGGGTTGCGGGTATCATACGGTCGAGCACTCTCGACTGTAGCTTTCTTACTTGTTTAAATAAATATACAGGAAATCAAAATAAATCAACATTTCTTACCTAATTTATACGTTTAATTCTATAAAATTTAAAAATAACACCAGTGTACTTATTATTTTGACCAGACCAAAAACGGTCATCCAGCACAAATTTAAGCTTAGCATTCAAAAAACGTGGTTCCCAACTTTCATTTAAGATTTTAATGTTAAGAACACACCTTTCAAAATCTAAACAATTAACAGCGGTACATTCTATAACTATTGAAAAACCTTTATCAACAAATAGGCGCGATCTGTGTCCTTATTATTTTGTCGAGTAGTATATGTCCTACTGTAAAGCGTATATTGTAAGGAGCTGGAACTGGATAAGCAAGTCTTCAAAAATAAGTAACTTAGAACGATTGGGGCAAGAAGTATTAACTTCTAATTTAAGGTAGAATATATTGAGAGACTTACCATGAAGCAACTTGAGACATGTCTGGACTTAGCATCGGATATGGATATTGGCCGGTAGTAAATGGATAAATTGCAGGACGAGCAAGACCTGAAAATCAAATTTAATTTTAATTTAAACAATCATCATTTAGATAAATATATAACACTGGCCAGCTTTCCACGCAGCTTCGCCCACGAAAACTTGAAAACATTTATTTTTTTTATACCCGCTACCCATAGGGTAAAAGGTTATTATAACTTAGTGCCAACAGAAAATGTATGTAACAGGCAGAAGGAGCCATCTCCTTCTGTATATATATTCTTGATCAGTGTCAACAGCCGAGACGATATAGCCATGTCCGTCAGTCCGTATGTCAGTCTGTCCGTCTGTATGAACACCTAGATCTCAGAGACTATAAGAGCTAGAGCTACCAAATTTGGGGACAGTACTCTTATAGGTCCTACGCAGATCAAGTTTATTTCAAAAGTTGGATGCCACGCCCCTTTCTGCCCCCAATAGCCAGTAAAAGCCGTAATAAAAGACCTAGAGCATTGAATTTTGGTATGCATAATAATAATTATATTCTCAATGATTTCTTTTTGGTTGAGATCGAATGAAAAACATGGAAGTTATTAAAGAATCAATTTTATATGCAAAATTCACTTGCAGCTGCCCGCGCTTTGTTTTAGTTGACAGTGTGACCATGTCGGTATACTATGGATTTTTATACCCGCTATTTTCAAATATATAAAAAAAAAAAACAAGTTTCAGTATATTTGGTATAGTTTTTGTTAAAATATCATTTAAGTTTTTTGTTTTCTCTCGAAATGGGTTGCGGGTATCATACGGTCGAGCACTCTCGACTGTAGCTTTCTTACTTGTTTTGTTTTTGTTGTGTCTTGCTGCAGCCTTCGTCAAAATTATTTTAGTGACCAACGCTCTTCACTTCCCCCAAAATTAATGTGCTTAGCTTTTATTCAAATTAGTTAAAGCTTGTCAATTTGAAAGGTTTTCTTCAGACAATACAAATCAAAATAGAATTGCAAGTTTGGATGGGCTAAACTTAAACGTTTTGAGCATCGATATCCCATGGTGATATGTGCCGCTTTTTCCGATATTTTTGTAGATATGGCTGCTCAGGAGAGCAAATATCTTTTGTAAATCACGCAAAACCAAATATAGAAAAAATTGTCTTTATTACATTAAGAAATTAATTTAAAGAAACAAATGAAACTTTAAAACCTTTCCTTACATTGGACCTTACTGATCATTTATCCAACGAACATCAATATTTTATTTTAAAAGGATAGATCAACAACGATATCGTTATTTTCTCTAAAAATTACATTGCTATCCCAAACACAAAAGTAAGCCGATTTATTCTATTTTGAAACTGCGATTAAAGATTGTTAGAGTAATTATTTCGCAAAAATGCTTCTTAGTGGGCGCCTAGATGTTCATATCTAAGTTTTGTGAAAATAAAGTGAATAAAAAGTGACATTCAGTAACGAAAAAATATATGTAATTAGAAAATGCATGGCATTAGTGCAAACTGCGAACAAAATACAGTTTTGTTTATCAATTTGCCATTTATCTTCTTAAGTCTGATATATTTTAATTGAAAATTTGTCGTTCCTCCACGATGATTGGCATATCTGACGGTTTTTGTATTGTGCTATACAGTAACAATGAAGTTCTCAGCGATGTTGTCATTTCCAAGTTTTATTAGAGTAAGCAAATGTTTTATAAAAAAAAATAAAAATAAAGGGTGTATGGCGGCGTCTGTCACTGCTAAAGCAATCAGCCGCGGGCCAACGTGGCATTGAATGCAGAGGGTGGCAGTGAGGTCGTAAAGGAAAAAAGGGATCTAGCGACGGCAAAAAGGATGTCATTATTATGTGGTTGTGCAACATGTTTTTATTCATTAGGGGCTTTTTATTTTTTTTGATTTCGAGTTGAATGCGTTTGGTCGAATTAGTGATACGGATATCTTTCCTTCTAGGACTGTTATACGCTACCTTTAACCCCAAATGCGTTTAACACATTGAGCAATATCAACTAATTCATTTTATTTATTTGTTAATAATTTTTTCATTCATATTCATATTTTTTTAAGATTTTATTACATTTCTAGGATACATTCCATTCCAATATTTTAAATTTTGTGAACATTTTTCTTTTTATTAATTTCCTTAGTTAAAACGCAATGAATTTCTTAAAAAAAAAAAATTGATAGTGTAAATAAATGTAATAATAAATAATAAGTAAATAATTTGTTAAAGAGTATTAAATATTCAGTATGCACAGTGCGAGTTGTCAAAAGTGTCAACCCTGTCTATCGTAAAAAAATCTTATTAAAGCTTATTTGCTTTAAAACGAGGAAAACCGGTCCTCTTTCTCTGTCTCTTTCTCTTTCAATCTCTTGTCGTCCTTTTGTCAATGCGTTCATTTTAGAGTATTGGACGTACTTAAGCTGCGCATATCATTACAGGCATCTAAGGAGGCATGTGCCGTTGCCCATGATGATGATGATGATGCTGATGACGATTGCGATCTCAATTCCGATCCTGCGTTGCTTAGGGTCACGAGGGTTGATGACAACCCGCTGCTACAGTCCATGCCTGTTTATTCAGTATAAGTATAGTACAGACAGACAGGCATGCACGACACGGTTGCAACCTTGTAATCGAGTGTGTAGAAAAAAACGCCCCTTTCAGAAAGTACTAATAGCTCAGCAATTAGGCGTTTTTATTGCAGCAGCGGAAACATATTATGTCAAAATATAGTTGTTTTCCAATATACAGAAGTTAATTATTAGAACATTTTTTATTTAAACTATAGAATATTTACTCAGATTAGAAGATAGACATACTAAAAGTGAAATCAGCTTAAGTATTGATATTGATGACAAGTAAAATGATTCAGAATAAGATACCCTGTCACCATTGGTTTATCATAACATTATAGCATTTCTAAGCATCAAAACAAAAAACATACTGAACATTTAAATCTGTTTGTGATAAATAACACATTGATAGTGAACTTCTTATTCGGCTTACATTTATTGTCTATTTTCAATTGATACAGGGTATAAAAATGATATACTCTACTATATATCAAGTCACAATGGCAATGTTATAACACACAATGTTCGAACCAATTTTATAAATCATTTTAATCGGGCTTAGATATGTATAGTATGCTTAGATTTGTATGCGTTAATTGCTCTAAAAATATAAAACATCCTAGTTATCTTAGAATATATTTATTTTCTTCCAATAGAAAGATCCCTTCCACCAAATTCGATTTTGATAAAAAAAAATATATAGCAAATCGGCTTTAGCAACATTTAAATCATTATATTTTGGCAACTTCATTGCCTAACAAATAAAACCTTCCAATATCACAAACATATATAAACTAAAACATGCAATGAATGACTTGAACCATGAATGAACGGCCATCAGAACATAAAGCAGTTTTCTGGGATTTTATTGTGTTATTCAATTATTAGTATGCTAGTATTGTTATGAATCATTATGGCATGTAATCCATAAGCAGCTCTTAAGTGCAGGCCTTTTATTTACGCCGCTGGTCCCCATTAAGCAGCCGACTATTACCATTAGCAGGCCCTTAAACGGCCAACCACCGCAACCCCATAGAATTGAAATACGATAATCAAACGCACACAATAAGGGAAATTTGGCAGAATGAATGAATAGAAGGATGCCATAATCGAGCATACCCTCTTACACATAAAAATCATATCATGGACAATTATTATTTCATAATTTGTTTGCATTTCGCCTTCAAGTTGAAGGGTGAGAAAGTCAATTTGTGGTTGGGTTACCTCTCATTGGTGATTGGTACAACTGTTGACCTACTACAGAATTTAAATATATCAATTCACTAGACTTGTGAAAAGTCAATATATAATTTCATCCGAAATATTCGTATCTATTTTTTATGAATTTTGTTTTTTAAAATACATACATGATCAGCATCTGTCTTTCTCTTTGTTTTAGATTTTGGGCACACATTTTTTTCACTCTTCAAATCGAAAAAAAAAACAATTATCGAACGTCACGAGTGTTGTTAAACATAATAAAAATAATAAACAAATGATTCCTGCAATACTTTGTGATCGGATGAAAACTATTTTAATACAGCTGCACGCGATTAATTCTTCTAATTGACAATTTGGCCGTGTACAACGCCATCAGCCATCAGACCATATAACTGTCAGATCCCAGATCTCATAAACTAAAAAAGCTAAGGCTAGCAAATTTAAAACACTTTTTATTGTCAAGTATGTTTGAGAATTTGGTACACCCACTATCCCCTTAAAAAAAACTGTATGTAGATGTGATTTTCGGACACTTATTACGCACCATAGCGTCTACGTTTGGAATTGTGACTATTAATATATCGAATATAATTTTTTGTATATTGTTGAGATCGTTTAGCTTTTCAATTAATTAAATTTTGTTTTGTATTCTCTCAAATTATTATTTACATATTGCAAAAATGGGTAAAAACCTTTAATACCTTGGCACTAATTGGGGGGTGTATGTGTGCACAAAGCATATGCCTGAATTCGAATATTTTTAACATTTACATTTTTTGCTGAGTATTAGAAAAAAAATTTCGGACTCTCCGAAAATGGTTATCGAGTCTACAATACTCAAACAAACAAAAATTAAATCTAAATAAATTGGATTGTTTCTTACACAACATTACACATATTTGCTATGTTGTCAGCAACATTTTACATTTTCTACATCGTTTACTAACTGAAACATACCTGTGTTTTGTCGATATTAAACAAGAAATCTACAGTCGATAGTGCTCGACTGTAAAATACCCGCTACCCAGCTTTGAAGAGCACGCAAAAATATTTTCGAAATATTAAGAAAACTTGTTAAATTTTCTAAGAAAAAAAAAAAAAAAAAAGTTAAATGTAAAAAATTTTACAAGCGCGATTCGAACTCAGGCTCCGACGCTCACTGCGACACGCATGCGTTCGCTCTATCCACTGCGCCTCCAAACGACTGTGCGTGAAGCGTTCTAATAAGAAGACGGTTCCCATTACTTATTGTTTGAGTATTTTTTATTGCAAGACCGCTGCTGTCTGCTTAGCTGTAAGTGTTTTCATACATGTGGACATAAGAAAGGCGCAATTAAAATGACATTTATTTTGGCTTATATCTTCCGTGCTTTTCACTGCAAACCCACGCCGCAGCCTTTTGATGTTTACGAACAAAATTTGATTCCACTTTCCCAAAAATAAATACTCTTAGCTTTCATTCATATTAGTCAATTCAAATAAATAATAGAGGCAAGTAGGAATGTGCAAAACATAATACGTCGAAAATCGATTTCGTTTGGCGATATGTGCAGATATCGATGTTTCCGATACATTATTTTGTTGTAAAACACGCAAATATAATATATATATATTATATATATATATATTATATTTATATATAATATATATATATTATATATATATATATATATATTATATAATATATATATATTATATATATATTATATATATATATATTATATATATAGATTATAATGTAATTCGTGGACACTGATCTAACTATTGTACTATCAACGCATTAAGCCAATCAATCACATTTAAAAAACACAATGATTGGCTCATTTTTGTTAATTATTTTTTTTTTATTTGATTGATAGGTGCTTGGAAATTTGGAAGAAAGATACATTCCTGGACAGCGATATCTACAAAAACTTCGGAAACATCGATATCGTCACATATCGCCAAACGAAATCGATGCTCGACACATCTATGATTGGTACATCCCTACTTGAAACATTGACATTGACAACATAGCAAATACAATAGAATCCGGTTATAGCGACTTTCAAGTAACCGACGATTTTACGTCGTTATACTCGGAAGACGCATTAACCGAAAGAAGTTTGTATGGGGACCAACCGAGCCATCGAGTTTTCGTCGCAATAATAGGGCGGACGCTATAAGCAGAGTCGTTAAAACCGGATTCTACTGTATGTGTAATGTTGTGTAACCAACAATCCAATTTATTTAGTTTTACATGAAAATAGATAGGTGAGCTAAATTTGTTTTTGGAATTTCTTTCATCTATGGCTGTGCAGGTTCGATTCGTGACAGGTTACTTCTACCATATTTCTTCTCAATTCGTCGGCGGGCAAAAGTTATTTTGAACATTTTAAATGTAAATAAAATAATATTTATCTAAACACCAAGTAGCTTCAGCGGAAGTTGCAGCGATAGGCAACAACAACAAAAAATAAAAATATATGTTTTAAAGTTCGTCGCGGGCGAAGCTGCCTGTCTAGTGTTTAATATTCATATTTCAGAGACCTAGGTATTCGAATTTTGTAACACATTATAATCACAAACGTAGAAATGATTCTTGAGAAGAGTTATTCAAGAAACAATTTAAGAGGTCTAGAATCCGATATAGCTCCACGGACAGACGGACATGACTAAATCGTCTCATCTGTTGACACTAATCAAGAATAAATATACTTTATGGGGTATACATACATTTATACATTTTCTGTTGGCACTAAGTTATAATACCCTTATACCCTAATGGTAGCGAGTATACAAGTATATTGAAACTGAGATATAATTAGGCACTTTAAATATTGATTGATTATCATATTATTCCCGCTTTTCGCGACGGTGAATATATTTTTACATTTTTTTGGTAAAACTAGATATTTATTGGCTGGCTGTTGAAATTGTGAAGTGTTATTGCCACAATTTAACTTAAAAATTTGCATTTAATCCGACTTTATTATCTATTAAATCTATGTTTGTGTAAATATGTTTGGTTATGGATGGTGGTCGAAAATAAAAACTGTTAAAATCGTAATATTTCTACGGGAGTGCAGGCATATGAATAGTAAAATTTGATCTGTGTAATTAATACTGAAACCAACATTACAAATTAAACACATAAGAAAAGAACAGTCGAGAGTGTTTGGCCTAGAGTCACCCTCACTGCAATTTAAGAGAATGTAAAACACTTATATGATACATATTTGATTGAACAAATATTCCAAAATATACATAAAAAAAGTGTGTGTATACATAAAAGTGAATAAAAATCTATAATACACACGTTCAAAAAGCCAAATAATTGAGTGCAGCTGCATCTCATTTTTAGCTTAAGAAATTGGTTCTCAAATAACTTCTATGTTTCATCCGATCACAGCCAAATTTGTAGGAATTTTTTGGACTATAATTATCATTATGTGTACCATATCTGCAGCTTTACAATTACTAATTATTAATTGAAAGGGGTTTGCCAAAATCTTAAACACGCTTCATCTGTTTAGGACAAACACGTCACCAAATCAGCTGACTGTATCTTTTATCTCTGAGATCTAAGTGTTCATCTAGATTGCATAAATGAGAATACAAAATTTATAAAAACATTGATGGACATGGTTATATCGTCTCTTCTGTTGACGGTGATCAAAATATAATTTCTTTATGTTATAATCCAATTCTAGTATACCTTTTTATGGATTAAGTCAAAATTATTATTTTTCAGGGTATGGCTAACTCATGACAGTCATGTAGTTGTAGTTGATTAGTTCTGCCCGCCACATAGACTAAGTAGCCGGTAAAATAAGGGTCATTAAACTTACTCACCTATCGCTTTTGGATCCAATTGATAAGGAGGAATTCCACAATGTGCAGGCGGAGGTGTCGTCAGTGGGTCACCATTATGGCAGAAGAAAGGCGGTAACCCTATTTTATTTGCCTGCGAATAAAAAGTTGAAAACAATTATTTCACACAAGGTATTCAGAATTTAAAAAGCAATCGCAAAATAAATAGGATAAAAACAATTACTATTTATTATCCTACCTATTCCAGTAACGCAGGCCACATTCGTAGCTAAAATAATTTGTCATACTCGTAATATAATGCCGTACAGCAAGTCTTACATTAATGTTTTCCAATTCTTTTCGAATAGAGCGTCCATAGTTGTGGTCGTTATAAATAAATATAACATTTAATATTTAGGTGAAGATACGTCTACAATTTGCATTAAGAAAAGTTTTCACAAAATGTAACGGTAGTTTTCCGGGAGGTGTTCGATAAGCTGACATATGCGTGATAAACACATAGTTATCTATCTTCAAAAATACTGTCTTGGGTGTATTTGTGTGTTTCATATCTCCACCCATATTGTCGCGACGTAAGTGTGACTTTATGAATAAAACAACAACATACAAACGACAGAGACAACAACCATAATAATAATAACAAGCAACAGAAATGGCATCAGAAGCGTCGTCTACAAAGCAAGCGACGAATCAGCCAAACTGAAAATATGTCTTTGATGTAGCCGCCGCTTAACGAATATAAAAAGTGCCGCCAACGCTGCCCTCTTCCTCTTTCTCAACGTTTGCTTGCTCTACTAAGCTCCTCCCCGCTTACCACAATTCAAATCGCCACCCCATAGCCCCAACAGCTGCAAAACCGACTAACGTACATATGTACATATGATGCTGATTTAGCTATTCAGTTTCGGACATACCCTGTTCCTTTACATTTAGGAAATTATTACCTTTTACAACCTTTAAATTAACAAAATTATACTATATATATTTTGATCGCTTTGATGTACCAAATTAATATGTCAAAAACATATCATACTGATAAAGAAAAATACCATTACATTTTAAAGAAGTTTAAATATACAAAAGAATTAATTGTTTGTTGGATAACTTCCAAGCTGTAAGATCTCGCCTTATTCGAACTTCATGAGTGGAAGGGAACGTGGTCGAATTCTGAAACAATCTTCATGGAAAAAAACAAGTGGAACCTCTAACTCTTCTAATATGAGATCTAGGTCTTCATATATTCAGACAGACTTGGCAATGTAGAACATATATATGGATGAAGTCGTAGATGCATTCTTTGCCCTGTCAAAGCAGAATCAGTACTGTCGATACAATGATTACTCCATACTCGGGATTTCGTACTATCCATTCTGTGTGAATGAGTGTATCGAGTCAGTTAAAAATTTTGTTCTATGGAAAGGGAACATGCACTTCTGAGCTTATACGAAATTCTACGAAGAAAAAAGTTTAATACTTTTTTTGTGATAGTGAACATAAAGATATTATTTTGTACTTTTACAATATTTCGTCCACCAATAATGAACTGTATTGTAATAGAAGCACATTACCAAATCATATGTATATGTACGTTCCTCCAATGGTATACTGAATTGCATGCAGGCTTTGAACCATCAGCATTATGAAAGTGGGCGCAATGATAATGGAAACGAAGTCGCTCTGGATTACACCTTCGCATACAAAGCAATAAGGTTGAGAATTCATTTGCCACAAAGTGACCAAGTCAATGCTATAGTCATGGACGTCGTAATCAAGTTTCGGTAACACTTTTTCTTTGAGATTTTACTTGCTTCGATCATGAGGGGAAAATACAATTTGTAGTTTTGGTGGAAAGAGCGCATTCTAAAATAATTATTATTGCATTTACCAAAAACTGCGCTAGTTTCATTGTTTTCCTGTTCGATTTGAGTGGTGTCAGCAAGTTTAATAATTCTAGCTTTTGTGGACAATTGCCTATAATATACTTTCTATATATCAATTACATATGTATAGTACATCTTTTGAGTTCTTAGTTAGTGAACGCTTCTACCATATAAATATACTGCCAGCTTGCCCCGCAGACTCGCCGGCGAGGATCTTCAATAAATTTATTTTTATTAATGTTTACATGAAAATTAAAAGAAATTTACATATATGTATGCAAACAACTAAGAAAGATACAGTCGACTGTGTTCGACTGAAAAATATCCGCTGCTCAGTTTTAAAGAGGCCAAGAAAAAATATCTCAAGCACAAGGACTCGAGCTCAGGCACTGAAACATGTACGAAACGCGATCGTACGGCTTAAAGACTGCGCCACCAGACTACTCATATGAACATCAGAACTTATTGTAAGGATTTTTACTTTATTTACTTTGGGTCAATTTGTATTTTACAAATATTATATAAAAAATATAATATTATAGACTATTATTATATTTTTTATTTTTAAGCAATTTCTAATACCTCTTCTACCTATAATAATATTTATAAATAAACAATTTATATTTATATTTATCATCATTTTATCGTGGTTAAATGCATTCTTTGGGTTTCGAATAAAGTAGGCCTATTATAATTTGCTGGTAAACATAGATTCTAAAGTAAAAAAAAATGGAATTTGTATAGTTTGTATTTATATTTACAGATCAAGATATATGCTCATGCGCATGAAGAATACGCAATAGTGGTAATGTAACCCAAAGACGGTGCGAATCTCGAATACAACTTGTTATATGTATAATGTAATCAGAATGTGGAAGTACTGTAAAAAAGTTGACATGGAGAGTTTCGCAGGCACCTTATAGACAAAATTATCTGCACGTAATCTATGGTGTTTGGCGCCACTAATAGAGCACTCACTACTTGTGACAGAGAATATTTAACAAATGTGTTAACCTAAAATATACCATGCAACTAAAATAAATAAATTTCTTAATAGAATATTGATGTGAATTTTTAATTTTTCAAATTTTCACATAATCTCCCTTTCAAATTTGTTTTCGGAAAATTATTTAGAATATGGTTATTGTAAATTTTAGAAATACTGAAACAGCTTTGATCTGCACACAGAAGTAACAAGTGTTGTCAAAACATTTTTTTAGCTCTAGCTCCTATGGTATCTGAGATTTAGGTGATTGTATAGCGAGAGAAACGGATAAACCAATAAAATCTCAGCTTTAACGATTATCAATATAGTATATACATTAATAAATATATAATATATGTTATTGATAGGACTCCTTGATATTTTGACGGTTCTAAAAGGGATAAATCTTGTGATCCTTTTATAAATGGACAAGGAGAGTTGTTATGAAAAAGTTTTGGTACGAGCAGTATGTACTGGGCAGATTGGGAAGTAATTAAAACCCGAACTTAAAACGGGAAAGAATTTAGCTTAAATGATGCTGTACAAATAAAATTGGACGCCATTGTTAAAAAAAGAACTGCAGCGGAAAATTTGGGGGTTGTTCTTTGTCTCTCTCATTTAGAGAAACGTCGCAACCCAGGACGTTGGCATTTTGGGTGGTTGCTGGCTGTCGGTACTATTACTGGGATGACGATATGTAGTTGGGGTTGTAAGCACTGTTTTTTTAGATTGCTTACTGAGCTCGTCGGATACTCAGACGAATAGTACGTATGCTTTTATACACATGCGTATGTTAGTGCATGTATTTGTGTGGGCCACAATTTGTGTGAGTGCTAGTACTTCATATGGATATGTGTGTATGGCCGAGTGTATGAGAGTTCATAGATTGATATTGTTTTCATACGTGTGCCAGAGAGAGACAAAGTAAAAGAGATTCTCTATGCGCACTTGTGTGTTTGTGGGAGGTTGTGAAAGGAAATGGCAAGTAGTGTGTATGTGCACAAGTCTGAAGTCTGAAAGTTCTACCACCAAAGAACTCCACGCCGATGTAGAAATAGCAAAACAAAAAAAGTCCAGAATGAAAAAAGAATGGATCAGAATAATGTGGTGATGAACTGGGTTTTTAAAGAGATTTAATTCAAATACTTCTTATACACAAGTAAAATATTCTATCGGATTGTGATTTCTCAAGATTTGAAAATTTATGCAGCTTTTCCTTAATCTTCTTTAAAAAAAAAACGATTTTTGTATATGGAGGAAATGCAATTTAGTTAATTTGTCTTCCAGCTTATTTAAAATGGTTATATTATTGATAAAACTAACATTACACATTAAATAATTATGGGATAACGATTATAAAAAGAAAAATTAATGCCATGTTAGAAGACATGAATGTATGCGAATTGGCAAACGTCAGCTTGAAAACACGTTTCCGGAAGTGGTTTGGACCTGTTGATGCGGCCATATATTGTTGCCCTAATGGCTTAGGATGTTTGCTGATGTTATTGTACTTAATCTTTCTTTGTTATTATTGTCCGCAACGGACCCCTGACACGAGCTTCCTGGTAAAACTAATGTTTGGGACAACAAATTCGAAAGAAAATGATAAAAAAAAAAAAAAAAAAAATGCCGTTGGGGGAACATCCGTGCTGTACTAGAAAAATCCATCTAACAGGGTGGCCACTTGCTTCCGTACAGTTTTATGGTTCTTAACCTTTCTTCTCTTGTGCTTATCGATTAAGTTTGGCCAAATTATATTTCGCACACATTCGTTAAATAAAATTGAGCAACACAAAATTAAATTGACAATACTAGTGTTAACGCAATTATTGTTGAAATCTAATATTTCAATTTTCAATCTTTGGAACTTCAAATCCGCCCACATAAATACAACATAGCATAGCATAAGGAAACGAATTCTCTTAAACCGAAGTCCATACCCAACAAATAAACTGCAAATAAATAATACCTAAAGAGACTAAATATAGAATGTTTGCAGTAAACTATAAATCTTAATGTAATATTTACAGAAAATGTATGTAACACCAAATTTGGTACATAAAAAGCAGTTTCTATTACATCAAGTATCAAATATTTATTTGACGAAAATGAAATTTACATCAAGTTCATACTTATAATTAGAATACCTGTTAGTCAAAGGGTGAAAGGGATTATAATTAGTGCCAACAGAAAATGTATGTACACGCAGATGGGTGCATCTCCGACCTCATATTCTGTCTCTTCACAGTATAGGAGCTAGAGCCATCAAATTATTAAAGCACTTGTTATTTTTTCACGCAGGTCAAGTTGCTTTTTGGTTTCAGCCACGCTATGTTATTTTCTTTAAACCGATAGCATGTATTCCGATTTCGTTAATAAGTTGGCATCATTAGAAGTAAAAATTAAATTGATATGACGGTCCTTCAAATGTGTACAAGTAACTAACATTGTGACCTTATAATAAAATAGTAGTATTACTTATAACTATTACATACCATAGTTACGGGCAATCCACCAGGTGTGCCATTAGCATATGAATACGGTGACACCAAATAACCCATATTGAAGGTGTGGGTATGGGGCTCAAGCTTGTCTGAAAATGAACAATGATACAAATTTTTTTATAATTTAAAGTTTCGGCAACTTTTAATTTAATATATATATATATATATATATATATTATATATATATATATGTATATATAGTTCGTTTCAATTCATTCGTTGATTATACTAGCAACGTACAGCCCAAATAGCAAATACTGCGATGCTGCACATATACACAACCATAAGTAACCATTTCGCAAAATACCTATTCTATCCATATTTAATCACAGTCTAAAAATAATACCAAACAACGTAAGATAATGTATGAAAAGCCCGCCTTCGTAAACTCCGACCTTAGTACGAAGCAGAAAATGTACAACAATATAACAATAAAACATACATATGTTTAATGTTGTATAAGCAACAAACAAATTTTGTGAACATTAAAATCGATCAGTGGGTCGTGATCATAACAAAATCGTATTACAAAAAATTAATAATAATTTGTATATACCCGGTACCCATAGGGTAGAAGGGTATTATAACATAGTGCCTACAGAAAATGTATGTAACGGGCAGAAGGAGGCATCTCCGACCCCATAAAGTATATATATTCTTGATCAGTGTCAACAGCCGAGACGATATAGCCATGTCCGTCTGTCTGTCTGTATGAACACCTAGAGACTAAGACAAAGAGACACAAACTTTGGTATATAGGTTCCTGCATTCCTTGCGCAGATCAAGTTTATTTACCCTTTTACCCTATGGGTAGCGGGTATAATAATGATATATATATATATATACTATATATACATATACATATATATATATATATATATATATATATAGATAGAAAGAGAATTGATATATATAAATATAATATATATGTAAGTATATTATATATATCTGGAAATAGTATAGGGCAGTATACTGAAAAACGAATATTCCTTTTAAAATAAAAACTATAATTCTAGCAGCTTTATTGTAGTTCCTACTTATCAAGCGATGGGTTGTCAGATTTAAGCAGCAATTTGGCAAATCAACAGTGTTGGCAAAATGGTTTTTCTTGGTCCAATCTGGATGTAATAATTTTTTACTGAAAACGTTCCATAGCCGAGCAAGTAAAAAGAAAAGGAAGCACAATTGTCAAAACACTATATCTACGAAACACATCATAACTACAACTTCAACCTCAACTTCAGCATTAACACCTTAAAGTACTAAAGTAGCAAATTCCGTCGAAAAATCTTCAATATTGCGAGCATTCATCATACAGAAGTAGGCGCAATAAGTATATTGTAGCACTTCCTTTATTAATATATACATATTTGTCTAAACAAATTTAAATAAATCATAGTTTTAAGAAGACTTAGCTAATAGACACTAGCAATCACTATATTTTGCTAATATTTTACAACACATTTTTTTGATTGGTTTTTTTTACTTTTTGTATAGATTTGGTTTCTTCTCAAAAGTTCGAAAGAAAACACAAAACACATCGGTCTCCTTTAGCACCATCAGCTTCAACTTCAGCATCGGTTGCACGACAAACGAGTTCAACCGTAAATTCTACGAAAACTCATTAATTTCCAAGGACTCACAATACTAAGGTAAAAATACTTGTGAATATCTACATATGTATGTAGTGTGTATATAAAAAAAATACAAACATAATCATGCGTGCCTACATACATACATTCATTTTTACAATCATACTTAAATTGGTATGCCTACAAAATCACACACTACTGATTGTGATACAGTGGAATATGCAGTTTCATATTGTGACGAAATGTACATACATACGTTTTGTATGTGTTCTATACATTGTTTTGGGATTCTGATAGATTTGATAAAGTAATAAATTAAAATCTTCATCAATCTATGTTACCTCTAAACGCTAAACCAAGTCGTTTTTTCAAGCAAGCAATGTGACGAATTTCTGCTGAAAATTTCCTGTATATCTTATAAAAGTACTATTACCAAATTTGGTTCTAGCCCTTGATCCCTGTGAGTTCAATGAATAAACTTGTATTTATGTATAAATGTATATGTATACATTTTTGGATATCTAAAATACTGACACACGCTCAAGACGCGAGGTGTGTATATATGTACATACATACATGTATATGTTAACCTAAACAATATGCCAACACATATTCTCAACATACTTACATACGTGCACAAACGTTTTATTTATTTACTCGTTCTTTTATAAAAACATGCTCGTACTCGGGCACACAAACACACACCGAGGTATATAAACATGGGTACGTACACCCCGCGAAGAAAAAGAAAGCAAAATGTAGCAAACAGAAAACAAGAAATGAAGTAAGTAGCGTGTCGACGAAGCGATCTGCATCACCTTGTTAGCACCATGGAAGCCGATGCGAGCAAACGTAACGCAACGCAACGCTACGCCGACGGATGTTAAGGTTAAAACTCGACAGCAGCAGCAGCAGCCGGTTATTTATCCGACCCACACCAACTATGGCTAAGAGTCCGAGTCTGAGCACATGTTTTATTGGCACCGAGGAATATGCCTATAGGAAGTGAGATTGATCCACTGCGGACTGACCAATTTCGAGATACTCTGTATCTCCACAATATGGACATTTTAACTGTACGTCCAGTGCCTTACAAGACTATTGCTTTAAAAAAAAACAATGAATAACGTAAGCATCAAATAGCAAGAAAGCTAAAAACCTTATTTGCTTTAGTTATTTTTCGATTCAGAATGATTGTTACTTTTATTTTTTTGAGCTGACACCATTATTACTAAATTCATATTTGAGAATCAATAAAAGAATTGAAAAAGAAAAATTAATTGCTTTAGACGAGAGTAATACTACTTGAATTTTATAATATGAAAGTCTGTTATATTAAATACTCGATAAGCTTGTCATTTTAGTTTCAGCAAAACTTAAATATATATACATATATACTTATTCAATTATCTATATAAAAAACATCTATTTGTATGCACTTACTAAAAACGGGACTGTGGCCAGGCCTGGAAACTGTCTTGTTGCCTTTTTCCTGTGTAAAAAAAATATAAGTTTGACTGTATTAAGTTGTATTAAACAAGTATATAATATGATTCGATCGACAAAATAAATGTCTATAAAATATATATTAAACAAACTTGTTCTGCGTAGGACATACACGAGTACTGTTACCACCTTTGAAGTCGCTAGGTACTATTGTCTCTGGTCTAGGTGTTCATACTGACAAAGAGTCAGGTGATCTTAAGGGGGGACCTACATGTAGAACCTAAAAAATTAAGCGTTTTTCGTGATTTTTGTTTTAATATAAGGAGTGTAGCAATCTTCATAAATCTGCTGGTGTATTCACTACTAACATTAAAGATCGAAAAAACACTTTTTTTTTAATTCAAAATGGCGAACTTATGGTCCATTTTCGGACACCTCCCCGGTCCAGAGACGCTCTGACTGTGCACAAGATAGAGATCTTAATTTCCGTCAGATTTAAAAAATTAAAAATGATTCGCGTTTTCTCAACAAAAAGTTGAGAAAAAAAAATGGTGTGACTTTTTGAAAGAAAAAAAGAAAATTTTGGAAAACAATTTTCAGCTTCAACCGCCCTTTAAAAATATTTAATAAAAAAAACGTTAAAATATTGGAAGACAATACAGTTTGAATCATTTCGATATGATTTGAACTTTGGTTGCAATCGTGTCCACAAGCTTTACGTTGAGCAGGCGGAGACTTGGATGCTTTCAGCTCTGTATATTCAAAAAAAAAATCGAGTAAGCTTCTGAAATTTTGTTGAGCTATTCTTGAATAGTTTGTCTAACGATTTAAGGAAAACAAAATTTGCGAAATGTTTTTTCGGTTACATGTATATTCCCCATTAACGATGATCATTTCATTACATTATCGCATCTATTCGCAATAAATTATAGAACCATTTCCATCTATAACGGTTATAAATTTATGGTTCAATAGTAGACCGAAACAAGCATAAATATCTATACGATATATTTAAGTCAGTGCGGGAAGAAGTTCTGTTAATGCATAATTTGAATCAATAATCTCTTTTCTGGATTTTACATTTATTATATATATTTAATATATATTTTTAATATTGATATGGCAACCACATTAAAACTGTAGTTTTTCAACATTTGCCTCATAGTTACGTTTTGTTTAATGCTTGTCAAATTTCTGTATTATATGCTCTAAGTACTCATTCCTGCGAGTTACTTCTTTTGTTAAAGGACAGAGAGTAAAAATAAATAATATATTCAAATAAATTATGCCAAAACTTTATCATGGAATATAAATGTAATAGTGTTTTAAATTTTGTTTTATATTAAACATTGTTTAAAGCATACCTCGCTTTCAGTTAAGTCAATTAAACTCGACTTTTCTTCGACTAAAAGGTTCTCGGATGATATTTTCTCATCTTCGCGGTCACCTTCATCCTTAAATATCTTAACTTCATCGGTGCTGCCTAAATCATCTCCAGATGATCCATGTCGAGTATGTGTATGTGGCATGATTCAATTCTTCCCAGCTCTTTAGCAATAAGTGAGCGTTGCTAAATTATTTAAATATCGCCGACGCCTTACTTATGCTGAATGCATAATACAACATCTCTTCGAATAACCTCAGTTGAATATTCTGCAAAATTGTTTTGCTATCCATGTCGCTCCTGACATATGATTGAATTTGTTTCCTTTAGTTTATTGTATTTATCGATACCGACTTTCCATCGTGAGAGTTAATTTTCCCACTTTGTGACACTGTAAGTTGAGAAATAAAACGTTAAGTATGTAAATCAATAAATCAAGCAAGTTAAGCAAGTCACTGAGCTTAATTTGTATACAAAAATATTGGGTTTTACTCTACACAGATGAAGATGTCAAATTATGTAAAATATTATGAGATTTGCAAACAATGTTGGTTTAATTTCATTAATTTAAATCGTTAGAAATGCCACTCCTCTCTTTCATGATTAAATGTATACGTTATGTAATATGCTATCAATTTCTTTATCTTCATATATTTAACAAAATAATGAAACAATCAGATAGAATTTGTATACATTTTCAGTATTTGTTGCATGGAAGCCACAATATTAAAAAAATTCTTTTAACTGAAAATATTTTCAAAGTTTATTTTTGCTATGAAACTGCTAATGATTCAAATCTGGTTATCTGATTAAAAGTTAATGGTCAGGTCAAATATCCTATCGAATGTACTCGCATTCATACGCATGCTCGCATAAATACATATGTACATATGTATGTGCTTACACCGAGATATACTGAACGTTATCGGCTTGTTGTGCAAACGGCCGATCAAGAAAAATTATTCCTAGAACAGTATTTTGTATCGCCAAACCCTCTTCTTTTCAGAAATTCTCCAAATATAATGAAAAGTAACGAATGAAAACGTACACACAAAAACATGCACACAAAGGTTTGGTTAAGCGCTTTTGTCTACATACATGTAAGTCGCGAAGACCATCTCTTTTGGTTTGCATCTATGCCCATATAGTATATACCATAAACTATATGTATATACATATGTATGTATATACCTGGTGAAGAAACGCGGGTTTCAAAACACACACACTACGATTAGTGTACACACTCGTAGTAGAGAATAACGCCAACTATCAGTTCAAGGTAACAAGCGAACCCAAAACCACGCCAATAACAAACCAGCGTCACAACACTAATGACAACGAGTTTCTATTTAGAGAAATGATTGTAGGATATCAACAGGTAGAAAAAGAAACGAGCGAAACAAAACAAAACGCTAATAACCAAAGAGAATACGAAAAATCTTTTTACTACAAAATACACAAATATATACATGTATGTATGTATGTATGTGTGTACGTACAAATCTTCTTTTATGTTTCGATTATTTGTGTACAATTAAACAAAATAAAACATTTGTACAGCCTTACCTTTTTTTAACTTAAAAATTGAAGAGATCACACAAATTCAATCGAAACAATATTTTTTTCCGACGGCAAAACAGTTTAACATGCGTGTTGTGCTTTTTGATTTGCGGTAGTATTGGTTTGAACTAATGCACATGCAACGAACTTAATTGATGAATAATCTCATAAACAAATTATTTGATCATTGATTTGCTTTGATTATTTATTTGTACCCATTTTAGACTTATGTTATGAATACGATCATACACCCTTAAATGTATATGAAATCGAGCGCGTGTGTCAGTGTACACGCGTACATAAGACATAGAAATGTATAAGAATATTCATTAAATTGCTCATTTAGTAGGATTTGCTTATATCATATTCACATTTTTATTAAATATTTTATTATTTACTGATTTACTCCATGATTCAAATCATTTTAATATCAATTTCTTCCTATTTATTTTTGTTGTATTCATTGAAATTTTTTCTCGTTATACGCACATGCCACCACATACATACATATTAACACTCATATATGTACTTAAATGAATTGAGACGATGACGATCCCGATCACACTCGCTGTACGTTATACACTTACACATACATGTTTGTATGAATACACAAACACATGGGAACAGATATAATATCATCCGTATGTTTGTATGTGTTGGGTAATTTACATATGTATGTGTATTAACATATAAACATGCGTCAGAATTATTTATATGCGTATTCGCGCGAAAGAATATTTTTTTCCATTCACATTAACTTACAAATAAACGCGATCCTTTATATATTAAGCGTATTTTTGGATATATATTTTAATTGTAATTCTCACTGAAAGATACACTTATTATCATTTTCTAACCTAATTTTAAATATGATATTTTAAATATATGAAAAATCCACGAAGGAATTCCACACGACCGCTCTCCAAGCCTCGCGAACTAAAAACTGAGAATTTTACGAATGCTTCCGCTATACACTGCTGTTATTAACAGAAACTGCAGTACACATCATTCAAAACGCTGTTTTAAAATAACGAGTGGTGTTCAGTTGAAATTACTCGCTGCAAAACAGCTGTTGATTGATATCGATACATATCATATTTTTCAGAGTTCTATCGATAATATCATTATACCGTTTCCACACTAGTATTTTTTTTAAGCGTCGCGTTAGTGCTAGAGTGAAAAATCCCAAAACCCTTTTAGACTATGTTCAGCATTAGCTTCCACGTACATATCCCATTGTTGACAAAATTGCATGCGCTTTTATTCAATATAAAATTTAACAAAATTATGATTTCAAATGCTATGCAAAAAAAGATAAGTCCACAGAACAAAATGTCGGAAGCTATAGCCGATGTGTTGAGCTTGGAAGCACGAAGCAGTCTGTTTTTAAACAATTTTTATGATTTGGTTGCTCTACTGCCAGAGTTGTCAACGAAAGACCTATTTTTGTTTAGCTATACCAATAGATCGAACTGATGTATCCTTATACACACTTGGGTCATCAGAATATCGGACCATTGCCCGTTTTCTTTGGAATTTCAAATTTTGTTTTATTTCGTTGTCTTCCTCTTCGTTATTCACCAGTTCTTTTTTCAAAATTTCGGTAAATCAAATCGAAAAGCTTCCAAAAATTACCAGAAAACGGATATACCACATTAAAATACTTTATAACGAGTTGGTAGTACCCGAGTCCACAATTGACTTGGGTATATTTTCTCTCCTCCCTAAAGTATTTTAATGTGGTATATCCTTTTCTGGTAATTTTTGGAAGATTTTGGATTTGATTTATCGAAATTTTGAAACAAGAAATGCCGAATAACGAAGAGGTAGACAATGAAAAGTATTATGATTTTACATATGAAATTCCAAACAACTGGGCAATGGTCTGATATTCTGATGATGACCCAACGGTGTATAAAGCTACATCAGTTCATCAGTATAGCTAAACAAAAATAGGTCTTTCGTTGACAACCCTGGCAGTAGAGCAACCAAATCATAACAAATTATTGTTTAAAAGCAGACTGCTCAAGCTCAACACATCTGCTATAACTTTCGACATTTTGTTTTGATGATTTATCCTTTTCTGCAAAGCATTCATATTGAATACAAGAGCATATATTTTTGTCAACAATGAGATATTCAAGTGGAAGCTAACGCTGAGCTGAATATAGTCCAAACGGGTTATGGGATTTTTCACGTTAGTACTAACGCCACGCTAAAAAAAAACTAGTGTGGAAACGGAAATGTTTCCTGTGAATTTGTTTGTGATCAAATGAAAAACATAGAATCACTAACCATACAATACATGGATACGTCAACTCATAGAGCGAATTTTATTCAATTGAAACAGCGTTATTGCAACCCTAGAGCGTTCGGCTCATTTCGAAATTCAAAGTTCGAACTTCGAACGCAGCGCGTAGCGAGCGCACAGACTCAGTTCAGTCGCAGACCAAATGAAGAACGATCAGCACGGGCGTATTTCGTTGCGCTGTGCTCTCGTTTCTATGTATGCGTGTGTTCCAATCGGCTTCGCTGGAGTTGCAAAAACGCTGTTTCAATTGAATAAAATTCGCTCTATGAGTTGACGTATCTATGTATTGTATGGTTAGTGATAGAAGTTATTCATAAAAAATGCGCTGTTTTAGTTGACAGTGTGACCATCTATGTATTTTATGGATTTTTCAAATATAACAAAAACAAATTTTGGTATATTTTTTTTCACATTATATATTGAACCTCAAACTCACAACATTTAACAGTCTCATGTGAGCATAACAGCATTTAAGCTAAGTTTGCCCAATTTTTGCGGTCTTTTGTACCTCTAAAAAATAAACTGAAGTGAACATTTTTTTAATGCCATAATAAAAAAAATACTTTGGATTTCTCTGAAGAATTTTGACAAAGGGTTAACATTTCAAATATAAAAAGGGGGAAAAAAACGAAAATGTCGGCGGTCGGCGTCGTATGTGGCTAAGATATAACATAATATTCAGACTTCAGACTATTTTCAATTGAAATCATTATTTAATTTTTCGCCCAGGTTTTAAGCCTTTATTTAAAAATCCAAAAGACCGATTTAAAACTACAAAAATTATCAAAATTTGTCTCAAATATTCTCTTACATTTTTGGCATCACACACCTTAAATTGAAACCAAAGTCCAAAATTAAAGAAAATAAATTAAGTCTTCTTTAATTTAGTTAGAAAAAATAAAAAATATATTAAATTTAATAAAAACTCATGTAAAACTATCTTGACAAATATAAAATAATTGTGAAACTTGGAAACTTTTCTATGGCAGCATGTGGACTACAACTGTTGTTTTTGAGATGGGACAGAAGGAGATGGGATGAGAAAATCTCGATCTGTTTACACTTTTGGCAAAATATTTCTTTTAATTTTATCTGAGCTCCGCCACGCCGGATTTTTCCGTGATTCGACGGCGAAGCGTTGGAAAGATCCAAAATCGATGGCGGCGTAATGTCTACAATAGACGCAGGCAAAGCTTACCTATCAGCGACGCAAATAAAAATCGTTTTTTCATAAATTTGATCAAAATTATATTGTATTTGAAATTATTTTAATTTCACTGCAAATGTGTTGAAAAACAAAACAGGTGAAAAATTACACTTCTTCGTAACGTCCCAAGTCGAATTTTTCAAAAGTCTATCACATAATACAGAACTTGTTTTTAATGTTAACATTTAATTTTAAAGAGTTAAAAATTAAAGTCTAAAGAATATTGATCTATGTGATAATAGCGTTTCATAGCTCTTAATCTTATAGACAGACAAACATAGCTACATATGTATATCTTCTCAGTTATTGACACTGAGTAAGAATACAATCTGTATTATGTTTAGAAAATCTTTATTATATGTATTAGTTTGCGTTGGTTAAGGAACAGTTCTCTTCACAGTTTATCGAACCAAGCTAGGTAAGTTTGTCATCCCATTTCTATCAATTGATTTATTTTATTCAAATTTGTTAAGTTTACTAACCGCTGAATAAGTTGTTCTTCGATACCAAGATAATGAATTCCGCGTGCTGTTTGTTTGTCAGCATATGTATAAAAGTTAATTAAGTTTTTAAGTACATTTTAGTTTGTACTAATTTTTGTAATAATGCTGTTTACCAACGTAATATAGATTCAAGACATTTAATCGAAAGCAGCTAAAATTTTAGCATGAAAATCTAGCGTTCAACATAATCATGGAGAAAAATAATGCATTCTGCAATACAAATAAAAAAATGTAATAAAAGATATTCACTGTACTTGAAAACAATTGTCAGCCAAAAATTACCCGTAACGTGATACGTTATACCATCTACCTAATAAATAAGAACATTTACTTATTTTTAAATAGTAACAATTTTTTAAAATAATTTATTGAAACATTACAAAAACATTTTTAAAGGATACGGTCCGAGACATGCCTTACCTTCCAATTGTATGCCCAAATTTTACCTGGAAATTAAAAAATTTAATTTTGTTTTTTTTTTTTTTATATTTTTTCAAAAGACCTTAGTTGTACAATAAAAATGTAAATCAGAGAAGCACTTTTCATTTATTTTCAAAATGATGGGGAATCCATCCGTAGATTAATTCATCACAAATTTTAGAAAATCAGTACATTTTCAACTCTACATATGTAGAGTTGCAACCTTGCAAAACGTCAGAAAATTGTAGCGGCATTCACTATTCAGATCCAATTCATTTAACACTGCAAAAAAAAAAAACAAATTTTGATGTTAAAATTCTTTTTAATTTATGATAATACAAATCAACTAAGCTATATCAGCAATTTATTATAATGCGTTGGTTAAGGAACAGTTCTCTTCATGGTGTATCGAAGCGAGCTGGGTAAGTTTGTCATCATAGTTGTATATAACAGTGAATTCCGTTTTCAAGTAGATTTTAGTGTATACTAACCTTTGTAATAATGCTGTTTACCAATATAATATAGATTCAAGGACATTTAGTCGAAAGCAGCCAAAATTGTAGCATACAAATCTACCATTCAGCATACTCATTGAGAAAAATTAAGCATTCTGTAATACAAATAAAAAAAATGTAATAACTATTATTCACTGTACTTGAAAAGAATTGGCATAATTATATAACTGCTATAAAACGTTTGATGCATTAATATTATTTGTTGTGTAATTGCCAAGCTGTTTTCTCTAGGTTAAATAAAAACGGATAACTTCATTTAAAAAAGTTATAAGTTAACTAAACAAGTTAATTTTTAAAGCAGTCTTTTCTCTTAGTTACTTTAAAGCCCAAAATCACCCTTAACATGAAAAGAGCCATACCATCTACCATATAGGAACATTTTCTTATTTTTAAATAGTATTCATATTTTCAAAAAATTTATTGAAATATCAAAGAAACATTCTTTAAGAATACGGTGCGAGACAGGTCACGGTCCCTGCTATGTGATATGCATGTCGAAAATTGACCCGAGAACGAGTTGAATATGATTTACAATGTTAATTAAACATTTTCGGGCTTGTATCACTTTTCTTGCCTTCCAATGGAAATGAAAAAATGCATTTTTGTGATTTTATAAATATTTTTTTTCATAAGAACTTAGTTGTACAATAAAATTTAAATCAGAGAAACACTTTTCATATATTTTAAAGATGAGAGGGAATACGTAGATTAATTAATCACACATTTTAGAAAATGAGTATATTTTTAACTCTACATATGTATGTTTATCAACCAACCTTGCAAAACTTCAGAAAATTGTAGCGGCATTCACTATTCAGATCCAATGTATTTGATTTGATTAACACTGCAAAAAAAAAACAAATTTTGGTGTTAAAATTATTTTTTTAATTAATTATAAATACGGTTCAACTAAGCTTCATCAGCAATATATTATAATGCGTTGGTTAAGGAACAGTTCTCTTCATGGTGTATCGAAGCGAGCTGGGTAAGTTTGTCATCATAGTTGTATATAACAGTGAATTCCGTTTTCAAGTAGATTTTAGTGTATACTAACCTTTGTAATAATGCTGTTTACCAATATAATATAGATTCAAGGACATTTAGTCGAAAGCAGCCAAAATTGTAGCATACAAATCTACCATTCAGCATACTCATTGAGAAAAATAAAGCATTCTGTAATACAAATAAAAAAAATGTAACTATTATTCACTGTACTTGAGAAACATTGGCATAATTATATGAATGTACACATGCATGTGTACGCTTGGCGTATAAATATCAATTACTGCTTTAAACCTTTTGATGCATTAATATTATTTATTTTGTAATGGTCAAGCGGTTGTCTCTAAGTTAAATAAGAACGGATAAATGCATTTTTAAAGCGGAGACTTTTCTCTTAGTTATTTTGAAGCCCAAAATTATCCATAACGTGAAAAGATCCATACCATCTACCTAATAGGAACATTTTTCAAATAATTTATTGAAATATTATAGAATTATTCTTTAAGAATACAGTTTGAGACAGGTCACTGTCCCTGCTATGTGATATGCATGTCGAAAATTGACCCGAGAACGAGTTGAATATGATTAACAATGTTAATTAAACATTTTTGGGTATGTAATACTTTACTTAATTAAAAGAATTAATTATATTATTATGATTTCATTCCAATTTTTTTAAAAGGCCTTAGTTGTACAATAAAAATTTAAATCAGAGAAGCACTTTTCATTTATTTTCAAAATGATGGGGAATCCGTAGATTAATTCATCACAAATTCTACAAAAGCAGTATATTTTCAACTCTACAAATGTTTATCAACTAACCTTGCAAAACTTCAGGAAATTGTAGCGGCATTCACTATTCAGATCCAATGTATTTGATTTGATTAACACTGCAAAAAAAAAACAAATTTTGGTGTTAAAATTATTTTTTAAATTTATTATAAATACGGCTCAAGTAAGCTATATCAGCAATATATTATAATGCGTTGGTTAAGGAACAGTTCTCTTCATGGTGTATCGAAGCGAGCTGGGTAAGTTTGTCATCATAGTTGTATAACAGTTAAGTTTTCAAGTACATTTTAGTGTTTACTAACCTTTGTAATAATGCTGTTTACCAATATAATATAGATTCAATGACATTTAATCGAAAGCAGCTAAGATTGTAGCATACAAATCTACCATTCAGCATACTCATTGAGAAAAATAAAGCATTCTGTAATACAAATAAATAAAATGTAATTACTATTATTCACTGTACTTGAAAAGAATTGGCATAATTATATGAATGTACGCATGCATGTGTACGCTTGGCGTATAAATATCAATTACTGCTTTAAACCTTTTGATGCATTGAATATGATTAACAATGTTAATTAAACATTTTTGGGTATGTAATACTTTTCTTACCTTCCAATAAAGTCTGCCCAAATTTGACCTGGAAATTAAAAAAATTCATTTTATTATTTCATTCAAATTCTTTTCAAAAGGCCTTAGTTGTACAATAAAAATGTAAATCAGAGAAGCACTTTTCATTTATTTTCAAAATGATGGGGAATCCGTAGATTAATTCATCACAAATTCTACAAAAGCAGTATATTTTCAACTCTACATATGTTTATAAACTAACCTTGCAAAACATCAGTAAAATTGTAGCGGCATTCACTTTTTGGATCCAATTCATTTGGTTTAACACTGAAAAAAGAAAAATGTATGTTAAAATTATTTTTAATTTATGCTGAATACAACTCAACTAAGCTATATCAGCAATATATAATAATGCGTTGGTTAAGGAACAGTTCTCTTCATGGTGTATCGAAGCGAGCTGGGTAAGTTTGTCATCATAGTTGTATAACAATTAATTAAGTTTTCAAGTACATTTAAGTGTTTACTTACCATTTTCAAAGTTCTTCGTAATACATGGTGCATCTGATATTAAATATCAACATGAACTTTGAAAGCTATGTTCATTATATTTTACGGCAGAAAGGATAATTTATTCTGAAAAATAATATAAATTTATTACATAAATTTTTAATTTCATTGGCTGTCGTGTAAATTGAATGGGCGCAATTGATGATCAGTTGAACAGGTGTAGGTTTTAAACATGATATTATATATTACAGTTCAAGAGTAGCAAATAAAAGACATTCGATTTTAAAAATTGTACCCAATACTGTGTAGAATAATACATTATTTAAGACTTTATATTTTACCATTTTTTAGTGGACTTAGTCGTTCCAATGCGCCTCAACGAAATCTAAAACATAAAAATAGATTTTATTAATTGCATTATTAAAAATAGAAGTTAAATTATATATAGATATATTTGATCAGCTTCAAAGGTGAATTGTCATCAATTACAAATGTTCAAGAGTAGCAAATAAAAAGTCATCATATTCAAGAAATTAATCAATCAGTAAAGAATATAATTTACCTGCATTTCGACAAGTTGCGACACTTTTGAACTTCAAGTCCCGGAAAGTTCTGGAATTATTAAAATGAATTACTTAAGTATTGTAGTAAAAGTAAACATATAATTTTGATGTTTCACTCTCAGGAATCAATATGTTTTCATCAATTAAAAATCAGAGACGAAAAATATAACATCATTAGAAAAAAGTATTTGCCTAATTTTAAATTCAATTACTAACCTTTTATAATCTGGAAGTATGGTGACAACTGAAAATAAAGAAATTTTAAAGAAAAAAAATACCCAAAACCCAAGGACGATTGATTTAATTTTTTTGTTCTTTTATTTAGTGGATCGAATGCATGTGTAATTTACTGCAGCACTCCAATTTAAACGACCTCTTGTACGGGGGCTCATAACCATCGGGGCGATCTATAACAGCTCCCTCAACGGATACTACAGCTTCAGAGGTTTTCCCACCACCATCGCCATGCAGCTCCAGCAGCTTAGACACATCGAAACGGGGCTTCTTGAGCACCTTGACCTTACGGATATACACATCGTGCAAGGGATAGATGCGTTGACAGCTCTTCTCAATATCCTTGGCGATCGAGTCGAGTGCTAGCTTATTGACCAGCTGCATAAGATCAGAACTGCTGACTTCGTTGTTGATAATGTCCGTCATGCGTCCACGAATCTATTATTTTTTTTTTTGTTTTGTAATTGCGAAACCATTTTCTCTAGGTTAAATAAAACGGATACCTTTTTTTAAAAAAGTTATATGTTAACAAAACAAATTAATTGTTAAAGCAGAGACTTTTCTCTTAGTTACTTTAAAGCCTAAAATTACCCTTAACGTGAAAAGATCCATACCATCTACCATATAGGAACATTTTCTTATTTTTAAATAGTATTCATATTTTCAAAAAATGTATTGAAATAATATAGAAACATTCTTAAAGAATACGGTGTAAGACAGGTCACTGTCACTGCTATGTGATATGCATATCGAAAATTGAACCGAGAACGAGTTGAATATGATTAACAATGTTAATTAAACATTTTTGGGTATGAAATACTTTTCTTACCTTCCAATAAAGTCTGCCCAAATTTGACCTGGAAATTAAAAAAATTCATTTTATTATTTCATTCAAATTCTTTTCAAAAGGCCTTAGCTGTACAATAAAAATTTAAATCAGAGAAGCACTTTTCATTTATTTTCAAAATGATGGGGAATCCGTAGATTAATTCATCACAAATTCTACAAAAGCAGTATATTTTCAACTCTACATATGTTTATAAACTAACCTTGCAAAACATCAGTAAAATTGTAGCGGCATTCACTTTTTGGATCCAATTCATTTGGTTTAACACTGAAAAAAGAAAAATGTATGTTAAAATTATTTTTAATTTATGCTGAATACAACTCAACTAAGCTATATCAGCAATATATAATAATGCGTTGGTTAAGGAACAGTTCTCTTCATGGTGTATCGAAGCGAGCTGGGTAAGTTTGTCATCATAGTTGTATAACAATTAATTAAGTTTTCAAGTACATTTAAGTGTTTACTTACCATTTTCAAAGTTCTTCGTAATACATGGTGCATCTAATATTAAACATCAACATGAACTCTGAAAGCTATGTTCATTATATTTTACGGCAGAAAGGATAATTTATTCTGAAAAATAATATAAATTTATTACATAAATTTTTAATTTCATTGGCTGTCGTGTAAATTGAATGGGCGCAATTGATGATCAGTTGAACAGGTGTAGGTTTTAAACATGATATTATATATTATAGTTCAAGAGTAGCAAATAAAAGACATTAATTCGATTTTAAAAATTGTACATTTTTAAGACTTTATATTTTACCATTTTTTAGTGGACTTAGTCGTTCCAATGTGCCTTAACGAAATCTAAAACATAAAAATAGATTTTATTAATTGCATTATTAAAAATAGAAGTTAAATTATATATAGATATATTTGATCAGCTTCAAAGGTGAATTGTCATCAATTACAAATGTTCAAGAGTAGCAAATAAAAAGTCATCATATTCAAGAAATTAATCAATCAGTAAAGAATATAATTTACCTGCATTTCGACAAGTTGCGACACTTTTGAACTTCAAGTCCCGGAAAGTTCTGGAATTATTAAAATGAATTGCTTAAGTGTTGTAGTAAAAGTAAACATATAATTTTGATGTTTCACTCTCAGGAACCAATATGTTTTCATCAATTAAAAATCAGAGACGAAAAATATAACATCATTAAAAAAAAGTATTTGCCTAATTTTAAATTTAATTACTAACCTTTTATAAACTGGAAGTATGGTGACAACTGAAAATAAAGAAACCTTAAAAAAAAAAGAGACTACCCAAAACCCAAAGGCGATCGATTTAATTTTTTTTCTTTTATTTAATGAATCGAATGCATTTGTAATTTACTGCAGCACTCCAATTTAAACGACCTCTTGTACGGGGGGCTCATAACCTTCAGGGCGATCTATAACAGCTCCCTCAACGGATACTACAGCTTCAGAGGTTTTTCCACCACCATCGCCATGCAGCTCCAGCAGCTTAGACACATCGAAACGGGGCTTCTTGAGCACCTTGACCTTACGGATATACACATCGTGCAAGGGATAGATGCGTTGACAGCTCTTCTCAATATCCTTGGCGATCGAGTCGAGTGCTAGCTTATTAACCAGCTGCTTAAGATCAGCACTGCTGACTTCATTGTTGATGATGTCCGTCATGCGTCCACGAATCTTACGGACCTGCGATTGCTGGGCATAGCAAGTTTTGCGCTGCGATTGTTGATCCTTTGAGGTGAAACCAATGCAAAACACGCGCAGCAGATATCCATCGACGGTCTTAGCCTCAACGATGGCCTCGATGAGTGTTTGCCACTTCTTCACCATCGATCTGTAGCCAAAGCAACCAAACCATGGAACATTTTTACATTTTGAATTGGCGTATACACAATAGTAGAACACTAATTAATGAAATTAATCTTACCTGTACTTGTCTGTGGTTAAATCCATTCCATGGAAATTGCACAGTACATTGCGATCCTGCACATCTTCAGCGATAAGACGGAACTTGCGGAACGATCTCTCGGGATCAATATCCTTCTGCAAGTCGGCCAACGATACTTCAAAAACTCGGCCTTTTAAATAATCGGAAGCAATGCGTTGTCCCTGAGTACGGTTAACCAAGGTTTTACCGATCTGCCTGGTTTGGAACATGTTAGGAGCCTTAACATCGTACCAATCTTTGCGAGAGAATGGATCTACCACCTTCTTTTTACCACCTTTCTTGCCACCTTTCGAGAGACCCTTATTTTTGCCGACCGCCATGGTAAACGCCTAAACCGGAAAAGGTCGAATCACGTTGACTGAACTGTCATGCGGCTCAACTATCGTAAGTGTTGATTCCTTTCATATCGATATTATAAGGCCTACATATACCAAACGATTCAAAGTTGAGAATTCTTGGAACGATGGAAAAGTACATATATTCTATTTCTACTTATTCCATCTCTTAATACAATTTGTAGGAAAATTGTAGAAGTCAATACTAAAGTTTATGTAGAATCGATAATTCAATGTGTATTTTGTTAGCATTGTTTAAAAGCTTCATGATATTACGAATTAAATAAGCTATAGTCCAGGGTACTCGAATGTGAAATACCCGCTATTCATTTCGAGAGAATTCAAAACAATTACAATTTCCACGCTAGTATTTTTTTAGTGTCGCGTTAGTGCTAACGTTATAAATCCCAAAACGCGTTCAGACTATCCCATTGTTGACAAAATTGCTTGCGCTTTTATCTTATAAGAAATTTAACAAAATTATGATTTTGAATGCTTTGCATAACGGATAAATCATCAAAACAAAATATCGGAAGTAATAGCAGGTGTGTTGAGTTTGGAAGCACGAAGCACTCTGCTTTTAAACAACAATTTTCATGATTTGGTTGCTCTGCAGCCAGGATTGTCAACTGTAGACACCCATTTTCGTTCAGCTTTAAATACCCTTGGGTAATCATCAGAATATCTGGCCATTGCGCTTTTGTTTGGAATTTCAAATTTAGAATAATTCTTTATTGCGATATTTCGAAAATGACCAGAGAATCGTATATACCAATACCATTAAAATACTTTAAAGCGAGTCGGTAGTACCCGCGTCCAAAATGGAGGCTGGTTTATTCTCTCCCCTCCCAATTTCAACTAGCCATAGAGCTGCCTATTGTATGGGATCGAACGTGCGTTTGGTATATTTTGGACGCGGACGTGGACGCTCCCCCAATGTGAACATTGTGTTATAAAATATGTCAAACAAATATACCGATTTTTTTTCTATACATTTGAAGAATGTTCGTTATATACATATGTAAATGGTCACAAGCAAAGAGTGCGCTTCTATATTTGAATTATGCCCAATTAAGTTGTTTCGTGAACAACTTCGATGTTTTTCATATGATCACAAGCTCAATTTACAAGAATCTTTAAGACTAAAATTATTATTATGCATACCAAAATTCAAGGCTCTAGCTTAATTATTACGGCTTGTACAAAATTTGTTTTCAGATAAATAATTACGATTGTATAATGACTATAGTCCCTAATTTTTTCTAATTTTTCTATCACGGATAAAGTTGTCAATTCGATATCATTTAACATTTTTGTGAAATTCCATTTTTATCTCTGACGAAATTCTTATTATTTCGTAAATGAGCACAGCTGAATTAAAGTCTACCTACATACATATATCACTATCTCAATTATTGATAAGTTTTAAAACGTGTTGGAACTTTAGGAACAAACGGTCACATAAATCCTTTCTGACGGCTGCTGTTTTATTGGAGCTCGTCAGAAATAAAATTTGTATACCATTTTTGGGCAACGAATGTTCACAAAACCACTTAATACTGCAATCTTGTTCGTATTAATTTCATGTATAACATCTATGGTGACAACTCTTTATTAAATTTAGCTAAAAATATTTGCTTATCCTCAACAAAAAAGTAAGAAACTATTTTTTAACCCGTTATCACATTTTCAGTTACCATTTTGTTAGTAATTTGCAAATGCTAGACTCCGGGGTTATGATGATGGTGAAGGCTTCAAATACTTCTGTCGACGATGTAACAGAGGATGCTGCTCCCCAAGATCTGAAGAATTACATGCAGCAATTGCGTGTCCAAGAAAGCTCGAAAAGTCGAACCAAATGCACAGAAGTCATGAATAGAAAAAATATTGCTATGATACAGTCTGTTAATGGGAAGGCGTTGGGAGCAGAATAAATAAAATAAAATAATAATTCGGCCGATTTTAAAAATAAATAATATTTAATATTATTTTCGTTCGATTCCATATATTTCATTAATTTATTTGCGATTGAGTGACTCTGGTCACATTGTGAATTATTCATCTCATCCATTTTAGTTTTGCTTGTTTCGCTTTAAATTGTGTTTGCAGATAAACAAGGTTTTAAGTGTTAAGCATTACAATTATTTTTCTAAACTATCATTAATTTGATATATTTTATAATGCCACATGTGATATCCAGAAAATAGAGAAAAAAAACAATATATGCGATGGATACGGATTAAACAATGATTAATTTTATTGAAAAAAGTTTCATGTAAATGCTGATAGTTTGAATATGCATGTTACTCTGGATATCCGCTAGTAATGGAATATACCTTTGTTCCTAAGTACAACATTAATGTTTTTAATATATGAACATATAAATAAGTAACGTTTCAAATCTGCATTTGTATATAAAACCACATCAGCATCGCTAAATTGTTTATATACAAATTCGTCGCAGAAATAAAAATTTTGCTCAGGAATCTACCTAAAAAGAAATAAATATAAGTATACATATATGCACGTATGCAGAAGATTTTGACATTAAATGTTATGTTCAAGAATTAAAAAAAATAAAACAAAAACGAATAATCATAAGAAAAGTAATGGATCCAAGTAACTTCGCGTATGAACATTTCGGGATACTGGTTCATAATGATGAAGATGATGTTGCCAAACCCCCTGATGAGACCATAAATGTTCCCAACTTAAATGGTAAGTTCCACTAGCTTCGCATATTACATGACTATAAACTCGAATGTATTCATTTAAATACACCCAATTATATTCGTTATAACAAAATAAGTTTATAATCAATTTTATAGTTTTTTGACTTGTTATTGGTTTTTCTATATATTTTCATGTAATAAGTCTTGTGTCCGGATGATATTTGTCAAAGTGCTAACATGTTCCTTGAATCACAGAATGATAAAGTTGTTACCTTTGTTCAATCGGATCAACACAACAGCTATGGCGACAAATCTTTATTAAAGATAACTAAAAATATTTGCTTATCCTCAACAAAAGAGTAAGAAACTATTTTTTTGACCCGTTATCACATTTTCAAGTTACCATTTTTAATTAGAGAACTGAAGTCGAGCGATAGTAATTTGCAAATGCTAGACTCCGGGGTTATGATGATGGTGAAGGCTTCAAATACTTCTGTCGAGGACGTAACAGAGGATGCTGCTCCCCAAGATCTAAAGAATTACATGCAGCAATTGCGTGTCCAAGAAAGCACGAAAAGTCGAACCAAATGCACAGAAGCCATGAATAGAAAAAATATTGCTATGATACAGTCTGTTAATGGGAAGTCTAGGCGTTGGGAGCAGAAATTGGTGCAAATCAAGACAATGGAGGGTGAATTTAGCGTTACAATGTGGGCGTCTGGGATGTCGGATGACGACTATTGCAGCTTTAATGAAAGTGCTTCCACCGCTGCGTCAACATTATTAATGTCACCTACAAAACAAAAAGCAGATACTGATGAAAAGAGTCGAGAAACCAAGGACATAGTATTACATGAACATGAGCATTTGCTCTATCAACAGCAAGAAGAAAACTTTCTGCAGATGCAGGAGCAATTGGCTGTGCAATCGCCAACGTGTACAACAGACAAAGTCGATCGCTGTCTTAAATTAAGTGTACACAGTGAATCGCGGTCAAATTCGAATGCACACATTTCCCAGGAATGTAAGTTTGTAATTAACGAACAAACAGTTTCAGTTATAGAGAAACATGAACAAAGGGATAACGACTGTGAAAAATCATCTGCAGTGATGGTGTCGGGATTACCCTTGTGTAAGCTTGTATACTTTTATGAAACACTGGTAGATATTAACTTAATTTATGTATTTTTTAATTATTTTATCAGTGCCATCGATTGAAAACATCACAAATGATACAGATGCTTCTGATTTTGCGCAATACGTTAACGATAAGAAAATTGCCTGCCCCCATAAGGGCTGTCATAAATACTTTCGGGATTCATCGGCAATGCGCAAGCACTTACATACACATGGACCTCGCGTTCATGTCTGTGCCGAATGTGGAAAAGCTTTTGTCGAGAGTTCCAAACTAAAGAGGCATCAGTTGGTTCATACGGGAGAGAAACCATTTCAATGTACTTTTGAAGGCTGTGGGAAACGTTTTTCACTAGACTTTAACTTAAGGTAAATATTCTTATTTTTAAATGTGTCATTAAATGTATTAATCATTTCTACAAACAGAACGCACGTAAGAATACACACTGGAGACAGACCATTTGTATGCCCTTTCGATGCGTGTAACAAAAAATTTGCTCAATCTACAAACTTGAAGTCACACATATTAACACATGCAAAAGCCAAGTATGATTACTAATTTTAAGCTACAATGGAGTATTTATAATTGGGATACCATTATTTTCAGACGAAACACAAATAATCCCCGATTTGCGACTTGTCCTAGTACGAACGAGCTAAACCTTCATGATGAAAGTTCTACAAACTTAATTAAAGTTGAATTACGTGATACTTTGTCAGATAATCATGCCTCTTTTGTAATGTATGCCGATTAAAAAACATACGCATTTTATTGTGAGAACATTTTTGAAATGTATGCACTTTTTATGGAGAATACATTTTAGTTATATATTTAGTGCTTTAGCATAAGTTTTGAAATTATATTGTAAAAATAAAAAGTTCGACAATTTTGGCATGTAGTATGTATATACATTAAAATAATTTAAACAAGAATTTTCTCAATGAAAATGCCTGTTTGGTAATTGTAAATTGAAGAATGAACACTGAATTGAGTTTTCTTTATTAAGGGGGATATTCATGTATAACGTTAAAAATTAAGCGTTTTACACGATTGTTTTTAATAGAAAGAGTGTAGCAATCATCATGAATCTACTGGTGTATTTACTGTTAATATTAAAGATCAAATAGTTCAAATAAACAAGTAAGAAAGCTACAGTCGAGAGTGCTCGACCGTATGATAGCCGCAACCCATTTCGAGAGAAAACTAAAAACTTAAATGATATTTTAACAAAGAATATACTGATTTTCTTTATTTTTTGGTATAAATTTGAACAAAATCCATAACAACCCGACATGGTCACACTGTCAACTAAACAAACAAAGCGCGAGCAGTTGCAAGTGAATCTTGCATATAAAATTTATTCTTTAATAACTTCCTTGTTTTTTTTTATTCGATCTCAACCAAATTTACAGAAATCATTGAGACTATAATTATTATCAGAAAACTTTTGGAGTTATTTGCGATTTACATAAAAAAAACTTGGCTTGTTCTAGATCTATGAATATTGTGGGCGAGGGGCGTGACTTCTAACTTTTGAAATAAACCTGCATAAGGAATGCAGGAACCTACATGTGTACCAAATTTAGTGTCTCTATGTCCTTTTGCCTGTTACACGTTTTCTGTTGGCACTCAGTCATAAAACCCTTCTACCACTAACTAAAGAACACATAGATGTGTCAAATTGCCAAAAAAGAGATTTCACTTGAAACAGCATTATTAGCACCCCAAGCGAATACAACAACCGCTGAGTGCACGGCTGATTTCGAATTTCGAACATCTGGAGCAGTGCACCAGTGTTGCCGTCAGCTCGTTACAGAAAAAGGCTAGATTGATTATAAAAAAAGGATAGAAAAGGACAAAAATTTAAAACAAAAGGACAAAAAACAAGACAACATATTTTTTTTATACATTTTATGTAATATCACTCTTTATTGGTTGCCAACTCGTTTAGAACATCGTCAATGTCATCATTGCAAGCTTCTAAACTTAGATTTTTTGTAGATTGGTTGCTTCCAATCATTTTTAAATATTGCTCAGGAATTTCATATTCATGGCAACATACGCCTTTCCGGCGTAGCCCAAACCTAAAAAAGAAAAAACAATTTCAATAAATGTGTGAAACAAAAGAGTATTAAAATATACAAATATTTACCTGATCGATAAAATCGCATTTAAAGTTTCTATTTGCAGTCGGTTGCGCAATTTGGTTTTTACCAAATTAGCTTGGCTAAAAACACGCTCAACCTCTGCATTTGACAGTATTTGCAGTATGCCTTTTCATTGTCTTTTTGATCGCGACACATCCACTGCACCAGATTTACGATTACAACAGGGTTGCATTTATTTAAAAGTGCTGCTATCGATATAAAAGTAATGTACATTTGGATTACTTTTCAGCACTTTACACAAAAATAAAACGCGGATAAAAAAGGCCAGGCCAAAATAAAATAAGGACAGGTAAAAGGCTAGGGGATGTTTTAAATTTTTTCCGGCTGACGCAGTTAAAAGCCGGACAGATCTGTCCGGAAAAAGGATAAAACGGCAACACTGCAGTGCACAGCGAACAGCATCGAATTTACTTCAGTCGCGAATCGACTGCGGAACGATGAGCACGGGTGTATTTCGTTGCGCTGTGCTATCGTTTCTATGTATGCGTGTGTGTATGTACACGTTGGCGCATATGAGTATGCGTATGCGAGTGAAGTTTTGCAACTGCGCGACAAGCGGCTAGCGCAAGCCGTTTTTGTTCTTCCGAGACGAAAGTCTTGAGAACGAAGATGACTTTTGTTGCTCGTGTCATACTAGCTTGCAACTTTGCGAACTTGTTACAAGGATTGCGTTGGCTCTGATGGTAGAGTGTTGGTGCATTTGCATGCGGGTACGATCCCTGGTGAAGATTGCCATTATTATTATTATTACTAATCACCACTATATTTTATATACTATTTTATCAATTTTGTTGAATTATTTGAGCAGTTGCTCTCTTTGAATTTATCTCTGAACAAATTTTAACTACAATTAGTTTAGGATTTTTCAAAAGTAAATTGAGCTTAAAAATAATTATTACTTCATTGCTATTTTATTTATTGTTATAATTTATGCAATAATAATATTTGTTATTACAATGTATAAGTATTTATCGGTATATTAGTATTTAGTATGTATTTTTTAATAAATTCTTTTGAATTTATCTGATAAATAAATTGAAATAACAATAGTTACTATTATTTTATTTCCATTTTATGAAATAATTATATGGGTTTTGTTGTTTTATTAACACATTTTTTTAAAGTTCTTTAAAAGTATTCTTAATAAACATTATTTAAAATGTATGCTTATATTTAGTTGCAAATTAACGATGTTCAACATATTCAAAACATGCAGTTAAGACACTAATAAAGTAAATTGAATTAAGAAAAAATTATTTTGAAACATAATTAACTATTAGATATTTCAAAGTCTAAACTTTTTAATCACATCATAATTAAAATTGGTTATGATATAAATTCAAATAATATTACAAAATTAAAAAAAATTAATATATGTATATAAAATATAATGAATAGAAAATAATAATGCCAGTCTTTACCGGGGATCGTACCCGCAACACTCTACCATCCGAGCCAACGCAATCCATGTAAAAAGTTCGCTAAGTTGCAAGCTTGTATGACACGAGCAACAAGAGTCATCTTCGTTCTCAAGACTTTCGTCTCGGAAGAACAAAAACGGCTTGCGCTAGCCGCTTGTAGCGCAGTTGCAAAACTTCACACGCATACGCATACTCATATGCACCAACGTGTACATACACACACGCATACATAGAAACGATAGCACAGCGTGTGTTGCGGGTATCTTACGGTCGAGCACTCTCGACTGTAGCTTTCTTACTTGTTTTAAAAGAAGGATTTTAGCAATCATCATGAGACTGCTTGAGTATTTAGTTCTAATATAGATATACATTTTTTTCGGTTACATGTACATTCATATATCCCCCTTTAATTACTTCAAATGATTTTATAATAATACAATTACTGAACATATATAAATAATCATTTTAATATTGACGAACTGATTGTTGTAGTTATGGAGCTTTGAATTGAACAATTAGATTTCAGTAATTGGAGGCGGTGTTTTATTGCCCATATAGTCCAATGGATAGGCCAATTTTCCTAAATTGTGATTAAAAGTCCCAACTTTATTAAGAGATGTCGTTTGCAAGTCTTGAATTGGCACCGATGACTTTTTGCTAGCTATAATTTGTACAATTAATAATTAATAATGAGAATTATAAGAAAACATTAAGATTATCACATTTTTTTTTATAGTTATTTACCTCGAATATAGACTTGAGATGTCCTATTATTTTTAGCACTTTGTTTTGTGTTTTTCCGATTTGGCCGAAAGTAGTTTTTTAATATATTGACCTTATAGGTTTCTGGCGAGTCGGTTAGACTTATCTATAAACAATTTTAGAAGAGTACTGAAAAAGTATTTTGTAATACATACATTGTTATCTTCCGAGTCTGTCAAATTTATTTCTTTATCATGACCATCGAATACATTGTTTTTGACCATTTGAAAAGCTGATCTTGGGTTGGTGGGTGGTAGTTTTAAGGTATTTCCTAATGTATTTGGTAATTTCCATGTCTTCAAGTCATCATTCCAAGTCGAATGCTTCAAAATTTCTTCAGGGTTCCTATATAAAAAAGAAAAACCATGAAATGATTTCTTCAGAATTTTCCGACAAGATTTTCTGTTTCTGACATTACTAGGAGAAACATTGAACATTATATTTATTGACTGTAAACCAAGAGCGTTCAGCGTCACACATAACAGGCGGGCTGAAATGTTCGTAGGCAAACATAAAAACAAATATTTTTGTTTATAAAATAGATGCCATTCAGGGTTTTTCAACCATTACTACTTTATCGGACCAACATTTTTTAACAGAGAACCCCTTCTTTAGATCTGATAATAGGAAAATGTAGTTGGGGCTATATCTTGGATGTACGGGCAGCGGAAAGATTTTCGAAGCCCAATTCTTGCATTTCAACCATCGTTTTTATTGACTTTCGGCACAATGCACTTTCTTGATGTAACAGCACCTTTTTTCTTCAAATGTGGCCGTTTTTATACCCTCTACCTATAAGGTAGTGCCAACAGTAAATGTACATATGTAACAGGCAGAAGGCGGTATCTTATCTTTATCGACCAACTTCATTTTACTGACTACCAAAAGTAGTATCACTAAAAATGCTTTCACAAAATATTGGTATCAAATTTATACACGTGCCTTTCAGAGTTTAGAGCCTATTAAAAAAAATATGGTTTTAAAATTATTAGTAGCATCTATATGTTTGCCTCCGAACTTTACAGCCCCCCGGATACGTTAGGTTTAAAATTGTTAAGGCACAAATTGAACAGTTCTTGAATTTGAGCTAAGCGTCGATAGTTAGTAAGTCATGACAAAGGATTTTAAGCAAATAGAAATATATAATCATGCAATATCGAACAGAAGATTACCAATTCTTTCCATTTTTACGAAGAATACGATGGGATTTCTCAAACAGAAGTTGATAGAATTTCAAATGACGAGCAAGCTGTCGAATTTCATCTAGATAATCTTCACGATCCAATTGAAATTCCGAATTTAAGTCTTCAATCTCTCGCTCAAGCATCTTAATCTTTTGATTAAACACCTTAATACGATCATTTTTGGTGTAGATTTCCTGTTGAATATTTGCGTAATGTACTTGCAATAGGTTGCGATCATCACTTTCAATGCGGCTTAATGCCTGGGCAATGGCACTCAAATGCTGTTGAGCTTTCTTTTTGCGTTGTCTATGCCGTTCTCGAAGTTGCATGTCATCGACTCTCTCGCCACCAATAAGAGCATGTTTTATCAGATCTATTCGTTTACGTGCGTTTAATTGAATGGATGCACTTCCTGTTCCATTTCCATATATAAAATTAATTGATAAATCTTTATCTTCACCTGTTCTGCCCTTAGTGTTCTTATCATCACTTAGCACGTCTTTTATCACTTGTTGACCCATTTTAGCTTGTTCCTCCTGTTGCCATAATTTCCGCAATTTGACATTGTCTTCAGAAAATTTGTGAACTATTTCGTTCTCGTTTTGGTGACTCTCTTCAAGCAGTTTTCGTAATTTTAATATTTCTTGTTGATATTGTCGTAGTTGGGCGTCCTTTGGGTCCTCGTTGATTTTCGGAATATTTGATATATTTTTGGCTCGGCTTGCGTACCGTAAGGTTGATAATGTTTCATCGTAGTTACTATCAGCTGGCGAGATGCATGATATCATAATGGTTTTTGTGTTGCCTCCCAAGGAATCCTATACAAAATTACAATTAGTATAAACATTGCTATTACACATTGTTCAATTGATGGATACTCTACACCAACACCTTTTAAGATTGTGACAAGTAAGTCAAGTAAATCTTGTATAAAGGCCAGAGGACGTCAAAGGTGGCCGTTTTTGGTACACATACTCGCGAAGTTTAAGACATACACTCACACATAATCATGTCGGTATTGCGAGTGCTTGCGCTTCGGCCACTCGCTCAGAACTCCACTCGTGAGTGTCTTGCATATGAGCAACCGATTATTTTTACACTTATGACAAAATCGAAATCCACCCGAATATGTCGTCAATGATTCAAATGGCAAGCCAACTACTCAGGTGCTTTTACCCCACCTCCTTTCTCGATCGTAAATGATTTTGCGTTGCATTGCGACGCAGTTGTTCGCAGTTTTATTTTATGAGAGCCTGTTGCATGCTTTGCACTGATTTTTATACCCGCTACCCATAGGGTAGAAGGGTATTATAACTTAGTGCCAACAGAAAATGTATGTAACAGGCAGAAGGAGGCATCTCCGACCACATAAACTATATATATTCTTGATCAGTGTCAACAGCCGAGACGATATAGCCATGTCCGTCTGTTCGTCTGTATGAACACCTAGATCTCAGAGACTATAAGAGCTAGAGCTACCAAATTTGGGGACAGTACTCCTATATGTCCTACGCAGATCAAGTTTATTTCAGAAGTTTAATGCCACGCCCCTTTCCGCCCCCAAAAGACTGTAAGAGCCGTAATAATAGACCTAGAGCATTGAATTTTGGTGTGCATAATAATAATTATATTCTCAATGATTCCTGTGAATTTGGTTGAAATCGAATAAAAAACAAGGAAGTTATTAAAGAATCAATTTTATATGCAAAATTCACTTGCAGCTGCCCGCGCTTTGTTTGTTTAGTTGACAGTGTGACCATAACGGTGTTGCGGTATTTTACCCGCTATTTTCAAATATATACAAAAAAACAAGTTTTAGTATATTTGGTATGTTTTTTGTTTAAATATAATTTAATTTTTTTTGTTTTTTCTCGAAATGGGTTGCGGGTATCATACGGTCGAGCACTCTCGACTGTAGCTTTCTTACTTGTTTTTTATGGAATTTCTGGAAATTACAGACATCTCCAAAAACCCTTTTTGTTAAACATATACATACATTTACCACAAGGTCATAAACATACAACTTAATCAATTTAAAATGAATACAGGTAGATTTTCAGTAACCTTAAAATATTTGTTCTCTTTTACCACTGACTGAATTTAAAAATTAGTCAATACAACAGGTAAATTGAAGTTTAATTCAAATTTGTGTTTCCTTTGTTCACTGAATTTGTATATGTGAGTTAGTAAATTTTTTATTTAGCTATTATTATTTTTTGTATTAGTATAGATCCCAAATAATAATTAAATTATAAAGCCAAAGGTGTTTTTTTTTTAAATTTACCAGGCAAAAAAAACTAGCATGAAGTACATAAAACCCAACAACAACATCAATACATTTACGTATACACAAAATATCCGCTCACAATCTTCACTTGCGCATCAAATACCCACAGCAAATATACCCGATCATAAATATTATGCGGTGGATTCGGCACTTGCACTTGCTAAGCACGAATGGCATTGACACTCGTACTCGGTAAGCACAAGTGGTATCGGCACTCGTACTCGGGAAGCACGAATGCCATTGGCACTCGCACCCGTAAATACTCAATAATTTTTCTACTCGTAGCAAATATACTCGAATGGCAAAAATACTTGTGAGTTTCGAGTATACACATTTTTGCGGTGGCTTGTTGACGATCTCTGACGCATGCATAATAACGAAAGCACATCGCAACAAAATACGCTTGTGCTCATCATTCCGCATTTGATCTGCGATTGAACTGAGTCTGTGTACTCGCTACACGCTGCGTTCGAACTTCGAAATGAGGCGAACGCTCTGGAGCTCTAATCGACTTCGCTGGGGTTGCAATAACGCTGTTCAAAATTCATAAGTGGTTAGTGATTAGAATTCTGCATGAATTGCAAAAATAACACCTTCAAATGCACACTACGTAAAATGAATTGAATGAAACTGAGTGCGAAGCGGAACACGATTGAGTGAGTGAATTTGCTAGCGTAAGACTCGTAAGTACATTCAACAACAATAAACACACTAAAAACAAAAACAAAATAATAATAACTATAAATACGCATAGAAAATACATAGAATCTCGTTTGCTTTGTTTTCTCCTTCCATCTCCGCTGACCACCGTAACAAATGACGACTGAAATAATTCGATTGTCTTCGGTGTCGTCAAATTTGTCATTTCGTTTTTTGTTTCACTCATTCCCACTCATTTCACTGAACGTCTTATAATATGAGTCGCAACACGCACTCCTATTCGCAACAATGTCGTTTCATTTCGACATTCTCACTCATTCAACTCAATTCAATTCGAATATATTCATTTCAATTTATGTTGTGGGTCCAGCCATGCAGATCTCTATTAGTGATAAGACCTAGAGATATCAAACTTTGTGGCAGTACTCGTGTATGTCTTAGACAGATTTTTTGTCACGCCCCTTTTTGCCCCAAGGAAAAGTGTACAAGCCTTAATAATAAAACTAGAGCTTTATATCTATATTTGTATTTATAGTCTCTATGATTCCTGTGAATTTGGTTGTGATCGAATGGAAAACAAAGAAGTTATTCAAGAAACAACTTTATAGCCCAAAATGCACATGCAGCTGATTATGTAGGTATATTTTTTTTGTATTCTCTCGAATTGGGTAGAGGGTATCTTATGGTCGGACTGTAGCTTTTCTTACTTGTTTATATGTTTACAGCTCAGCACACTTGTGATTTGGTTATTTTGCATTTCGATTGACTAATGTTGTTTATCATCGAACAGCGAACATTTAGACTGATGATGGTAATTAATAAAAATTGTACACATTTTTGACACAACGCTATTATCCTCATGTAACCTGGAATTTATAAGCTTTTCACAAATATTTACCTGGAGCAATCTCGTCAGTTTTGAGTCCCTATACGGTATATGCTTTGTTTTACCATCAACAAGGGCAGATATAACATTGCCCAATGCAGATAGCGATAAGTTGATTTTCGTTGCTTCTTTAAGTCGTTCACCAAAGGCTCCTGTCTTCGATTGTCTTTCAGAACCAGCAAGGTCGACAAGATTCAATTTTCCTCTTCGAATGCATCCAATAATTGGCGAAGCATTATTCAAATCTGATGAAGGGGTAACAGAACCTTCAATTTGTTCCAAACTTATTGTAAATATAGTATGTGATCGTGAACTTGTCTCGTTCATCAATGTGGCTGCCGTTATCCGATTATTATTACCCAATTTCAACCAATTATAACACTCTTCTGCATTCTTAACAGGTTGGGTAGTTAATGAAGGAACTGTAACGCCTACACCTGGTACGTCCTTTAGTGGATGATTTGTTGAACGAGAGTCCGATACATTCAGAAGATCGTTGATAGACTCATTGTAAATTTCCAAATAGCTTACTAGTGCGAGGTATCTGACGCTGTTCGCTATCGAAATTGTCTCAAATATATGGTCAAAACATCTCGGTATTATACCCTTGTTTGGAGCGTCTTCCAATGAACTATCGCCCTTCGAACATAACAAAACATCATTAACGCAGCAATTAATGAAAAGGTCCAACGAAAATGCACGTATTTTCATACCTGCATTGTATGCGTTTTGCCACAACCTGTCTGACCATAGGCAAAAATTGTTCCATTATACCCTTCCAATGTGCTCTCCACCAGAGCATAGCACATGTCATTGTATATAGTCTCGGTCTTTGAAAACCCATCATAGACGCTATCATATCGAAACGATTTTTTTGGTGCACTTCTTGCCGAAGGATTTAACACAGAAACATCGTAATCGCATGTTTCCACAATATTCTTGCAAAAAATAAACCAAATGTTTAAAGTAAATAATATATGTAATCTATGTAAAGAAATTTATTGTCTCATGCACAACTTACCTCACATTTTTCATGAATTTCCTTCATATTCATGGGCCGACAGCGTATAATCACTTTAACGTTTTCACCCATATTTTATATAAACCAAGAACTACTTTACTGAAATTAATTCTTTTGTTCGCCGCACCAATTCGAATTTTCCACAATGTATTGATTTTCGACTAACAGCTTGAACTTGAGTCCATTACCTACATTCGTATGTTTGTAGCTACATTTTGTTACCATTGAAATAGATTAACAAGATGAGCATATTAGTTTAGTGAAAATATATGTAACTTTCGATAACTAGAGTGTCAATAGCAATCTTAGTTTCATTCTTTATACCACTTTAAAGATACACTACATGGAATGTACAAATTTGGAATTGGAGAGTTCATGTAACATAAATGTTACGCATGTACATATATATTATATAATAGCCAGCTTAACCAATATGATAGTTCTTTTATGGTTTCTAATAGACTTATAAATGCAGTATATTTAAAAGCTAATAGCACAAACCAAACAATCCATAGATATGCCATCTCATAGAGCAGATTGGTTTCACTTGAAACTGCGTTATTACAACCCCAAGCGATGACAACAACCGCACACCGCACGGCTGACTTCGAATTTTGAACATCGGACGCAGCGTAAAGCGAATTTACTTCAGTCTCGGATCGACGGCGAAACGATGAGCATGGGTGCATTTCGTTGCGCTGTGCTTTCGTTTCAATGTATGTATGTGTGTATATGTAAATTAATTAGTTTTGTTTCTCGCTGTAACTTAGTTGAATTCCGATTATATTCTCGAACTTTTATTCAAGAGTAAAATACGATTGAAAATTGAAGTTTGGTTTGTTTATTTATGAAACGAAGCGATCTGTTTGTTTCAAAGACAATTTCAAGACTTAAGTTAAGTGTTAAAATTTAGTTATTTGACTTATCGTTTCGCAATATGCAAATATGCAGCGATTGCCGTCTATGCAACGAAATCCGGCCCAAAGCTTATGCAGCAGTCGTGACTGGTGTCGTCTTCAGTTCAACATTCTTAAGAACGTTGACTTCAGTTAACTACTCCCCCTTCAAGACCAAGGCCGCCCTCGATGATTCGTTGGTATATGAGGCCAAGACAAATGAGAGCGCAGCATATGGCCACCATGATGAGCACCACCAAGTACGTGCGATCGGCTTCGGTAGACTCTTTAACTCTCTGGATTTTTTCCAGATTACGTTCATTTAAACGATGAAGGTAAGGGAGGCTGAGAACATCTTGGCTGGCGTTAATGTTTAGCAGAGGAGATTTGGCAATTAGTGGGACTCTATTTTGAATGTTATTACGGTTGACGTAGAGTTCCATTGATCGTGGCTCGGTCGCTGAAGGTGATAAGCTGCGTGCCGTGTATCCAGATCTCGGTGCCGTTGTCTGGGTGATCGCATCCAGATTACTTGGCTGAATCTCGCAGTGTGCCGTACCTCCGGCATGTTTCTCTGGCACATGAACTCTTCAATGACAGGCGGCAAAATGTGGTTCCAGGTAAATCGCTGCAACCTTCGAGAGTGTGAATTACTCCGTTGCATTCGGCTATTACGTTGTCTGGTAAGCGTAGTATGAAGCTCTTATGGGATACCGGGAAAATTGTTATTTTTTACACGCGAACCTAATTATTGGAAATTTGACGATAAAGTAAAGCATGTTAACAGATTGAAGAATCATTACGGATGAGACGGACAAAAGATCTCCTATGGGAGTGTTCGTGGGTTCCTTCAACCAAACTGATTTTAAGTCTGCGTGATCTAGGATATTTGGGCTTACAATGTTAGCCTTTGCTAAGGTAATGGCAAGCGTTAAATTTTGCAACTCCATCATCAACATTATATTTCTGGCCAATAATGTTTCATACAAATGACCAGGGTCGACTTTTTTTTAGCTGCATCTAGAATTCGATTTATAGTGGAAGTTAATTGGTTAATTTGGTCTTGGACTTCGGTGTTTATTTCTATTTGTCTATTGTTTACTAACTGTATTTCAGTGAAATTTATCCTCTCCAAATCACCGGCATCGGGTGTTCCCGCCACAACCTTTAACATAGATCCTAAAAAATCGAAACTCCTGGCGACCCTATGGTGTACACCTAAGGCTTCCAATAGATCCTGGAGATGAGCTGTTTCTACGCTCAAGAGTTTTTTCATATGTGACTGCGGAAACATATCATTGGAGTTCGCTATATTGATTGTTTCATCCCCCACCCGCATGTACTCCGAAAGGTTTGCTGAATGCCTGACGTAGGTGCATTCTTTCCATACTAGAATTTTACCATCCACGATGTGGATGTACTTAGCATGTGAATAGTTGGTAATGTGCGCTGAGGCCAAAGATGACAAGAGGAGCATGAATATCAACCTGTGGAATGGAATTTGATAGTAATTTGCCTAGTGGCGAATAAAAAAAAAGAAAGCGGGTTCGCTTTGCCGATGTTACTTTATATTGTCTTTGAGGACCACTCTCCCTTTAATATGGACCGTAGCTCCCAGGCCCGCTTCAACAACTCTTTCTTCGCACAAAAGCGTGAGTTTGTTGCCAAGCCTTCGGTTAGATTTGACAACAACTTTTCACCAACTTCGAACACCCTGTTTTGCCGTGCAGCATTCTCTCTGGCTCTGGGCGCAACCTGAGCATTTCTAATTTTGCCTTCTATGGCATCTTGGGGCTCATCCGTGCGTGCCTGAACAACGTCAACTGGTCTCCTGTTGATAACGGAGTGGATGGACTTGTTATATTCAGTTGCTGCTAGCAAAATGATTTTGACCCTGTCTCCGATGTTTTGATCAGTTTTGACACATCTTTTTTGGGAAAAAATGCATTAGCTGAAGCCAGGCTAGTTTTAAGTCCTCTATGGTTCTTGAAGGGACAGGCTGTACAACAGCGAATTTCGAAAACTTGTCTATACAAGTTAAGAAATATTTTTTGTCTATGAGTAACATCTCTCCTACTTGCGATGGGCTGAATGGGCACAATGAGCTGACCTATGAGCTCTATTATGCTCTGTGACGAGTATTTGCTATCTTTCCCCAACCCCGAATATGTCAACTACACGAGTTTTGCAATGCCAAAACTTTCTAGCTGGGAATCTTCGGACCATTTCATCCTGTATCATTGGAAGCATGTGCAAATCACAATGGATGGCGTTAACACCGTTGGGTGCAATTGTGTCTTCAAGCTCATATATTAAGGATTCCATACATGTGAAGCTGATTGTGTGTCGCCTTTTGTTCCCAAACAAAACAAAAGTACTCTTCAACGGGAAACGGGCCCCTTCTAGCACTATCTGATTTTGGAAACAATTCAGCGGCTTGTCTGTTGTTTCGATAGTGTGAGTGAGGGACATTTCACTGTGGATTGTCGCAGCACAAGAGTAGATCTCCTGTTGCTCTACAGCATTAAGCTGTTGTCTGGACAAGACGTCCGCAACGAGGTTTTCTTTGCCAGGTTTGTATAAAATCCGCGCATTGAATTCGTCAATGCGCGCTTTCCAATTTTTTATCTTCGCATTAGGATTTGATTCCGATACCGCAAAGGTTAGAGGCTGATGGTCAGTAAAGATATTGATGTCTTTAACTCCATATTAATAGTGTCGCAATTTGGCCAATGCCCAAATTATAGCCAATAGCTCTCTTTCGTTTGTAGCATAATTGACAATTGTAATAATTGATAATTGTAATAGGACGTCCCTCTTGGGAAAGCACTGCACCTATGCCATATACTGAAGCGTCTTTCGTTAGATCAAACGGCTTCTTGAAATCGGGATATCTAAGAATGGCATCTTCAGAAAACGCAGCTTATGAAACGCTCGTTATTGCATTTCGGTGAACTGCACCGGAATGTTCCGAGACCTATGCCTACTAACTGATCCATTCCAAATCCAATGAAGTTCACGCTTTTCTTAAAAAAATAACGACTTTTCTACCGAGACCCTCATGTTTGCCTCGAGTAGATTTGCTCCAGCAAGAAATCTTCAATGGTTCTTTGAAATATGCTGGCGGCGTTTTTTAAGCCGAAAGAGAGTCTACGGAATTCGGACTTTCCCCCGTTTACTGCATAAGCTGTTTTTTTTACGGTCGCGTTCAGCGAGTATTATCTGGTGATAACTCGACTTGAGATCCAGTGTCGAAAAAAATTTGGCCTTGCCTAAATTTCCCAATATCGTACAGATATTTGGCATGGGGTATTTATCGGGAATTGTCCTTTCGTTGAGTTTGCGAAAGTCCATTACCAACCGCATGTTACGATTACCGGCCTCGTCAGTGCCTTTCTTATCTACAACCCATATTGGGTTATTAAAAGGGGAGACTGACTTTTGTATTATGCCATTTCTCAGCAGACTTTTGATTTCTTTGTTCACGAAATCAGCTGCTCCCATCGGGCATGGGGAATGTTTGGCATACAATAACTCCTCATCAACCGTCCTGATAGTGGCTACCACCTGTAAGGTAAGGATTCATTGGGGTCTGCGAAGACCCTATTATTGTCCTTTATCATTTTAAGGAAAGCTTTCTTAATGAAGGGGGTGCATCCGTGCAATCGATATTTGTATGATTGACATCCGTGCAGGCATGGAAAGAAATTTGTTCTTCCTCCGAACCCCAGGTGCCTGCCTGCCTTAGCAGGTCTGTAACGGCACCTGAAGCAAATATTCCATTTTAATTTCTCCGCCTAAAGGTCTGCTATAGACTATGGGCCAGAGTGGGCTTGAAGTTTCCCTCGAAACCGTGGCTCAACATCGTAGACAATTGCAGTGCGAGCTTTCGCAGTGGACACCAGCTGCAGAATGCGCATGTGCAGCCAACTTCATTTGACCCGGTTCCGGTCTCGTTCTTTTCTCTGAAACCGACCGAACGAACAGGCAAGACCTTGGAGGAAGAAAATGTAATCTTTTCGGATCCATTATACGGATCACAACATCTTATTGTTTTTATCACAATTGGTGAGCAAAAACTAAAATCCTTTTTGGAATTAAAACAATTTTTATTAGAAAAAACTAAAAAAAAACAATTTTTGTCGCAGGTCGCATTTCCAAACCTTTTCGTGTGTGCGCCTTTGTCAGTAAAGCAGCTCTTTATTTAGTTGACGCAGTGCCTATTTCGGCGCAAACGGGGGCCATCGCCCCAGCCCGCGTCTTTGCCGGCAGACGCACCTAACGCACTCGATCGCCATCTTGTGGGCCCTCTTGGCCACAGGAGCACCCCATCGGGTCTCCTTGGCCATCAGCACGGCTGGCCAGCTGAGCCCATTATTCCGCTAGCTTCGCAAGTGAGCCAAATAGGCTAAAACAAACAAAACAAAGTGAAATATAACACAAATGTTTTAAATCCAAGAAAAAGTTAAAAAGTTTAGAGAAATATGTACATGTAAAACAATTCAAAGACATGAAGTAAAACAGTGAAGTTGAAAAATTCCAATAACAACAAGTAAGAAAGCTTATGACACCCGCAACCCATTTCGAGAGAAAACAAAAAGCTTAAATGATATTTTAACAAGAAATATACCACAGAATATACTGAAATTTGTTTTTTTTTATATACATATTTTTAAGAAATCCATTAAATACCGACATGGTCACACTGTCAACTAAACAAACAAAGCGCGAGCAGCTGCAAGTGAATTTTGCATATAAAATTGATTCATTAATAACTTTCTTATTTTTTATTCGATCTCAACCAAATTCACAGGAATCATTGAGAATATAATTATTATAATGCACACCAAAATTCTAGGTGTATTATTACGGCTTTGCAAATTCTTGGGGGCGGAAAGGGGCGTGGCAAAAATCTAAAACAAACTTGATCTGCGTAAGAGCTAAATGAATACTGTCACCAAATTCACACACTTAAAACGTCCATATGCATTGGGCACAACAATTTTGATAAATAATTTAACGAATAACTTTTGTTCTACTTATCCGAATGTAAAAATTACAGGGTATATAAAGAGTGTGAAGCGCAGATGGAATACCAAATTACACATCATTACTCAAAGAACTTTTGGAGTTATATGCAATTTACATAAAAAAAACTTGACTTTTTCTACAAAAAGCATTAATGTGGGCGAAGGGGGTGTGGAATCCAACTTTTGAAATAAACTTGATCTGCGTAGGGAATGCAGGAACCTTAGTGCCAAATTTGGTGTCTCTATGTCTCATAGTCTCTGAGTACCAGGTGTTCATACGGACAGACAGACGGACAGTCGGACAGACGGACATGGCTATATCGTCTCGGCTGTTGACACTGATCAAGAATATATATACTTTATGGGGTCGGAGATGCCTCCTTCTGCCTGTTACATACATTTTCTGTTGGCACTAAGTTATAATACACATTTACCCTATGGGTAGCGGGTATAAAAATCCAATTTTTTAAGAGATAAAGCAACAAATTATATGCATTATTGCAAACTTAAAACGTTCTTACTTACTTTTGGATAATTTAAATTATTTTTGTTCAAAAATTGTATTATCTTGGTATGCTCATGAAGAACTTCAACAAGAGAATTAAATAACTAATAATTATGGACTAATTATATTTTATTATTGTCGAATCATGCCGTGACTCCACTGTCGTAGGGTGACGTAAAGGGATCACCAGAATCTTTTCTGAGGTGTGATCAGGATGGGAGGGCTAAGCATCCACTTAACAGCTGTGGAAAACGGTTAACCATCTCTCTCTCTTTCTCTCTGATTTTCTTTCCCTTCTTTTCTTTAGCTGAAGTTATCTCTGTTAATTTCTTTCGTCGCACCACGCTCAATTCTAGTCTTATTGGTAATAATATGTTGCGAAAAAGAGGGCGTTGCACAAGCAAGGCCACCACCCCCAAAACCGACGAGCTAGAGAGGGATTCTAAAGCGTGCCCCGCATAGCATCAGTCCCCTTGCCTTAGTGCTTTTCTTTCGTTACACGTTCCAGGTCATGGCCGATTATTCTATCGAATGTTGACAGGTCTGGTAGAATAAGAAATGTTGCCTTTATGTTAAATAATGCAACTAAACACTTGTGCCCCGTTAAATTCGGGTAGGCACTTGACAGCGTCCAACGGCTCATCACACTGTATTTCATTTGTGAAGTCAATGGCACTGTATTCTTGAACTACTGGAGGTGTAAGGTGAGATGCCGCTACTTGATCGGACAAATCATTAATTCTTTGAATTATTGCTTGCTGCTCAAGCTCGTGCAAAGCAGCTTGCTCAACCAAGGCATTGCGAATCGCTGCTTCAACAACTAATTTGAGTTGATCTGGGTCCATATTTGCACGCTTGCTTTTTACAATTCTATTCCTAAGAACTCTAATATGACTATCAGAGTCTGACTCTGAATCGCTAGAATGCTGCCGAGGGGTTCTATATAGTAATTGGAGAACGGCGAGCTCATCGGCCCGAACGTTGAATGTGTAAGAGCAAGAAAATAAACAACGCCATGTGTTGGCGACTGAGCGCAAAGACAACAACATAAACAAAAAATGTGCGGGTCGAATTACGCGCATACAGAGAATATATGTCTCTGGGCAACTTAAACTTTGTAGATACAATGCGACAAAAAGAAATAAACACAGATTTGTTTTAAAATATCTTTAATATCTCTTGTTGCAAAATTCAATGAAGCCGTTTAATTTTTTTAAAAAACTTGAATTTACTTAACAAATTTAAAAAAAGTCTAAGTTTTCATTTACATATATTAATTAGATCCTGTTTCCCTTATTCTTTATAAATTATTAAAACATAACAAAAAAAAAAAAAAAAAATTTATGTTCCAAAGTAAAAACCGATTGAGAATTGAAGTTTGCCTTGTTTATTAATGATACGAAGCGATCTGTTTGTTTCAAAGACAATTTCAAGACTAAAGCTAAGTGTTACCATTTTGTTATTACAAAAGCTTCTTCGAATGCGAAACTTAATATGCAGTGATTGCCGTCTATGCAACGACATCCGGCCCATTGCTTATTCAGCACTCATGGCTGGTGTCGTCTTCAGTTCAACATTCTTAAGAACGTTGACTTCAGTTAACTTGTACAAGCTGGCGCATATGAGTATGCGTGTGTATGTGAAGTTTCGAAACTGCGCGACAAGCGGCTAGCGCAAGCCGTTTTTGTTCTTCCGCGACGAAAGTCTCGAGAACGAAGATGACTTCTGTTGCTCGCATCATACAAGCGAGTAACTTAACGAAGTTTTGTTCAAGGCTTTGGCCCTGCTGGTAAAGTGTAGATCTGATGTGCACTTGATTGCGGGTTCGACCCCCTGTGAAAATTGCAGTTGTTTTTATACCCGCTACCCATAGGGTAGAAGGGTATTATAGTTTAGTACCAAGAGAGGTATTTAACAGGCAGAAGGAGGCATCTCCGACCCCATAAAGTATATATATTATTGATCAGTGTCGACAGCCGAGACGATATAGCCATGTCCGTCTGTCTGTCTGTATGAACACCTAGGTCTCAGAGACATTGAGACACCAAATTTGGTACATAGGTTCCTGCATTCCTAACGCAGATCAAGTTTATTTCAAAACTTGGGTGCCACGCCCCACTCGCACAATATGCATAAATCTAGAAAAAGTCACGTTTTTTATACCAGCTACCCATAGGGTAGAAGAGTATTATTATGACTTAGTGCCAACAGAAAATGTATGCAACAGGCAGAAGGAGGCATCTCCGACCCCATAAAGTGTACATATTCTTGATCAGCGTCAACAGCCGAGACGATATAGCCATGTCCGTCTGTCCGTCTGTCAGTCTGTCCGTCTGTTGTCAAAAGTTGGATGCCACGCCCCCTTCGCCCACAATATGCATAAATCTAGAAAAGTAAAGTTTTTTTTATGTAAATCGCGAATAACTCCAAAAGTTCTTTGTGAAATTTGGTAGGCCATCTGTGCTTACTACTGTAACTGTAAAAGCCGTAATAATGGACCTAGAGCATTGAGAATTTTGGTATGCATAATAATAATTATAGCCGCAATGATTCCTGTGAATTTGTTTGAGATCGAATAAAAAACAAGTAAGAAAGCTACGGTCGAGAGTGCTCGACCGTATGATACCCGCAACCCATTTCGAGAGACAACAAAAAACTTAAATGATATTTTAACAAAAAATATACCAAATATTCTGAAACTTGTTTTCTTTGTATATATTTGAAAATAGCGGGTATAGAAATCCATAGCATACCGACATGGTCACACTGTCAACTAAACAAACAAAGCGCGAGGATCTGCAAGTGAATTTTGCATATAAAATTGACTCTTTAATCATCACGGTGCCAGGGTGACAAGGGGTTTTAGGCAGTAGCCGTAGCCAACCCGACGGAGGAAGTCAAACCTTCCACGTCGAAGTTGGTGGAACCAAAGAAACCCAAGTCACCTTTAGAAGGAAAAAAGCGTGCACCAGGTAAGCTTGCAACAGCCACACCTCCTGGAAAGGAGAGAACGGTGAGCAAGCTACCGAAAAAGGCCAACCCACCTGTCAGCAAGAGGCAGAGGTCGGATGACTCGGCGAAGGCTTTGGAGAGCAAGCGGGTGTGTCCAGGGGGCATCCTGGCCAGCTTAAGCACGAAGCCGGAGCTACAGGTAGCCATAATCGACAGAAGCAACCCGGATGGGAAGCTCTCTGTTGATAACTGGCTTATCCTGGAAGGGTTAATTGACCAGGGGATTGCTGATGCCATCACTCGACCGCTGAATCCGTTCGTGGCAGTGTCTGATGGCATCAACTGGTACAAAGGTGATAAAGTGGTGGCATGTGCCAACGAGGAATCCCTGCGATTCCTCAAAGACACACTGCTGAAGCTGGAAGCGCCGTGGCCAGGAGCAAGAATTGACGTCGTCCCTGTAGACCAAATTCCTGAGCGGACGATCATTAAGGTCTGGATCCCACCTCCCATCCGGGAGGATCGAACCACCCTTATATTGATCAAAAGCCAGAATGCGGACTGTCACACAGCGGACTGGACGATCAAAAGAGGTCTCGCCCGAGACAAAGGAAACGGCAAGGATCTGTGGATCAGCATTGCTAGGTCGACCGGAAAGAATTCGGGTAGTGGAGATTAATCTGCACCACTCGAGGGTTCCTTCCACTGACCTACTACGGTGGATGGACAAGGAGAGGGTGGATGTGGCTCTCATCCAAGAACCCTGGATCGTAGGTAAAAGGGTTTGTGGTTTGGAAGGGACTTGACAGGGACTTTGACGGTAGCGCTATGCGAGCGTAGGAACGGACGCAATCTATACCTAGCCTCAGCATACGAAGAAATGGATCCACCGTCAGAAAATATTCGAGCCCTCATTTAGCATGAGCAGAAAGAAGGCACGGATCTAATCCTTGGGTGTGATGCTAATGCCCACAACACCTTTTGGGGGAGCAAAGACACCAACGAGAGAGGGGAGTCGCTGCTTGAATTCGTGATGCTCACCAATCTTAATGTGTGGAATCGGGGTAGCCACCCCACCTTCCGCAATAAGAACCGAGCTGAGGTTAAAGATTTAACTCTAGCGACCAACAGCGACTCCCTCTCCGTAGAAGACTGGCACGTATCCACGGAATGCTCCTTTTCGGATCATTACAGGATAGTGTTCGAAGTTGGATGGTCCATAGAGGCAAAGGCGCCCTTCAGGAACCCACAAAAGGCAAACTGGGTCAAATACTCAAAGCTTGTTATGGAATCTATTCCCAACCACCCAGTGGGAAGGCTAGACAACCCAGACAAGTTGGAGGAATCGACCCAGAATGTCACAGATACTCTATGTAAGGCCTTCATCAAATCCTGTCCAATCAGCCGTCCACCGAAGTCAAACCGCAACAAGTGGTAGACTCCGGAACTCGGCCAGATACGGAAGGAAACGAGAAAGCTCTACAATAGAGCTAAAGACGGAAACTGCCAGGTGGACTGGAATGCCTACCATCACAGTTTCAAGACCTTCAAGAAGGAAATCAGAAGGGCAAAAAGAGACTCATGGTCTAAATTTTGCGAGGAACTAACCAACACCAGTGAAGTGTCCAGACTTCGAAGGTTGTTGGCGAAAGATCCAGCAACACCGGGGCTGCTTTGCAACCTGGATGGCACATTCGCTAAAAATAGTCAGGAGTCTCTGCAACTCCTCATGAACGCACACTTTCCAGGCTGCACACAAGCTGAAGACGAGAATGGGATCCCCACCTCTCACATCAGCGGCGAGCCGGAGGGAAACGCGCTTCATGAGAGCCAAGTCCTAATCGACGAAATTGTCAACACTGAGAAGATAATCTGGGCTATCAAGTCGTTCCACCCCTACAAATCAGCAGGACCGGATGACATTAGACCGGTCATGTTACAGATGGTATGCGTACATCTGTCGCAATGGCTATTAGAAATCTTCAGGGGATGTCTCCATACGGGATACATTCCAAAAACCTGGAGAGAAGTGAGGGTGGCATTCATTCCCAAAGCAGGAAAGATAAACCACTATTCAGCAAAAAATTATAGGCCCATAAGTCTCTCATCGTTTTTATTAAAAACACTAGAGAGACTTCTGGACCTTCATCTCAGAAGTAAGCTAACACCTCACACTTTTAGCAAGTCCCAACACGCCTACCTCAAAGGTAGATCAGTAGAGACGGCTCTGCACGAGGTGGTTAGCACAATTGAAGGCACACTGCAAAGGAAGGAGTTTACGTTAGCGGCATTTCTCAACATAGAGGGTGCCTTTAACAATGTCAGGATCGAGTCTATAACGGCAGCACTTGTCAACTTGTCCTTCACGCCCAGTGCCTCCTTAAGCCTGGTGCAGGTCACAACTCCATTCTACGTACAGTAGAATTGACTGTGGCTGAGAACGACTACTGGGTACCAGAACATAAGTGGGATGACAGGTTTACAGCTGAATTCCCTGACAAATCCGATTGGCAACAGGAATCTCCTTTGAGGCAGAATGAGTTGTTAATCTACACAGACGGATCAATGACGATAGAAGGCACGGGATCGGGGGTCTTCTCCGAAGACCTTGCAACCAAGCTTTCCTTCCAAGCGGAGATTTACGCTGTTTGGCAAGCGACCAAGTTGATACGGACACTGGACGGGAGCCCGAGGGACGTGTCCCTCGCATCGAACACCATTAAGAGTAAACTAACCCGAGACACAGTGATGTCACTGAACCTATGCCAACCACACTCTATCAGACTTGTCTGGGTACCTTGGCACATGGGAGTACCAGGTAACGAGGCGGCTGATGAGTGTGCTCGGCTGAGGTCAGCGTCATCAGAAACTCTCGCGGCGAACGATATAAAGAGACCTATTCAGCACGTGCTATCGGAACTTAATTGTTCCATGAGAACGGCGGCTGAGAGACACTGGGCAGCATCATCGGTCTGCGAGGTGTCAAAAGCACTCTGGCCAAGATACAGTCCCAAGCGAACAACCGAGCTCTTAAACTTTAAAAGGAACAAGATAAGGTTACTGACAGGAGTCTTAACGGGACACTGCTACATCGGCCGTATGGCTCAATGGTATGGTGGACCCCAACAGGACTTCTGTCGCAGCTGCGGGGACGAATAGGAAACCGAGAGTATCCAGCATCTTCTCTGCGACTGCCCTGCTGAAAGAGGACCCAATTTCTTGACAAGCCTTTCTTCGTTGAACTGGGCAGTCTTGGGAATATTCGGCTAGAGAACATGGCGCTTTTCCTCGACTCTACTGGCTGGTTCCAGAGGCTGCCGCAGCCCAACAGAACTGGCCAGTAGCACCTAGACGTAATAATACAATCAGAGTTATCCTCCAATATCCCAACATTTCCTCCCAATTCCCTCTACTACAGTTCACACAGATCAGGCATCACAATGGACCATATGGTCTCCGGGTGCTCTCGACTCCGGTCGAGCCGTCTGCTCAACCTAACCTAACCTAACCTACATATGTGTTGTCAATATTCAAAAACTAATACTTCATCCTCCCAATATAGCCTGCGGCTGCAGCCACATGGTATATTTATAAAAATTTAGAAAATTTTGGCCGTCTCTGAATTAAAACTAAGTTATAGCGGGTATAAAAAAGTATGACCCGCCTCAGGGTTCGATCCCACGACCTGTTCATCTGCGTTAAGACCTTCTACACCTTGGACCACAGCCTGCCCTGAAGGAAAAGATTCCTGAGGCAATATTACGCTCACTGAGCTCTTTGAAAGTAAAACCAAATTAATTGTATTGTTAACATTTGCTTACAACATTTGCACATTATTTTGCACACCATTTTTTATTTTTTGTTGTTGCTGCCTCCAACTGCGGTCTCCATCTAAAGCCATTCGGTATTTTCATGAAAATTACTTCAATTCCATTTAATATTATTAAGTATGGATGATATTTAATATTTCTAACAGCCTTGGATGATCGAAATTGCAAATCAAAATAAGGCCATCGAGCAATTTTCTATGTTAGCAATATTTTTACATTTTCTAAAATATAAAACACTTAATACTTTATCAATATTAAACAATTAAAACTTTATCCTGTCAATACAGCCTGCGACTGAAGCCTCTCGTTAATTTACACAAAATTTTAAAAAAGTTTGGCCGTCGCTGAACATAAAGAAGTATGAACCCCCGTCAAGATTCGAACTGTCGACCTTCTCATCTGAGTTCCGATATTCTATCCCCTGAACCACAGTCTGCGCTGAAAAAGGGAAGGGTTTCAAAGGCAAAATTAAATTCACTGAGCTATTTGAATGTGAAATCAACTACGTTTCTGAATCTAATACATATTTATTTATGTAACAAAAATTAAATTTATTTATTGCGAATTACAAAAGATATTAGAATTTGTTTATTGAAAATTTACAAAACTTTACGGCGGGCAGGCATTTCTCTTTCCCTTGCGTGACTCGAACACAGCTACTCCCAACTTAGAGGCCGACACTCAGCTCAGGTCCTCAAACTTAAGCCTTTCAAAATATTTTTAGTTTCAATACAAAAATATATATTTTTTAATGTTTTTATGTTAGCAACATTTGTACATTACACTTCTTTCTGCAACGTACTTAAATTTACATATTTTTAAAAACTAAAATTGTAGTGGGATTGAACTAGGTCGACCCGTCGACTAAGAGCTTGCAACTCTAGCCCCAGAGCCACTACCGTCACTGAAGACCGCGCAGCAAAACACAAATACTTTGCTTGCATTGCTTTTTCAAACTGTGATTAAAGATAGTTAGAGTAATTATTTCTGAAAATCGCGCCTAAGGCGGCGCCTAGATGTCTATATCTAGGTTGTGTGCAAATTGCAGCATCGTAGCTTTTACCGTTTGGGCTAAATACTAATAAATTGTTATTAACAAATTTGTTCAATTTTCTTTGAAAATATTGTTTGAAAATTTAATTTAATACGTGTATTACTATTCATTTGCAAAATAACTACATATATTTAAGTCATTCGTTAATAATAAAAAAATAGCAATGAAGTAATTATTATTTTGAAACACAATTTACTATTGAAATATCCTAAACAAGTTCAAGTTAAAGTTTTTTAAGATATTAATTTAAAAGTAGCAGAAAAGATAATATTAACAAGTAAGAAAACTACAGTCGAGTGTGATAATTCTTAAACAAATTTGATCTACGTGCAAATTTACCTAGTGTTTTAAAAAAATTTCGTAGCTCTTATAGTCATGGCTATATCGTCTCGGCTGTTGACTTTATGGGGTCGGAGATGGCTCCTTCTGCCTTTACATACATTTTCTGTGCTTAATACTCTTAACATACCCTGTAATTTTGGTAAAAAGTTATTTGTTAAATTATTTATCAAAATAGTTGTGCCCAATGCATATGGAAGTGTTTAGTGTGTGAATGACCTAAGGATATCGAATTTGGTGACAGTATTCGTGTAGGTCTTACGCAGATCAAGTTTGTTTTAGATTTTTACCACGGTATGTCGGTATGTTATGGATTTTTTACAAATATATACAAAAAACAAATTTCAGTATATTCTTTGGTATGTTTTTTGTTCAAATCAAAATGGGTTGCGGGTATCTTACGGTCGAGCACTTTCGACTGTAGCTTTTTTACTTGTTGTGTTCAGTAGTTGTAAAACTGAACCGAAAAAAAATCCAAATTTGCAATGTTTACACTTTTAAGAAAATTGCATTTTGATTTTTCAAATTTTTGATTGCATAAACTCTTTAAAGCTCATAGTAATGGTTTTAATTCTGTTTGTTAATTACCAAAAAGAATAATTTGACTGAATGCCAATGGTTTAATATTTGACATACGTACTTTTCGTGATTAATATATATTCACATATAGAAATTGTATATAAGCAACGTATCTGCAATTTTGCGACGCATGCGTTGTAATATGAATGAAAGCTTTAAAGCTCTAAATAGCAGGGCCAATAAAATGAAACCTAGTTTTGTGACTGATGTATCCCATCTACGGAGTTTTAAAAATATCAATAAATACATGAACAAATTTATATCCATTCTTACATTAATTTTCTTTAAAAAAAAGTAACAATTATTAGTTATTAATCACTTAAAAGAAAAGGTCAATAGATTCGACTTCGGGTTCAGCAACAAAAAATAATAGCAGTTTGTAATTAAAACCCAAACGCATTGAAAAAATTCAATGCCACAATATATGAGCAATTATTTTAATATTGACGATTGTTGTCTTTTGTACGAACGACCTTTTAAAAGATCTAACTTTATGAGAAAAGATTCGTTAGACGTTAATGCATCCTACGGGGTATTTTATATAGTGAATCTAATTTTACTGTCAATGTTATTGTTTGCCAATGCTTTGCCTCCTGTTATTCGAGTTGGTAAGTTAACTAATTAAAAGTTTACAAATTCTAGTCGCTACGCATAGGGTACAAAAGTGTTGTTTTCAATAGGCAAATCGATAAAGGCATACTGTCCACCATTATTACCAGAATATCTCAATATCTAAAAAAAAAGTTTAAAAAAAAATACTTTATGTTAACGAGTGTATTTGTGTACAAAAATGTTAGATTGCAAATTTATTAACTGAGGCATTAAACATTTGTGTAATCTATAGAATAGTGAAAAGCGGTTATTTCATATTCGAGTCTATTCGAATGCAGCTTGGTTTTACTTGTTGTATTACGTATATTTTTTATTTTTTTGCTTTCATGGCTAAGGCGCTATATTTACTGAAGATGAACGGGATAGTAATATTGAATCGGCTTTTAAATATGCAATTTATCGCATTAATAAGGAAAAAGCTTTGCTTCCTAATACCCAACTCGTCTATGATATTGAGCATGTGCCTCGCGATGATTCCTTTCGAACAACGAAGAAAGTTTGCCGACATTTGGAAACTGGAGTTCAAGCGATCTTTGGGCCAACAGATCCACTTCTAGCCGCACATGTACAATCAATTTGTGAAGCCTTTGACATACCGCATATTGAAGTTCGCCTTGATTTAGAAATTAACGTCAAAGAGTTCTCCATCAATTTGTATCCGTCCCAACACATTATGAATTTGGCCTATCGGGACTTTATGATGTATTTAAATTGGACAAAAGTTGCAATTATTTACGAAGATGATTATGGTAAATATCAATACCTTAGTATTAATTGAATCAATTCACTCACAATATATTTTAGGCCTTTTTAAACAACAGGACTTAATTCACTCATCTGCTGAAATGAGAACGGAAATGTATATAAGGCAAGCAACTCCGGAGACCTATCGCCAAGTTTTACGGGCAATCCGCCAAAAGGAAATTTATAAAATCATAGTTGATACGAATCCAACTAATATCAAAACTTTTTTTCGATCAGTACGAACGATGACTATTTACTTACTATTATTTAAATTTTCTTTTACTTTTTATATTCATCTGTTTTTATACCTCCTACCCATAGAGGAATATAAATTAGTGACAGAACAGCTGGTATATCCGGCGACTCTAATTCTATAAATTCTTGATGAACATCATAACCGATATGGTGTGGTAAGATACTCGTCCGCCTGTTTGTCTACACGACTATCAATACCAAATTTGATCTAGAGTTTGCGAGAGCATAAAATCGTTCTAAATGATTGCTCAACATTTTTTCAATGGTCGGATAATTCACAATTATTTTGTATTCTGTTAAAATGGGTAACGGGTATGTCACAGCGAGCCCACTCGCAGATTTTCACGTTATTAGTCCTTATTTACACATATATTCATAGATATGCCAGAATGAAAACAAACATTTCTACATATCGAGTCGATATTAACGACACCCTTTAGCGAAATTATCGTTTTTCCATTTTATATTAAATGTAATTTTTGAATGTAATGTCAATAACTCACCATTTAGGGAAAAAATATTATTGCACATAATTTAGGTTTTGTTACTTTAAATAATTTCGTCGAAGAGAGTCGATATATATACACATACATATGTATATTTGTTTTATTATAAAATTTCTTGAATGCTCATAAACTTTACCAAAATTCGTGAATTTCCTAAAGATATTACAGCTGCAAATGAACGACCATCGATATCATTACATGTTTACAACCTTTGTAAGTATCATTCAATACAAAAGTACCCCGAAAGTAGTAGTTTGATGCCACTGTTTGCGATAGGCAAAAAGACGCAACTGTAAAACAAATTTGTTAATCATAATAATAACTATAACGGACTATCTATCCTCTCCTCCGTATTAACGGATATCTAGTCGTGTTTAAAGTTTTTATTTTTTATCGGTATTGAAAATTAAACTACTACGAAATACAATTTACACCTGAGGATAGAAACTGACAGGGTCACCACGAATGCACTAGAAAAGCGATAGTAAAAATAATATCAAAATAATTTATCTGTTTTAGGACTTGGAGACGTATGACCTTGAGGATTTCAGATATAACAGTGTCAATATTACAGCTTTCCGTTTAGTAGACGTGGGAAGCAAACGCTATCAAGAAGTTATAGATCAAATGCAAGATATTCAGCATAGTGGATTAGATGTGATTAATGGAATGCCATATATTCAGGTAATCAAGCAAATTTTTCTGATTAACAATCAATACATCAGTACATTCACATATATATGCATGTGTGTATCATAACGATATCCGCAGGCGGAGTCTGCACTAATGTTCGATTCAGTATATGCTTTTGCGTATGGCTTGAAACGATTGGGTACCAGCCATACATTGACGTTCAAAAATATTTCCTGTAATTCTGATAAGGCTTGGGTTGATGGGCTTTCGCTATTTAACTATATCAATTCGGTAAGCATTTATATGTTATATATACTATATGTAGATACATAGTTGTTCAGTAAGTTTATGTATAGAAATGGTATATGTAAATGTATTTGTTAATAGGCTGCCGTTGACGGCCTAACTGGAAAAGTGAACTTTAAGGAAGGTCGACGGAATAAATTCAAAATTGATATTCTTAAATTAAAACAAGAAATAATACAAAAAGTTGGTTATTGGCAACCAGATGTCGGAGTCAACATTTCGGATCCAACCGCATTTTACGACTCGAATATTGCGAACATTACGTTGGTAGTCATGACACGAGAGGTTCGTTAAACCTAAGGACACACATATGGCTAATTAATGTGTGACAGGACAAATATATCAATTGTTTACATTCAGGAACGTCCATATGTAATGGTTAAAGATGATGTAAATCTGACAGGAAATGCTCGTTTCGAAGGATTTTGCATAGATTTACTAAAGGCGATATCACAACAGGTTGGCTTTCAATATAAAATTGAACTAGTTCCCGATAACATGTATGGCGTGTACATACCGGAAACTAATTCATGGAATGGAATTGTTCAAGAATTAATAGAAAGGGTATGTTGATTTTTAAATTAAAAATAAAAATTTACAATGCGTAATTCGGTTTTGATCTCAATTTAGCGTGCTGATTTGGCTGTCGCATCTATGACGATCAACTATGCCCGGGAAAGTGTAATAGACTTTACAAAACCATTTATGAATCTGGGAATTGGTATTCTTTTTAAGGTATATAACTTTCGTAATTTGTTTTTGTTATTTTGTTTTTTAATACAAAAAAGAATACAAATTATATTTCGTGGAGAGCTTAGCTTATTGAATCGATTAAGATTGAAAAAATATCCGTAAATATAGATATAGATATAGATATAGGCTATATCATTTTGATGATTTTTTGTAGATTAGTTGTAAAATTATTTCAATAACAAGTAGAAACGCTTTAGCCGAGAATGCTCGACGAGATACTCTGTTCACAATAGTTTGTAATCATAGCACGTTTACGCACACACTCTAAAATAATATGTATATATGCTTGATAACATTTTCTATTAAAAAATTTAATAATGAAAATCTTTTGTTCAGTTACTCTTCTTAGTTTTTCATCCGATCGCAACAAAATGTTCAGGTTTCATTTGGACTGTAGCTATATTTGTGTGATGCGAAATTTTTGACAAACTTGAACTGCGTGTAACGAAAACAAATGTTTTAATCAAATTTTGATGGCTATCTTATTTAAGAGATGGACAAGGCTATATCTTATCGGCTGTTGACGCTGATCAAGCATATACATATATACGTAATGGAAGATGCATACTTCTGGTTGTTACATTTTCTGTTGACACTAAGTTATATTACCCTTTTACTCTCAGAGTATCTCTTTTAATCATCTCTTTAAAGCAATAAACAAATATTTTATATTGCTAAATCGTTTAGGTTCCGACAAGTCAACCGACACGGCTGTTTTCCTTTATGAACCCATTGGCAATCGAGATATGGCTTTATGTGCTAGCTGCTTACATTTTAGTATCTTTCGCCCTATTTGTGATGGCTCGATTTTCACCCTATGAATGGAAAAATCCACATCCATGTTATAAAGAGACTGATATTGTTGAAAATCAGTTTTCAATATCAAACAGTTTTTGGTTTATAACTGGCACTTTCTTACGACAAGGATCTGGGCTGAACCCAAAGGTATGTATGTCTATAAAAATATTTAATTTTCGTTTAAATAACGCTAAGTAACAAAGCTTTACAAGTACCATTTAATTGTTACGAATCTAAAAAAATGGAATATTACGTATTTTTATATTTAAATAAGTTATATTGAATTTCAGATATCAGATCGAGCGCAAACGAAGTTTTTCTCTTTTATGAATCCACTTGCAATTGAAATATGGTTTTATATAGCTTTTGGCTACATTCTTGTATCGATTTGTATTTGGATAGTAGCAAGAGTTTCACCATTTGAATGGGTTCATTCAAAGCCAGCCTGTTCTATGGCATGTGATCATATTCTTCAACGAATTCAAAGATCTAATTATATAAAAAATCAAATGGAACTTGAGTCCTTAAAAAATCCGGACTTTATTGAAGATAATAATGATGCTGACACCTTGCAAGAATATGCTATAAAACAAAATGATGCAAATTATAAGCATAGTGATTGTAATAATGTTCATTTACAATATGGTGGTGATGATGGAATAGAAGATACTTTGGAGTTTGAAAGCGTCCAAAATGATTTTACTTTGAAAAATAGTTTTTGGTTTGCAATTGGCGCTCTTATGCAACAAGGGGCCGATTTATATCCAAGGGTAATATTAAATATCTTTATATACCATATTCTGTATGTCCTTTTATTGATAATATCAAATATCCTCCGCTTGGTTAAACATTTTTAGGATTTTTAACTAAATGTAAAAAATGTATATTCTTTTTGCAGGCGACATCAACTCGCATTGTTGGCGGATGTTGGTTTTTCTTTTGTTTGATTATTATCTCATCATATACAGCTAATTTGGCAGCTTTTTTGACAGTTGAACGCATGATAACTCCAATAGAAAGTGCATCGGATTTGGCAGATCAAACTGAAATATCATATGGAACCTTGGAAGGCGGATCCACAATGACATTTTTTCGTGTAATTATTACGACTTCCTAAAATTCAAGGGGCACTCAAAAATATATTTAATTCTTGAAGGATTCAAAAATTGAGATTTATCAAAAAATGTGGAGATATATGGAAAACAGAAAATCATCTGTGTTTGTAAAAACCTATGAAGATGGAATCAAACGCGTTATGGATGGCAACTATGCTTTTCTTATGGAGTCTACAATGTTAGATTACGCTGTTCAGCGAGATTGTAATTTGACTCAGATTGGAGGACTACTAGATTCGAAAGGTTATGGTATTGCAACACCTAAGGGATCGCCTTGGAGGGATAAAATTTCATTAGCTATATTAGAACTTCAAGAGAAAGGTATTATTCAAATACTGTATGACAAATGGTGGAAAAATACTGGAGATGTATGTAACAGAGATGACAAAAGCAAAGAATCGAAAGCGAATGCTTTGGGTGTTGAAAATATTGGTATGTGGACATCTTTTATACAAAATATATTTCATATACCGAATATATGTACCTTTATGCATATTTAAAGGTGGCGTATTTGTTGTACTTCTCTGCGGGCTTGCACTTGCCGTTGTTGTGGCTATATTTGAGTTTTGTTGGAATTCGAAGAAAAACTTACATACTGATAATCAATCTCTGTGTTCGGAAATGGCAGAAGAACTGCGTTTCGCTATGCACTGCCAAGGTTCCAAATCCAAGCAAAAGCCAGCATTAAAACGCGATTGTTTAAAGTGTGCTCCAACTTCGACATACGTTCCAACTAATGTAAATTTACCAAATTTGGGCGTACATTACAACTACTTTAATTAAGATTAAAGTAAATTACTTGAACATGCGTTCGAATCTATACATTTGTGTGAATATATACTAATATGCATATTAATGTATTATTTACAAAAAAACATATTTTTGTATCCCAACTTTAAACAAAATAAATTGTATTGGCGCAACATTATTTTTTTTATTTTATTTTACAAAGTTAGCTTTAATAAACTAATACTAAAGCTCAGTCAATGTAAAAAGAGCGACCAGGCTCAACGATTATTATGTAATATTTATTAAGTTGCATTCTTGTATATTTATGTATGTGAACATGTTATTTAAATTTGAGTTTATTATAAAGGGTAAGATGATGGTGTTGTGTTAAGAAAATGCGCTTTTCTAATTCGATCTAGAGTTTTGCAGGTGTCCAGAAGGTGTAAGGTGGATAGTTGTCGACCACATAAGTGACAGTTGGGTTTTGTGTCCCCACACAGTAGATGGCTATGGGTGACGCAGCTGTGGCCAGTATTTTTCGCTGAGTTGTCAGGGAACTTGGCTTTCTCCAGGTTTGGGTTGTAGCTCCTGTAATGGTATTGAAAGTGAGCCCAGGTTTCGATTTTTAGCAAGTGAATCTGTTTTAAAATAGCTTTCCACACATATTTTTCAGCTTTGGGGGCTGTCACAAATGTTGGGTATTGTAACATTGCTTTGTTGCATTATCAGCCAATTTGTTTAGTTTTAATGCGGTTCGTATTGAACTCTCCCGAATCTGCACGGAGCTGTGAAATTCCATTTCATGGAAAGATCAGCCCATCGCCGAAGTGTGGAGAGGAATCGATAAGTTCTCCGTAGTTTCATAACGTTTCGTATCTGAGTTTGAAGGAGGTTTTTGGATGAGCAGAAAATATTAGAGATTAATATGGCTATTGTTTCTGCCATTCTGTCCTCTATTGTTGGCATACCTGCTGCTGTAAAGATGCAGGTTTAAGCAGACGGATATATGATTTTGCACACCAGCTGAATATTAGCAAACGAATTGTCCTTTTTTTGCCAGTATAAGAGCCCTGACGACGTTTGTGAGGATATTAGTATTTATTAGAGAATGGTTAGAGCTAAGATATTTTATGATGCTCAGTTTTTTTCAAGGCTATCACTAAGGTATAAACAATGATTTTTAAATTTAATGTTTTTGTCAAAATATAGGCCAATTTTGTTGATTTCTTCAAATGCTATAATAAATCTGATAATGCGCTTGGATGCTAGAAGCCTTGATAACAACTTTGGATGAAAGAAATTATAATTTAAAATAAGCACATCGAGCTATTTGCTATGTAGTTAGCAATATTCTTACATTTTCTAAAACGCAATTTTTTTTTTAAACATGCATGTGTATTTCTAGGTGTTCATACAGACAGACGGACATGGCTATATCGTCTCGGCTGTTGACACTGATCAAGATTATATAAGTTATTTGTTTTAAACTAATTAAAAAAAATAATTGACTACGTTTCCGATTTGAACCATTCTTTATTACAATAAAATAGAGACTAAAAACTAATTCTGAAGCTAGCCCTATATAAACCTGTGAATTTCAGCAGCGGCGTTGACTGCGCTGCTTCTGGTTGGCGAATTGGGTGCAGTTGTCGATGCTCTTGCACCGGCATGTGTTGGGAACTTGGTTTTGCTCTTCTTGGAATCTTGCAGGTGCACTCGGCGCGAGCAGTAAGTTGGTCAGACGCTGAGTCTGCATATTGGGCTTGTGAGATTTGTAGTTTGTAATGTTTTGAGTGTTAACTTATATACTTTATGGGGTCGAAGATGTCTCCTTCTGCCCATTACATACATTTTCTGTTGGCACTAAGTTCTATCTTCTACCCTATCGGTAGCGGGTATAAAAACTTCAGGCGAGCAGGCCTTTCTCTCAGCCTTGCGTGACTCGAACACAGCTACTCTCAACTTAGAGGCCGACACTTTAGCTTCACGACCACTACCGGCGCAGCGCGATCGGCTTCCAAACATTAACTTAAGGTCGACAGTGCTCGACCTTGAGATGCCCGCAACCCATTTCGAGAGAATACAAAACACCTAAATGATATTTGCACAAAATATATACTAAACAAACATACTAAAAGTTGTTTATTTGTATATATATTTGAAAAAGTCCATAATGTACCGATATGGACACACTGTCAACTAAACAAACAAAGCGTGAACAGCTGTATGTGAATGTTGCCCTACAAAGTTGGTTCTTTAATAACATCCTACCCGCTACCCATAGGGTAGAAGGGTGTTATAACTTAGTGCCAACAGAAAATGTATGTAACTGACAGAAGGAGGCATCTCCGACCCCATGAAGTATATATATTATTGATCAGTGTCAACAGCCGAGACGATATAGCCATGTCCGTCTGTCTCTCCGTATGAACACCTTGATCTCAAAGACTAAGACATAGAGACTCTAAATTTGGTACATAGGTTCCTGCATTCCTTACGCAGATCAAGTTTATTTCAAAAGCTGGAAGCCACGCCCCCTTCGCCCACAATATTCATAATTTTAGAACAAGTCAAGTTTTTTTTTATGTAAATCGCATATAACTCCAATAGTTATTTGTGAAATGATGTGTAATTTGGTAAGCCATCTGTGCTTAATTCTCCAAATATACCCTGTAATTTTGCTACAAATCTGATTAGTAGAACAAAAGTTATTTGTTAAATTGCTTATCAAACTAGTTGTGCCCAAATCATATGGACGTGTTAAGTGTGTGAATGCCCTATAGATATCTAATTAGGTGAGAGTACTCGTGTAGGTCTTACGCAAATCAAGTATGTTTAAGATTTTAGCCACGCCCCTTTCCGCCCCCAAAAACTGAAAAAGCCGTAATAATAGACCTAGAGCATTTTGGTATGCGTAATAATAATTAAAGACTTAATAAGTCCTGTAAATTTGGTTGTGATCGTATACAAAACAAGGAAGTTATTAAAGAATCAATATTATATTCAAAATTCACTTGCAGCTGTTCGCGCTTTGTTTGTTAGTTGACAGTGGGGCCATGTCGGTATGCTATGGATTTTTTTCAAATATATACAAAAAAAATGTTGTTAGTATATTATTTGGTATATTTTTTTGTTAAAATATTATTTAAGTTTTTTGTTTTCTCTCGAAATGGGTTGCGGGTATCATACGGTCGAGCACTCTCGACTGTAGTTTTCTTACTTGTTGTTATAGAAGCACTAGCTTCTGCATGGATATCAGACTGGAAAAAAATTGTTATGCAAATTGTAGATATTCATTTTATAATAATAGTAATTTTGTTAATTGTTCTAAGCAGACTTTATTTTCTAAATTTTATGTTTTAATGTAAATATTACCGTTTATTTTTTTTGTGCGACTTATTAATTTTACGACGTTTTAAGATCATGTCGTACAATGCATTTAATCCTTCTTGTAGGCCTTCACCGGTTATAGCACATGCAGGCTGAATATACCAGCCCTTCAGATAAATTGACGTCGATGAAGGATTTAACCTATTGTGATTTATTACAAATTGCGAGCTGCTGGTGGGTGTCTTGGAGGATGCAGAAACTTGCAAACTTGGACCTTTAACTTTACTTTTCAATTCATCCTGTAAATGTTGTGAATACGAGTCATTTGCTTTGTCTTCATGCAATTGTTTGTCAAAATCTGGTATCAAATTGACATGATTGAATTTGAAATGATTTACTGCTTCATTATTCATAGAACTTTGGTTTCGCGGTTTGCTATGACAGGCAGTGCTTCCTATACCTGTTGAGCTTAATATACTCCCCATTGGATTTTGCAGTTCATGTAATCCTAAAAGCTTTTCAAGCTCTTTGGGACAACATGCGTTAGGTAAATCTTGTTTATTGGCTAAAATAAGTACAGGAACACCCTAAAAAAGAAAAAACATGATTATATATGTTTCAATGTTGAATCAATTCTCAAAGAATGCAAAAGAGCAAAGAACATAGGGACAGCTCACCTGATTATCTGGACATTTTGCTGTTCGCATCAATTCCATTTTGGCCTCTTCCATGCGTTCGGTGTCTACAGAATCGACAACGAATAAAATTCCATCCGTACATCTGAAAAACAGTACAACAGTACAACTTAATTTTTGTATATTGAAACATTAGCGGCATTGCCCTATGTATAAAAGCAAATAATAGTTTTTTTTTTATTTTATTCATTTATATAACTAGTTCAATTCAATTTCCCTTTATAGTTATTATGTATGTATGGGCATATATTGAAAGTTAGAGTTAATGTGGTATTAAATGTAAATTGAAGACTTAAACTTCCCAAGTATTTGTATACTATTACATATACTATATGTATGTATATGCAGATGTATGTTACCATGAAATGTACTTACCGAGTATAACTTCGCCATAAAGGTCGAAGTTTTTCTTGTCCTCCCACGTCCCAAACGAGAAAATGAACACCCTTTGCTTTTCCTAATGTTCCCTGTACCTAAAAGAAGAAAGACAACATTTATAACATTTAAATTTTAATTTCGTATTAACGTAGTACCTTTTCACAATTAAATCCAATTGTGGGAACTGTGTTTAAATACTGGTCAAACTTAAGTCTATAAAGCGCTGTTGTTTTTCCAGCAGAATCCAAGCCTAGCATTACTACGTGAAGTGTTCCCTATAATTATAGGCAGCACGTTATTAAAACATTACGCAGCACAAACAATAAACATTGAAGCTACCTGGGACGGTAAGGAATCCAATAAATTTCCATTTTTTGTCATTGTAGCCCCCATTTTTTGTTTGTTATTTTTTTTTGTATTGTTTTTTCTTACATTTTAGGTTTCCATTATTCAGGGAAGCTTATACAATATCGATATACCTGATAAATCGATAAGAAACAATATTTTATTTGGTGCTTGCGATAACAAAAAATGATAATTATCCATGACTTCCATTAACAAATTAACTAAGAATAACATTTTATTTTGTTGGTTATATTAATCGCGTTAATTTTATTACAATATTTGTAAATATTTATTTAGCAGGATAAGTATAAATGATCTATTTGTTATCGATTTTAAAACATTTTTTTAACTTTGGCGCGGTTTCCATTTTTTTAAATTTGTTCCTTTTGTATTTGTACATTGCTTCAATGATATACATACATGTGATGGTATGTACACATGTATGTATGAGTTCGTATTTATTTCCGTTTGAATGCTGTTAAATTTTTAAATAAAACTATAAATGAACATTTTGTTATAATACATACATATGTACAAACATTGGTACGTATGTACGTATAGATTTGCGTACACGTACATATGTACACTAACCTAAGTTATAAAAAAAACACAAACCATACAAAAGTGTGTGTATGTACATATGTACGGATGCATATACTTTCGTATATGCATCCAATTCGGCATTGTAGTTGTGGGACTGGGTCTTGGCATTATAGTAAATAAATAGAATGTGGACAGTGTAGATGCTGCTTCCCATGTGCACTCACATATTTTAATTCAAACGAAACATATATACGGCGCAAAATTACATATATATTCACATATATTTTTCTTTCATTCGAGGTCATTATTCTAGCCCAGTTGGCACTTATTTTTTTGTTATCTTTCACAAGTAGAGTCCGTTATTTTAGGATTGATCGTACAGCGTTCTACGTTTGTATTTATTACAAAATCAAATATTTCGATAAAATTTGTGAGTGTTAAGTTAATTAATATGGAAAAGCAAAAATAACGCATGTAAAGTGTTAATTTTTTTATTATGTAATGTGTTTGTCTCCAGAAACAATATAATAACTTGGTACCCGTTTCGCAAAAAATTACATAAAAATCTATACAACATTAATACGTACATACACATTTTCCAAAATAACATTTACCATTGCTTTTGTAGATCCATGTTTTCTATGTACATATGTATGTATGTATGTATGGATATACATATGGATGCATACATATGTATTTAAACTTCATACGATAAAGGGTATTTTATCTTTATAGATTTAAATTATTGTGCATTATAAATCCACAGATAAAATATTCTAGCTTTTCGATTTCAATTGAATCACAATTATTATTCATGCAAATTAAACATGGTTTTATAGTATGGATGCAATTAAAAACAAAATAAATTTCTTATATGGATTTTGTTCTAATATAATTCGATTTATGCTGATCTATATTGATTTAATTGGAATTAATAAAAATCGTATCTTTTCATATTAAGGAGCCTTCCGAATATAACACAAAATGGATTCCGAAGTCGCGGTAAGAATTCAAGACTACACCTATTAGTATTGCTTCCACGCAAAAAAATTATAGCAGTGTTATGTTCCATTAACATTTTTATTTGCCATATTAAATTTTGACAGATTAACAAGCTTGCCGATGACTTGTTAACAATACAGATGTTATTAGGTCTCTATCGGCGTAGTGTACCATATTTTACAAATAATGCGCTATTTAACATTAAAGTCTATAAACAATCAATAATGTATGTAACTATATTATAAATATAATATCTTATAAGTAATAAATATACAGTTGAATAGGCTCGAATGTGTGATAGCCGTACTTAAGAGAGCGGCTACAAATTTTTGCTTTAAAAAGTCGTTTCTTGAATAATTCCCAAGTATTTTATACAATCTCGATTATATTTTTGTAAATCAAATTTGCAATTAACTGTAATGTGCAATTAAAATAAATATCTTAATTGGCTTATTTTTATTTCAAGGGGCCCCGATATCCATAGGGTAGAAACTAACCAATTTATTGAAATTTATATTAACATGTGATCAATTATAGTGAAAAAGTGCAAAAAGTGCGTTGAGAGTACAATCATTGAGTGAGAGATGATATATACATGTCTATCTGTCTGTGTAATCCCCTAAATCTCAGAAATTATTTAAGCCAGCCACCAAATTTTTTAACACTTATCAAATTTGAATTAGGCTCAAATTAATAAAGACGATAAACGATAACTAGAGTCCAAATAATTTTAGAACATTTGGTCAGATCGGTTGGGAGCCATAGAAGTTAGTTCATTTTGTGTAAATCGTTATCGTGTTTGTACATTATGGATTTTTTCAACGTAAAATTATATTCGAACACCAAATTATTTTTTATATTTACAAAATTTATTAATATCTATAAAAAATAAAAGAGTTAAAAAAGCCTTTTAAAACTTGCCCGCTTCGATGTATGGGATTATTTCGCCATGCTTAAGTTTGTTTTTTATTTTAGCAATATTTTTGGTGAACATTAAATTCCATACAAATCAGAGAATTTCGTAGGTGGCTGTATTTGGTATTCTACTTACACTCATAGAAATTTATGATGCAGTGCTAACCACTACCCGCAAGCGAAGTACAAGACACACACATACACATAATCATGTCGGCATTGCGAGCGCTTACGCTTCGGACACTCGCTCAGAACTTGTGTGTGTGTTTTTTTGTCGAGTCTCTGGCATTTCAGCAACCGATCATTCTTGCAAAATTCTACCCATTCGAAAATACTCAATCATGCCAGACACTTACTGAAAATTACTTACTTAGATTTGCTTGACAGTATATACATGCATATATATACATATATATTTATTGATATTTCAATCAGCATCAATATCCAAATTGATTTCTTTGTATTCATCTAGCTAGAGCTACAAAAAATTTGTTTTGTAGGTTTCTGCGTTGAGCACTTTATCCCAACATTTTTTTAAATGCGCTTATCTTTTTTGATAATGGTTGGTTTAAAGCAGTTAAAAACCAATTCCTGGTCTAAGCTCTTAAAAACCTTTAATTTTTGAAGGAAGCAAAAGCTGAACTTAAGAAAATTTGTACGTTTTGGTGGAGTTCGTTGCAGTTCAGGCCGCTTTTATAATGACTCAAATTATTCCTTAATAAATATAACAAATAAAAAAATAACACATTTTATTTTCCAATTATTAAAAAAAAAAAATTATTTAACGTCATATTATAAACATCAAGCCAAACTGAAAATGAAAAACAAAGAAAAAAATGAATAATCGGAAAATAAACTAAAAAATAAAAAAATACGTTAATACAAATAAATAATACGTTACTACGAATGTTAGAAAATAACAATAAAATAATTTACGTGTTTAATAATTGCTTCGAGAAGTAAACAAAATATGATTTAAAATTATAATAAACTATAAGGTCATACTTAATTATTAATTTTTTGATTTTTTTTGTAAAGACTGAAATTCAAAAAACTGAACTTTCAAACTCAAGTGAAAATGTCTCATCCACGACTGATGAAGCCAACAAGAATGAATTAGGTACCGAAGTTCAAAAAGAAACCCAGGATACGGTAAAAAATGATCCGCCATCAATAGAAAAACAGGCGAATTTTGAGGATGAAAAAGAAAATGGAGAGCGTACAAAAAACAAAGAGATTTCTACTGAAAAGGAAGATGAAGAAAAACATATTAAAACTAATTCTGACCCAGCAACTGTTGTCGTTGTCAAAGGCAAAAGTGTTGAAAGTTCGGAAGAAAATACAACCGTTACCGTACCGTCAAAAGAAGTAGAAGACAGTTGTGAAGATTCACCCGAAAACGAGAAAAGTGAAAAAAATGAGAATACTGATTCTTCAGTTAGGGTAATTGCAGATGCCACTGATAGTCCAGTTATTTCAAAAGATGAACAAATTGAGCCAAAATATGCCACAACTGAAAAAAATCCAGGAGACGGATCAGGAGAAGAAGACGAACGAAATGAAGAAGACGAAGAAGTGTCAGAAGAAGAATCTTCTGAAGATGAAGTCAAAGTAGAGGAGGCCGATAAAAAAACGGAAAAAGTATAAGCATAACATTTTTTCCATTTTAAATACTGCATCATAATGTTAATTGAATTGTTAATTTAGCATTTCTTAATCCAGATTGACAGAGAGACTACTGTTGAAAATTAAATATACATAAGTAATATATAATATATACCTAAGATTGCCTTCATTCTCATTAAATTGATTTTATGAAAAATGTACATAATTCACATATATATTTTAATAGGTGGAAGACGTCAATGTTTCAGAGCATCAACCTGATGATTCTCCAAATAGTGTAAAAAACGAAGTTGTTATAGAGGAGGTAAAAAATTTCAAGACAAACGTAAGTATTATTTGTACAAATTGGATTCAAAGTATATTGTATATTTATTGATTAATATCATATCTTTTAAAGGATATTAGTAACCAAATTGAGAACATAATTTCTGACATTGATATCAACATTAAAGCGCAAGAAAAAATCGCGCAGCTTAAGGAGCAAGAGCTTCAACTGATTGAGAAACAAAAGCAACTAGCTACCCAAATTCATCAACAGCAGCTTCTAGCACAAAAATTAATCGCACAAAATCAAATTAATGAGATTGAGCTCAAACGTGCCCAGGAAATCCAACAACAGCAATTGCATTACCAAAACATCAACCAATATAGGGAGCAATCAATGCCAAAAATATCAGAACAATATACAAATAACTATAAACAAACTCAAGATGATGGCTATAAGACAAAGGTAAGTACCCCATTTTTATAATAAATCTGTTAATTAAATTTTCATAATTCATATTAAATTTGAAGCATTTGTCTTTTGAAAAGAGTTAATCTCATCTTTTTAAACAGCTAGTACAAGGATAAGATGTGTGTAGTGCATTTTTTTTATAATCGCTACCCATACGTTAGATGGGTATTATAACTTAGTGCCAATAGAAAATGTATGTAACAGGCAGAAGGAGGCATCTCCGACCCCATAAAGTATTTACATATATTCTTGATCAGCGTCAACAGCGTATAGATGGAATAAATAGCCAAGAAATATAAGTTAATATTTGTAAAAACAAAATGTATCTAACGATACATTAACATATGTTACATACGCCATACAAAGTAGTCTGGTAGCACAGTGGCCACGTGTCGCACATACTTCAGAGAGTGACTTTGAGTCCAGCTTGTGCAATTTTTGTCATTTACAAAAATGTTATTTTATTTAGTTTTTTTTAGCAAATTTAAAAAGCTTGCTAAATATGTTTAATATGTTTTCGGGTAGGTATTTTACAGTTAAGCACATTCGAATCAGTTTTCCTGTTTTATATATATAATATAAGAATTGTACGTTTAAGTGTAGATATGCATGTTTGTATGCGGATCTAAATGATTTCTTCATTGTTTACCCAGAAAATTTGCTTACATAAATTTATAATACATATGTATACATATACATATGCAAAGTATGTACTAGATTCACTCATACAGTTGTTTTATGTGATACGAACTGCTCTTGTACTCTGCTCTGCACCGTACACAATGAATAGCACTATAATTAGCATTGAAGAGAGAGCTTTTCAGAATATGTGTACATACATATATCGTACATATAGTGAGAATCATGCAATATTTATATGAGCATGATAATGATTTCGTATCTGTTTGAACCAATAGACTCTACGATTTGTGCATAATAGTTTAAAATCTGTATAATTGTATTGGATAGAAGTTAGCTTTTTGTTTTTAACATGCATGAGAGTTGTAAAATTGAAAGACGACGAGGTTTTCGACCTAGCGATCGATACGACGAGCGTAAAAAACAAATTTTACTTGAATTGAGCACTAAAATATGGCAAAGAAAAAATGTACGTAGCCTGTTTCAGTTAAAGGCTTACAATTAAAAGTACCATGTTATATATAAAGTACAAGATTGTAAAACAATTTTTAAATGTTGTAAGCTGAGCAAAATACATATGAATGTGTGTATTGTAATTAAAATAGGAACCTTCAAATGTATCGAGGACTGTTGATTTGCAGAAAATATTTACTCCAGCTACCGATGCTCCTCAAATATTACCTAAGAATCGTAAGTAATATTTTCCCATTATATACCCAAATAAAAGGTGATACGTAAAAAAGATTTTTAAATTCTGCGGTGACTACCCAATATTATAATGCCTACATCGCTTTGCGTGCATGTCCATGTTTTATTATTACCATGCTTATAGAAATTATCCATGTCCTAACTAACACTCCAAAAGTTACACTGATTTTAAGTTATATCCATTCGCTTTTGAGTTAATAATTATTTGAATTTAGTTAAGATTGCTTAAGTTTGATTACGTATCGCCTTTTCTTAGAGATATATTATGTTGGCATTCAAATTTTGATTGATAATTCAATTCGTTAAATATCATATAGGAAAGCTATATGCCTCATCAGCATTTTATTCTCCAACATTGCATCCCACTGTGGAGGACCAGGTTGAGCTTGCCCGCCGCATCTCGCATTCATTGAGTGATATAAGCAATCAAAAGTCTAAGGGACAGTCAATGTTTGTTAATCGAAAAAAACGTTCAGTCAAATGGGTTCACGAAGGTTCTTTTCAAGGTAATAGATTTTTCGATTTCCTTTCATGAGGATACTCTTTATATTTTGTTGTGTTTTTAATTAATATTGATATATACCTGCATTGAGTTTTCGGTGTCATTGTTTTATATACAATATCGATTGAATGCCCTGAAAAGGCTTCCCAAAAATAATTGTATGCATATTTGTTTTATAAGGTGAAAATCTACACTTAATTACGAGTTGAACTGATTGACTAAATAAAAAACAGGTGTGTCGTTTATGGTCCACTAAAAAACGACACTTCGAAAGATCATAAAGTGATATTATCAATTAACACATCACTACAATTAATTAAATTGATTACATTTTATATACACCTAACACTATTATATGTAATCTCGCTGTATTTATTTTCATCATACTTTGCACATTAATATATTTGGGGTTTCATAATAAGCATGCAAAATTGCCGGTTGGGTGGTATTTATACCCACTACCTATAAGGTACAAGGGTATTATAACTTAGTGCCAACAGAAAATTTATGTAACTTGCAGAAGGAAGCATTTCCGACCCTATAATCTTGAACAGTGACAACAGCAAAGACGATATAGCCATGTCCGTCTGTCTGTCCGTCCGTATGAACTTCTAGATATCAAAGACAATAAGGGCTAGAGCTACGATTTATTTTAAATACGTGTAATTGCTGCACGCAGATCAAGTTTGACTTTTATTTTTGCCACGCCACTTTCAGTCCCCTCAAATTGAAAGTATAAGCCGTTATAATAAAGCTAAAGTTGGTGTGCATAATAATAACTTGAGTCTTAATGATTCCTGTTAGAAGTTATTTAAGAAGCTACTTAATTTGGCAAAATTCAAATGCTGACCATGTATGTATATTATGGATTTTAATCAAATATGTTAAAAGAAATCAGTATATTTGTTTGGTAAATACTTTGTTCAAATATCATGTAAGTGTTTTGTATTATCTCGAAATGGGTAGCGGGTATTTTACAGTCGTGAACACTCGACTGTAGTTTTCTAACTTGTTTTTTAAATACTAATGTCGTATGTTTCCACACTTTACAAAAAAACACATATATTTCTTCATTAATTTAATACAGATTATTTTAAGGCCGTTTTACTAATATACTGTTTGTAATGATAAAAAGTCAGCAATCCAATGTTTTATTAGTTTTTATACCCGCTACCCATAGGGTAGTAGGGTATTATAACTTAGTGCCAATAGAAAATGTATGTAACAGGCAAAAGGAGGCATCTCCGGCTCCATAAAGTATATATATTCTTGATCAGTGTCAACAGCCGAAACGATATAGCCATGTCCGTCTGTCTGTCCGTATGAACACCTTGGTCTCAGAGACTATAAGACATAGAGACTCCAAGTTTGGTACATAGGTTCCTGCATTCCTTACGCAGATCAAGTTTATTTCAAAAGTTGGATGCCATGCCCCCTTCGCCCACAACATTCATAATTTTAGAACAAGGTTCTTTTTTTTATGTAAGTCGCGTATAACTCGAAAAGTTCTTTGTGTAATGATGTGTAATTTGGTAAGACATCTTAATACTCTTGAAATACCCTGTAATTTTGGTAAAAATCTGATTAGTAGAACTAAAGTTATGTGTTAAATTATTTATCAAAAAAGTTGTTCCCAATGCAAATGGACGTCTAATGACCTAGATATATCAAATTTGGTGACAGTGCTCGTGTAAGTCTTACGCAGATCATGTTTTTTTGCAACGCCCCTTTCCTCCACCGAAATCTGTAAAAGCCGTAATAATAGTCCTAGAGCATTGACATGCATAATAATAATTATATTTCTTTGGTATATTTTTTGTTCAAATATCATTTAGGTTTTTTCTTTTACGGTCGAGCACTCTCGACTGTAGCTTTATTACGTGTTTTTTATTTCTTTAATGAGTTTTCTAAATAAAACAAAAAGTAATGTTCACAGATATAATCAGATGCACAATATATAAACATTATATATTACATATAATTAATAAACATTTTTATGTGACTGGTGTTATCTGAATAGGAGAAGACGACATTGAAATTGAAAATCAATCATTGCTTAAAGAAAATACGGAAGTATCCGTGAGCAAGGAACTAACACAGCTGGACAAATTGCCACTAAAGCTTATTATGAATCCACGTGGTCAAATGCGCGACTATAACTCACTGAAAGATTCGATAAATACTGAAGCAGGGCTTTTATCACCTGAAAACTGCGCTGAACTAATAACTGCGTTGCAACTGCATAAGGGTCGAGGTAATGATTTATAAATTTAATTATAATTAAAAATCAAGGAAATAATCATTGTATTCAAAAATATTTGAACAAATAAGTATTCACTCTTTTTTTAATGAAAATCGAACGTTTTATTAAATTAAATTAGACTGAAATTGAAATACTTGAAAATTATTATTACAAAATATTGATTTCGCATAAGTTGCGTAGTCTGCTTTTAAATTTAAATGAAAACCTGATGTTATTGACATTTGATTGTAGACGTTTTTGGAGATTTCACTATTATATCTTCATTGCAGGATACAATTATTTGCACATGTATTACATTTATAATTTAATATATATTTGATCTATGTACATATTTTTGATTCGTAACGAGTCAAGCCCATTGAAGTAGAAATATTTTTTTTTTTTTCTTTACTTTAATATTATTATTATTATTGTTAGAGGATGCCTGATTGGCATTTTAGCAGTGCAACCTAAGAAAAAATTTCTTTACTTTAGATGTAGTAAAATAAGTTTTTAAATTGGACAGGAACTGTAACTGTGTAGATAAATAATAACATTTCATACATTAAATAACCATTTCTATTTCAAACTGGATGGTCAACAAAATTGCTTTGCTTGCCCCTACTACTACTTCGCCCGGTCTGCTCTAATTGCGCTGCTATCAACAATTGCCTTAAAAGGAGCTGAGCTCTTTGCTAAACGTCGTCGAAAGGCTGATAATTGGGTAGTCGACGAGACTAATGCCGGTACTCACAGTCCATCTGGTATTCCAGATTATCAACAATTCCAAGCAAAGCCACCTTCGTCACCAAGTATTTTACCAGCATATTCAGATGCTGGTAAGCATCGCGTTCAACTAAATTTGCATCAGGATCAACTGATTGAGAAATACTCAAAGCCCGGAGTTACCGTTGTGAAATCGCCATGGGAAGCTGCTCTTCAAACCGGATCAGCAAGTTCTGCATTTTTGCAAGATCCCACATTTAGTAGTAGACAAACGCCAATTTCTTCTGTTGGCTCCCCCGTACATTTTAATCAAGATGTAAATGATTACCCCGAACCAATTCATGCGCATTCACGACCAATAACATCCTATGATAACATAATAAATAAAATCCCCCAGGAGTCGAACAAAAATGTATGTAAACGCTATTATCTAAATATACCATATATATATATATATATATTTATGTATATAAATAAATATTTTCAAGATCAATGATGGTCGCTTCTACAATCAACCGATTGCACCATGTAACCCTCAAAGAGAATTGGCTTATAAACCAACTGTAGCTCAAGGTTGGGGAGGTCGCAATGTTGAATTACCAAGAGGTAAGAGTTTTAAAACGTCAAAAACATTAAATTGCCCACAATCAACAATTTGTTTGTTATTTATAATATTACTTTGTATAGTATAACATAGTTTCGAAAATTGATTACGTAACATTATTCAAATCACATCGCAATAAAAAAAAGTATTAATTAAATATTTCAGAATGTTTACATGAAAAATCTGAGTCCAATAATAATGACGATCTGACCAATTTTTATAGAGACTGGAATAATATTTTGGTTTATCAAAATCATAGTCATGCCAAAAATGTACAACATAATTCAACTAATTTTGTTAATAAAACTCCCGTTGTTATCGATTGTAATGATGAAGTACTACAAAGACTCCACCAATTAGAACTATTCCAGCAGAGATTAACTTATGGATTTGGGATGGGTCTTGAGAACAAGAACAAACAATCAGTAATTTTGTCGCGTAATCCACAACAAGACGTCTCAACGGACTTTTGCGAAAAAAACACACATAAACTAAATTACATTCAAAACTTAAGTACATCGTCAATTATTCCAAGAGAGTATAAAAACTGTGAAACAGAAAACGATGCAGAAAATAATGAATTTGTTAGTGTACGTGAGTTAATTTGCACGTTTGAAAAGCAGTCTTTGAGAGAACATGGCGAAAACAAGAATTTCAAAGCAACTATAAATAGCGATTCAGGACAAACTGCAAATTTGAACATTTCAGTATTGGATATAAGCGACAATTCAACAATCGAAGGCATGATGACAAAACCTCAGTTACTTTCATGTCAATTTAAATGTATTTAAGTTGTGTGTGATTATTACTTATATTATGCATGTATATAAATCCATATATGTACGTTTTTTTACTTAATTTAGTGAAGTGTTAAGATATAATTTCAGTTTATGGACATATTTTAAAAGTAAACCCTTAAACTAAAAACTATTTCGATTTAGTTTGAACCAATAATTTGTTAAGTGTATAAAATTCCTTTAACAACCCGTTACCTGAAGGATGTTAGAACTTAGAGAAAATATGAAATGCTCGCTAGAAGGGTGTTATAACTTAGTGCCAACAGGAAATGTATGTCACAGGCAGAAGGAAGCATCTCTGACCCCATAAAGTATATATATTCTTGATCAGTGTCAACTGCCGATACGACATGCCCGTCCGTTTGTATGAACACCTAGATCTCAGAGACTAAAATACGTGTTATACTTGCACGCAGATCAAGTTTGTTTTTAGAATAAAGCCAAGCTGTAGCTGTGATCGCTACATTTAATAATCCACCATGGACGTTTCTTGAAAATTTAAGTGAAATCGCAAGATAAACATAGAAGATTAAGCCAAAAAAGATGTAATTTTAATGACAACTTTTTTACGCCTAATTGGATGAAACCCCTAGTAGATAAGCAGGCAATCGGTGTTCGAGTCCCCCTTTAGACAATATTGTTTTTACTTTTTAAAATTAAATTGCTTAGCAATAAAAAAAGTTAAAATGTAAAAAAAAATGCACCCAAAGTATGCTGCGAATCGCGCAATTGGTAAAGAAAAACCCATACAATAAGTAATGGGTAAAAAAGTTTTCGAAATATTAAAAAAAAATGTTTGTGCTCTACAAAACTGGGTAGCGGGTATTTAACAGTTGAGCACTCTCGACTGTAGCTTTTTTATTTGTTTTTACCTACATGTACCAGCATATTTTTTATTATCAAAATAAGTAATATCTTAAATTATTTCCGTATTTTCCGGTAGGTCTTTATGTACCCAAAGAGATTTTGTTGACTAGCTACGCACCGCCTCCAGTTCAAACTAGAAATGAGGAACCTGTTCCCAATTACCAACAAGAATCGTTAGTGGCAAATTATGGTAATCGAAATTTAACTGGAATTGGGAACACCGTCAAAGGATTTCCAGTGGCCACTACCACGTCAGGATTATATTCATCGCAGCCACCTAAGCAACAACTCCATGGACCACAGAGTTACGTAAAGGTGCAAAATAATTCCGTGGAGACCTCACCTCATGTCAACTTTAATCCCTCACCATTACCATATGAGAAGTTGTCAAAGTTTCAGGAGGCCACCGATCAAAGATCATCGAACCAAAGCTATTTGACTGTCAGCAAGCAGCACGGATATAATAACGTACGTAATGTGACTCCCACTCCATTTGGAACTGAACTTGAGACTCGCAATTATTATTCACAACCATTGCTTAACAAAAATAAGGGAGTACTCAATACACCACCAACTAGCTTCCCTAGTCAAAGCTTTAACAACTGTGCTCGAGGATGGAGCATGGGCTCTGGCGCCGAACGGAATTCGATATTCAGATCAAAAGCTCAAGAAGCTTCCATAAATAGACTGCCTTACACTGACTTTTAGACAGTTAACTATATAAATCATTATATTACATAATTATACGATTTGTTACTCGATTTCGATTTACGACACGTTAATTTCCTAATTCAATCAACAAGAATTGAATTTCTTCTATACATGCATATGTACGTATAGACATACATGATTGTTTGTTATTGTTTATATGCGTCTTTAAAATAATAATATTAAATTATGAAACCGAAATTTTATTTTAAAGTTGGGTAAAAAGTAAGTATCGCGAAATATTTAATTTTCCATATATTTGATTATAACGTATCCTCGACTGTCAGATACCCTGATACCGATTGAATACAAAAATCGGATTTTTGCCCTATAATAGTGTATCTTGAATAACTACCAAGTCTGGTCAAAACGAAATTTTGACGAATTTTGGTACAGAGACCCACCAGCCATTTCGATGGAATACAAAACACTTATCGATTTTGTTGTAACGATGCTTTTCCAGCCGGCGTCGTCGTCTCAGTCTGGCCAGGGCCATTTACAGAAAATTTATACATTTCTGGGAGCATTACTGGAGGTTGAGCGAAGTCATAGTAAAATTTTGGCTTAATACAAAAATGTCAGAAGCCTGTGCTGGCTAGAGTAATCACAAGAGGTGGAGAGAGAGAGAGCCGATCCACTCCTACTGTCCACTCCTTGGATGACTCTCAAAGAAAAAGCACACACACGAGGGAGCACACACACATCGTCTCCGATGTGGAATCCCCTTTGAAGGCAATCGGAACCGAGTAGTGGTAGCGATCGGCTCGACTTCGGTGACATCGGACGACAGACTCAAAAGCGAGAGAGTGAAATTCGTCAGCACTTGTGCAATATCATCCAGTGGTTATCGAAGTTGGAGGCTGCTTCTAGGGGTCATGCTCAGAAGAGTCGTCAGAGGTGAAGGGGTGAGACCCGCTGACACTTCGTCGTGACGCTCTGAGCGCGTGCCAAGCCGACCTTAACCTCCCTCCGCTAGCACTTGCACTTTCCCCTTTAACCCCAAGCAAGAAAGCACATTTTACATTCATCCTTTTATTTAAATGCGCCCCACACGCTCCTATAGACGAAGTTGGGCAGCACATGTCACTATTTTGTTGTTAGTTGCTAACTATGTTGGCTCGCGTCGCTGCTGCGGCTGCTGATGGCCGTGCCTGATTTTGCTGGGGCTACGGCTGTAGCTGTGGCATCTGCGGCCGTACCTGTTGCTATTGGCCACGCTGTGGTGCAGTGGTGACGCTGTTGCTGTTGTTGCAGTTGCTGCTGTTGGCTGCGCTGTTGCTATTGTTGTTGTAAGGCTCGCGGTGGTGGCTCTGTTGCTGCTGTTGTTGTGGCTGTGTTCGTTCTTGTCTTTCTTGTTGTTGTTGCTGCCTCTGGGGCTGCTGTGGCCGTGCTGTATCGCTGTGCTGATGCTGATGGTGGTTGTCTCGTCGAATCACACAAAAATAAATTTGTCGCGAATTTCTGAGCATCACCTCCATCCTCGATAAATCATCGTATGGCCAGTATTTAATATATACTTGGTGGATCTGGTGCTGGTATATTTTGAGTGTCCGCTGCTAGTATATACAAGTTTGTCGGGTAGTTTGTACTATTTGGGGCCCACTCGTCACCTGTTTTTGCGTGTTCGTATTTTCAATTGTGGGCAGCCCAAAATGCTGCGAACGAGTGTTCGGTGGGGTTCTGATGGTTCTGATGGTGCCGTGTGCTGCAGGTCAATGCCTGCCAACTGACAAAATTTCCGGAAAGATCTACTGGTGAACTGTGTCCCATTGTTACACACGAAGCGTCGAAGTTTGCCGAACCGACTGAGGACGTTTTCTCGAAATACTCGCTGTAAGTATGCAGATGTAGCTTTGCATAGTGGGACGAGTTCCACCCATTTGCTGAGAGCATCGAAGAAAACCAACAGCATTGGTATTTCTGAGCGCGGCAAGGGTCACACGAAGTCGGTGCATAGTGTGTCGAAGGGCTCCTCCACTTGTCGTGTCAGCATTTTCCCGGGTGGTTTCAGCTGGCTGACCTTAAAGAGTTGGAACTTTTTCACATATTGTGCCCTATCCATATATAGGCCGGGCCTGTAGTAGCGAAGGCTGATTCTGGCCAGGGGTTTTCTTATGCCAAGATGTTCTGCGTTGGGATGGTTGAGGCATTCGGATAGCACCCGTTATCTAATGTCGGACATTTCCTCCTCTTCGTCTGGTTGGCGGCCAAGGTGTTTGTTCGTTTCCGAAGGATTTCCTCTGGGACTTCGAGTATACGTCGGGTCAATCGTTGTGTCCAGGTACACTTTGCGATTTCTTCTGTCGGCACGACAGTGCATCCGCAATGATGTTTTGGTTCCCTCTGCGGTAGTGCACGTCGAATTGGTATTGCTTTAGCTCAGCAATGCAATGCAATGCCCAGCGCGTAAATTGACCTGTCGGGTTATCGATACTATTAAGCCTCTTCAGCAACAAGTGATCCGTGAAAACATCGAAACGAAAGCCTTCTAAGTAACATCGCAGCTTACGGATGGCCCAGTCGATCGCTCGACACTATTTTTCCGTAGCCGAATAATTCTCCTCAGTCTTTATGTTGTTGGTCAGTACGGCCCCCAAACCGATATCGCAAGCGTCTGATTGCAGGCTAAGCTTCTCCCCGAAGTCAAGGCAAGCGAGTACTGGGGCGTCGGTAAGTCAGCTCTTTAACCCTTCAAACGCAGTCTATTGTTCTCTTGTCCCAGTCCAATTTCTGGCCCTTCGAAAGACTACGCCCAGGTTCTTTACGTGCTCTTCGAGGGTGTTTCCGCTGACTATGATGTCATCGAGGTAGGCGAAATTAAACGGTTCCACCTCCGCTTGGATGAGACTATTCAGTTCCCGTTGGAGCGTGGCACGTGCAGCCCAAATGCATCATCTTCCAGTGATAAAAGGCCCTACCAGGCACGGTGAGGGCGGTATATTCCCGACTTTTCCGAGCGATGGGGATCTGACAGTACCCATTCTTCAGATCCAAAGTGAAGATATACTGCGCGTTGCGCAGTCTCTTCAGGATGTGGTGGATTCGAGGCAGTACTATAGTACCAGTACTATAGGCTCGCTGTGCGGACTCTTCGAAGGCTCGATGCAGTCGTTCTTCAACAGCTCGTTGACTTGCTCATCGTTGATCCGCTGCATGGCTGGGTTCTTGGGGTAGCATTGTGTCTTAATTGTCTTCACAAGTACAATTTTTTTTTCATATAAAATGTTTCTTTTAATAGTGAATTTGTTTTTCATATGAAATTTTTTTCCACAAGAAATGTTGTATATTTATGATATTGTCTTTACATATTTTTTCTCCATATGAAATTGTCTTCACATGTAAAATTTGTTTTCATATAAGATGTTTTTTTATACCCGCTACCCATAGGGTAGAAGGGTATTATGACTTAGTGCCAACAGAAAATGTATGTAACAGGCAGAAGGAGGCATCTCCGACCCCATAAAGTATATATATTCTTGATCAGCGTCAACAGCCGAGACGATATAGCCATGTCCGTCTGTCCGTCTGTCCGTCTGTCTGTCCGTATGAACACCTGGATCTCAGAGACTATAAGACATAGAGACACCAAATTTGGCAAAAAGGTTCCTTCATACCCTACGCAGGTCAAGATTATTTCAAAAGTTGGATGCCACGCCCCCTTCGCCCACAATAAGCATTTATCTAGAGAAAGTCAAGTTTTTTTATGTAAATCGCGAATAACTCCAAAAGTTCTTTGTGTAATGATGTGTTATTTGGTAACTGCGCTTGACACTCTTAATATACCCTGTAATTTTGGTGCAAATCGGATAAGTAGAACAAAAGTTATTCGTGAAATTTTTTATCAAAATTTTTGTGCCCAGTCCATATGGACGTTTTAAGTGTGTGAATGACCTAGAGATATCAAATTTGGTGACAGTATTCATGTAGCTCTTACGCAGATCAAGTTTGTTTTAGATTTTTGCCACGCCCCTTTCCGCCCCCAAAAACTGTAAAAGCCGTAATAATAGACCTAGAGCATTGAATTTTGGTATGCATAATAACAATGATAGTCTGAATGACTCCTGTGCATTTGGTTGAGATCGAATAAAAAACGAGGAAGTTATTAAAGAATCCATTTTGTATGCAAAATTCACTTGCAGCTGTTCGCGCCTTGTTTGTTTAGTTGACAGTGTGACCATGTCGGTGTTGTGGATTTTTACCCGCTATTTTCAAATATATACAAACAAAATACAAGTTTCAGTATATTTTTGGTATATTTGTTGTTAAAATATCATTACAATTTTTTTTTTCTCTCGAAATGGTTTGCGGGTATCATACGGTCGAGCACTCTCGACTGTAGCTTTCTTACTTGTTCTTATGTAAATCGCGTATAACATAATATAATACTTTTATTATGCCCTGTAATTTGGTTAAAAATCTCATTAGTAAATCAAAAGTTATTTGTTAAATTATTTATCAAAATAGTTGTGGCCGATGCATATGGACGTTTTAAGTGTGTGAATGACCTAGAGATATCAAATTTGATGACAGTATTCATGTAGGTCTTTCGCAGATCCAGTTTGTTTTAGATTTTTGCCACGCCCCTTTCCGTCCACGAAAACTCGAAAAGCCGTAGTAATAGACCAAAAGCTTTACATTTTGGTATGCATAATCCTTATTATAGTCTCAACGAATCCTGTGAATTTGGTTGAGATCGAATGAAAAACAATGAAAAAACAAAGTTATTAAAGAATCAATTTTATGGGGAAAATTCACTTGCAGCTGCTAGCGCTTTTTTTGTTTAATTGACAGTGTGACCATGACCGGTATGTTATGGAAATACAAATATATACACAAAAATGAGCTGGCGAAAATCCTCTGACTGAACCCTCCACGAGGGTGCCGGCTGGGCAATGGATACTGCATCGTCTCGGGCGACCGAGAGATGTCAGCATCACTTGCTCGCTCATGAGACCTTGCAGTTTCTAGCTAAGGGACTGGGCCCAAGCTTTTTAGATTTATTCTGGAAAGCTGAGGTCCAGGACCATGGTCAGAGGTACTTGGCAGCAAGCATAAAATGCACCATGAATTCTTGGATTCATCATGGAGGATGATATAGAGGCGTCAACTCGGGCTGGGATGTCAGCCCAAACGTCGGTGGGAAGTGTGACTGCTACCACCGGCGGGCACGGGGAGGAGAAATCCTCTCTGCGTGTCGCCAGTGGTCACGACGGTGGAGTGTACAAACTCCATCGACAGGAGGGTGTGGACCTGGAAACAGCTGCCACGGAGTCGGAGTCTTTGCTTACAGGCTCATCGATAACCGTTTGATGAGTCATCGAGCACTGATGAAGACGAAGTGACAGTAGTCCAGGGACCATTTAACAAGGAAGGCGCAAACCTCAAGCGCAAACAACGCTCAGGGTATAGGAGCTCTCTCAAGTTCCTTAAGGGACTGGAAGGCCGCAACCCAGAGTCGTTGAACGAGCGTGAGAGGAAATTGCGCAAAAAGCACGAATACAACGTGCGGCGGTATTTGAGGCTCGCTGGCGTGACCGGCAACACTCAGTCCGCTGAACCGAGTATGAGTGCACGGTGCCAGGGTGACAAGGGGTTTCAGGCAGTAGCCGTAGCCAACCCGACGGAGGAAGTTAAACCTTCCACGTCGAAGTTGGTGGAACCAAAGAAACCCAAGTCACCCTTAGAAGGAAAAAAGCGTGCATCAGGTATGCTTGCAAAAACCACACCTCCTGGAAAGGAGAGAACGGTGAGCAAGCTACCGAAAAAGGCAAAACCACCTGTCAGCAAGAGGCAGAGGTCGGATGACTCGGCGAAGGCTTCGGAGAGCAAGCGGGTGTGTCCAGGGGGCATCCTGGCCAGCTTAAGCACGAAGCCGGAGCTACAGGTAGCCATAATCGACAGAAGCAACCCGGATGTGAAGCTCTCTGTTGATAACTGGCTTATCCTGGAAGGGTTAATTGACCAGGGGATTGCTGATGCCATCACTCGACCGCTGAATCCGTTCGTGGCAGAGTTTGATGGCATCAACTGGTACAAGGGTGTCAAAGTGGTGGCATGTGCCAACGAGGAATCCCTGCGATTCCTCAAAGACACACTGCTGAAGTTGGAAGCGCCGTGGCCAGGAGCAAAAATTGACGTCGTCCCTGTAGACCAAATTCCTGAGCGGACGATCATTAAGGTCTGGATCCCACCTTCCATCCGGGAGGATCGAACCACCCTTATATTGATCAAAAGCCAGAATGCGGACTGTCACACAGCGGACTGGACGATCAAAAGAGGTCTCGCCCGAGACAAAGGAAACGGCAAGGATCTGTGGATCAGCATTGCTAGGTCGACCGGAAAGAATTCGGGTAGTGCAGATTAATCTGCACCACTCGAGGGTTCCTTCCACAGACCTACTACGGTGGATGGACAAGGAGAGGGTGGATGTGGCTCTCATCCAAGAACCCTGGATCGTAGGTAAAAGGGTTTGTGGTTTGGAAGGGACTTGACAGGGACTTGACGGTAGCGCTATGCGAGCGTAGGAACGGACCCAATCTATACCTAGCCTCAGCATACCTCCCATACGAAGAAATGGATCCACCGTCAGAAAATATTCGAGCCCTCATTCAGCATGAGCAGAAAGAGGGCACGGATCTAATCCTTGGGTGTGATGCTAATGCCCACAACACCTTTTGGGGAGCAAAGACACCAACGAGAGAGGGGAGTCGCTGCTTGAATTCGTGATGCTCACCAATCTTAATGTGTGTAATCGGGGTAGCCACCCCACCTTCCGCAATAAGAACCGAGCTGAGGTTAAAGATTTAACTCTAGCGACCAACAGCGACTCCCTCTCCGTAGAAGACTGGCACGTATTCACGGAATGCTCATTTTCGGATCATTGCAGGATAGTGTTCGAAGTTGGATGGTCCAGAGAGGCAAAGACGCCCTTCAGGAACCCACAAAAGGCAAACTGGGTCAAATACTCAAAGCTTGTTATAGACAACCCAGACAAATTGGAGGAATCGACCCAGAATGTCACAGATACTCTAAGTAAGGCCTTCATCAAATCCTGTCCAAAACCGCAACAAGTGGTAGACTCCGGAACTCGGCCAGATACGGAAGGAAACGAGAAAGCTCTACAATAGAGCTAAAGACGGAAACTGACAGGTAGACTGGAATGCCTACCATCACAGTTTCAAGATCTTCAAGAAGGAAATCAGAAGGGCAAAAAGAGACTCATGGTCAAAATTTTGCGAGGAACTAACCAACACCACTGAAGCGTCCAGACTTCGAAGGTTACTGGCGAAAGATCTAGCCACACCGGGGCTGCTTTGCAACCTGGATGGCACATTCGCTAAAAATAGTCAGGAGTCTCTGCAACTCCTCATGAACGCACACTTTCCAGGCTGCACACAAGCTGAAGACGAGAATGGGATCCCCACCTCTCACATCAGCGGCGAGCCGGAGAGAAACCCGCTTCATGAGAGTCAAGTAATTAAGTGAGAGACCTGCTCCTACCTACGGAGACTACCACAACAGTCTCTCTGACTACTGCAACTGCAACAACAACATTAACTGTAACGGTGTCGGCTGCCCGCTCGATCCCATCGTCATCAGCAAATGCGCTTTTTGTGTCATCGATGACAACAACAAAAGCGCTTTACGAATCACCGATCAAAACAAACCAAACTAAAACAAATTCCACGTCTGCTGCGTTGCCAATAAAACAAAAATTAAAAAACGTAAGTACTGGGCCGCTTGTGCAGACTGGAATGGCTCGTTACATACAATTAAATGCAAGTTAAGCCCTTTAAATTCGAATGCAAAAATTATTCGTAGCAGTTCCAGCCCATCTTCAAGCGAGAAGCTCAACAACACCAATAGGTTTGAAATTTTAGCAGACCCTTCGGGCGAACCCGAGGAAGATGTTAAAAAGAAGCCAAAGCCACCACCAATATACATACGGGAGAAAAGCTCTAATACCCTTGTTAACAAAATTTTAGAGCTTATTGGAAAGGACAACTTTCATATAATTCCCCTTGTACGGGGTAAAATCCATGAAACAAAAGTTCAAATGATGTCGGAAGATAATTATAGAGTTTTATCGAAGCATCTAACTGACAATAAAATGAGCTACTACACGTACCAACTGAAAAGCAGCAAGGGCCTACAAGTAGTACATAAGGGCATAGAGTCTGATGTAGCACCAGCAGAAATAAGTAAGGCGTTCGAAGATAAGGGATTTAACGCAAAATCAGTCTTTAACATTTTAAACAAGGAAAGGAAGCCCCAACTGCTCTTCAAGGTAGAACTTGAACCAGACAGCAGTTCTCTTAAGAAAAACGAAGTGCACCCTATATATAAACTTAAATTTCAATGCTTATAATAATGCTAATTACAGAGGTTGCCCAGTATATAAGAACTTAAAAAGTAGAATCTATCAGCGAGTGACTACGCCCCGCTCTACACCATCTAAATCAAATCCGGAACGCGGCTAGACCGTCATTTGACTTTGCCTCCGAGTCCTCCATTAGGAAAAATGTGACATTTGCCAGTGCTTTAAAATCAGGGTTGGAGCTTCCTTCCTCAAATACAACATACAATTTAAACTACCTCATCCAGACCCAACAAAACATTACCTGCCTATGGAGCAGCCACAAAACAACTTTGAGGCCATGTTCTTTAACTTACAGCAAAGCTTAATAGAGTTCATGTTTTTATGCGGACGACTTTGCAAGATCTAATGCGTAATCAAAACCTATTGATAGAAATGTTGGTATCACATCAGTCTAAATAATCAATGACTTCCCTACGTATATCCATGTGGAATGCTAATGGCGTCTCACAGCATAAACTTGAGTTATCTCAATTCTTGCTCGACAAATATATCGACGTAATGACGTAAGACTATAATGCCAAGCACACACACTAGGGATCGCGCCTCGTGACTCCTAAAGACAAGCAGCTTTATAATGCAATTATAAAAGCCAGCAAGAAGCCAAGACCGCGTTTCTCCTGGCAGACTAACATATTGGGCAACAGACGCAAAAACTCTGCCCGATTTAACTGACTTTGCAATCACTAAAAACATTCCAAGGAACCTGATTAGCGCCGAAAGTCTTTCGGATCTTTCATTAAATAACCCTTGATCCTATTAAATAACCCTAGATCAACCGACTGGATTGACTTCACACAAAACCAATTGGATCTCTTATGGAAAATATCTAAGCTCGCATATTGATATAAATCCTGTAATTAACCTTGAAGCTGACATCGACAACTTTGTCAACACACTGGACTCCGCCTTTGTCACCGCTGCTCGCATTGCAACTCCTCAAACTGCACAAATACCTTACATGCAAAAGAAGAGAAATCAACAAATCGAGCAGCTCGTAATCGAAAAGCGACGCCTACGACGGGAAAGGCAGTCTCATAGGTCGCCATATGCACGACAAATTTTAAAAGACGCCTTCCACAAGCTCATCATATCATACAAAACCAACTGGATCCGAAGAAATCACCAGGCTCCGACTAAATAACGCCAAAAATGATTATTGAGCTCCCATATTGTGCAGTTTGCACTATCACCTAGCTCTTCAATGGCATTACAAGGCTTGGCCACTTTCCAGAGAGATGGAAAAAATCAATGATAATAATGATTCCGAAACCTGGCAAAGATCACACACCTCTTCGTATAGACCAATAAGCTTATTATCATGCTTATCTAAACTCTTTGAAAAGTGCGTGCTGACTCGGATAAACTCATTTCTAAGAGTCCATAATAAAATCCCATCACACAAATTTGGATTTCATGAAAAACACGGAACTATCGAGCAGGTCAAGAGCATTTGGAGATCGAGAATATTGCACTGCAATATTTGTAGATGTACCCCAAGCATTCGATAGAGTTTGGTTAGAAGGTCTAATGCATAAGATCAGAGCAACACTTCCTAATAATACACATAAACTATTAGAATCTTACCTTAACGACAGGAAATTCGCAGTGACATGCAATTCTGCTATGTCTGACGATTACACCTCTAGAGCAGGAGTCCCCCAAGGCAGCGTACTGGGCCCAACGCTATACGTTCGATACACAGCAGACATCCCAACAAACAGACGACTAATAACATCAATTCTCAGCCGTTCCAAGTGTCCTATCCAAGCAGCAGAGCAACTGGCTCGTCATCTAGTCGAAGTGGAAAAGTGGCTATCTGACTGGCGAATAATAGTAAACGAACAAAAATGCAAACATGTTACGTTTACCCTAAACAGGCAAAATTGCCCACCGCTCAGACTAAACAATTCCACACTTCCGCAAGCGAACGACGTTACGTATTTAGGAGTACACCTCGACAGACGACTCACCTGGCGAAGGCACATCGAAGCCAAGAGAACACAACTAAAACTAAAAGCTAATAGTCTTCATTGGCTTATCAACGTTCGGTCCTCTCTTAGTCTAGAATACAAGGTCCTGCTCTACACTTCCGTACTTAAACCAATCTGGACCTATGGCTCCCAGTTATGGGGGAACGCTAGTAGTAGCAACATTGATGAGTAGCAAATACTTTGCTTTTATTTATTGGATCTTAATTTCTTAATTTCCAATAAATAAAAGCAAAGCAATAATAGTTAGTAGTGACGATAATAATATTCTGCCCATGGATATTGTTCCTACTAACACCGGCGACGGTCATGTTTCAGTCGTTGTATGCACTGAAGCTTTAACCACCCCCAGCAGCTTCTGTTGGTCAGCCATCCTTCTCATCCTTTACAACTTGTTCCTATGTTCCTCCATCTTCTAATTCTTCTGTGTAGTCTTCACATTTTTCGGTTATACTTTCTGTCCCCACTTTGCTTTTCGATCGCGATAGTCTTGTTGTTCTTGGTGATTTTAACATTTCTAACTCTAACTCATTTAATTTCACGACCCATCATGATTTTATAGATAATTTGTTTGGGTTATCACTGAGTCAAATCAATGAGCAATTGAACTTTTTTATGCAACATTAAACTCTTCATTCGACATATAAGTCTAATAAGCGTGTTTGATTTACACTTGAATTGAAATACTACTAGCACCTTAAAAATAAAATGTCGAGAAATTACAAGAAGTTCAAGCAATGTAACACTTCCTTTAACTTCTCTTGTTATTCGCAGTAATCCGAGGAGATTCTATAACTTTATTATTATGAAGCGTGGTTCATAATTTTTTTAAAGAATACAGCGGAAAGCAATCAGTCTATTGCTGATTAGATGACTGACATTTTTCAACCTTTAATTACTAAAAGTTCACTATTGAATAATTTAAAGTTTCTAAAACCTGTATTTTCACCAGGACCAGATGGAGTTCCAGCATGTGTGCTTAAGAATTTTGATGAGGCGCTATTAATGCCTTTATCTTTTTAATTTGTCAATGGAGTTATGTTCTTTACAGTTACAACAGTCTTGTAGATCTAGTATCTCAACATGCCAGCATGTGCTTATGAAATCTTGATCTACTACCACTAACTTACTGTAGTTCACTTTTTTGGTAGTTAATGACTTCCAAAACAAAATGCAAACTGACGTTAATAATACTGATTTCAGTAAAGCTTTTGACTTGAATGATCCCTACTTCACTGAAATTCTTTATACATCTCTTGTTCGACCTATTCTTGAATATGGCTCTTGTATATGGTGTCCCCAATATAAGGCTCATCAGGAAAGAATATAGTCCGTACACAAAAAAAATTCTATTGTTTGCCCTTCGGGGTCTTAACTCGAGTGCTAACACTCTTTTACCTTCCAATCGTAGTAGACTTTTACTTAAAAATCGTCCTTCCCTTTCTGATCGTACTACCATGCTTGGTGTAATGTTGTGCAGAAGCTTCTTAGAGGTGAGATCGATTCTTCCGAGCTGATTAGCCTAATTCATTTTAAGGTTCCGATCAGAAATACAAGGATCTTTTACCTCTTTCCCTTCCACTTTGTAGTGAAAACTATTCTATACTCACTCTTTCCGTATATAATGCTTCCTCGTTTTCCACTCTTAGAAGTTTTATATTGTTTTTGTCATTTGTCAAGTGTGACAAATTCACGTAATTTTTAAATGAATTACATTTTTGGTATATGTTTGCGATTTGCCATTGCAAAGCTCTTGCTTGGTGTCGTTGGGCCACTTGATGGGGCTGTTCGTTGGCACATCGACGTCCAAAAGACGAGTAAGTCAATACCTGAAACCAAGTTAAGGCTTCTCAATACGAATATAACAAATTTTATTTTGTACAGATTGGGTAAGATTTTGGTGATGAAAGTATTGTAGTGACTGAAACAACACGAAGCTTTGGCGTATAAGGGTTTTAAAATTCCTTTGGCGATTGTTTTTTTTGAACCCAAGCACTTGTTGACAGTAATTGAAATATGGTTGTAAAACCTCAGCCTATGATATAGAGGTAGCACATCAAGAGTAAAATTATTGATGTTGGCTGAATAGAATAAAAAAAAAAGCTAGAAGCATAGAAAAAACCCCTATGTAAGTATATTTAAAAAAAGTATTGCGTAATAAGTAATTGATAACTGTCGAAGCCTAATTGCAAAATAAATTTGGTAATAAACATTCAGAATTATATATATATTTATAATTATATAATTCTTTGTTGATAAGTTGTCTTTTTATTATTTTCTTCAAATAGATTAAAAGGGCTTTTTCTTATAAATTGAGCTTCTCCATTGAAGATTGCCACTTGTTCTTGCTGAGAAAATAGCTGGATACTCCTCTTTTCCAAACTCAACACTTCTGCTATTCTTTAAATTTTGAATTTTATTATTATTCAATCTAATTTAACGTATACGGGCAGACCATTTGATGAAGTATCAGCTGTTTTTGAACGTGGAAGCTAACGCTGAACTAGTGTAAATACACATACTCGTAATGCGGCGTTAAAATAAATAGAATCGACTGTAGCTTGTAGTGTTGCCTGTTAGGGGTCATCGAAGACTGCATTTCGTTGCATACAGTATCTAACATTTGATTATTCTAGTATTCATACACATGAAGGGTGGGTAAGAAGCTTTATCAATAAAAGCTTTCCTACAAGTTCCCACTGAGTCTGAGTTGCGCATTAGGAGCAAACATGTATTGTGAATAGAAATACTGCAGGAATAAATCTTTGCACATTAGTTAAAATAAAGTGCTACAAAATTTTAAAATCAGTAGTACATGTAATGGTATTTGTATTTTGATTTTTGCATAAATATTTAAGAAAGTTCGGGAAAATGAAAAAACGGCTAAAACGCGTTCAATATTACTTTAGGGCTCATAGAAGAGAAAGATAAGGTTTCACACCATATTCAAGCTGATGTATGTATGTATGTATAAAGTATGGTTGATAGCCAAAAAATGTATATATGGACATAATTTGTATTTGTGTATAAATAACAGATTCTAACTTTGCATCTTGTTTAACATTTATGGTATTATTGCACTTATGTATGTTGCCTTGGATAAACAAACTTGACTTTAAAATTTTCTGTACCCCGTACTGTACTCTATAATTAAACGTTCACGACATACTTGTACCAAAGAACTTAATATTTACATTATAGTTTTATTTTGTATAGTTGTTTATCTGTATTTAACTAATAGCCAACTATAACAACATTTAAACTATTATAAAACATATTCGTGGTATATTTTATATTTTAATACTGAAAGTAAAAAAAGGACATTCTAGATTTTTGTATGAACACATTTTTGAAGAATTATGTAGAATTCATATTAATTACAGTTTAACGAATAACGGCGGCACTGTCAACTTACTAAACAATGGCGGCTACATTTGCAAAAAGAAAGTTTTTTAATGGTTTAAAAAATATAAAACCCATCATATTGTTGATACTGCATTTTAATAGTGGTCTTCAGCATATTATCGCTTCTTCAGTTATAAATATAAATGGTAATTAATAGCAACTAGTCGATAATTAATATAATTACTAATCTCAATTTTCGTTTCAATTTTTAAATCACATTCCAATTTAGATTTGGCTAATATGGACCGACCATTCTTTGACGACATAAGTCCAAGAAATATTTCGGCAGTTGTTGATGAAACTGCAATTTTAAGATGTCGCGTTAAAAATAAAGGCAATCGAACCGTATGTAGGCAATTCTTCGGTTACTGAACGCTAAAGGTTAGAACCAATTATATTTCATTGAAGGTTTCGTGGATGCGCAAACGAGATTTGCATATTTTGACCACTAACATCTATACATATACTGGTGATCAACGCTTTTCTGTAATGCACCCATCAAATAGTGATGATTGGGACTTAAAAATTGATTATGCACAGGCTCGAGACAGTGGCATTTACGAATGCCAGGTGAATACTGAGCCCAAAATCAACTTGGCAATTATCTTGGAAATAACTGGTGAGTGAGTGCTCAACTACAAGACCCTTGGCCAAATTAAACTTTCTCGGTTTTCTCCAAGTATTTAAGGGGAAATCTACATGTAGAACGTACAAAATTAAGCGTTTTTTGCGAATATTACTTTAATTAAAGGGGTTTTCCAAAACGTATGAAATTGGAATTGTATTTAGTACTAAAATAAGTTTACAAAAAAAAAAAAATTCAAAAGGTGCCCATGTATGGTCCATGTTGCGACACTCACTTTGGACACGATAGAGATCGTGATTTCTGTTTGATTTCAAAAATTCAAATGGATTTGTCTTTCGAATTAAATTGTCTTCTATAATAACCTAAATTCGATATTGGGAAAAAAATCGCGATATTCTAGCGGTAGACAAACCTTTCAAGAATAACCACAAAATTTCAGAAACTTACTCGAATTTTTTTGGAAGATACAGAGCTGAAAGCATGCAAGCCTTTGCGGGGTCAACATGCACAACGAAATCTTTAAACGGCTTTTTCTCGACATTAAATGATTGCGTATGCATAATGCTTATGGACACATTTGCTTCTAAAGTACATTCATATCATATCGAAATGTTTTAAACAATATTGTCTTTTGAATTGGATTGTCTTCTAAGTGACCTAAAATCCAATATTAAACCATATAGCCTATTTCCAAATGTAAAAAAACTACGTTTTTCTCCATATCATTTTAAAACTAATTTGAAAAAACTGATATTTCCATATTTTCTCACTCATGCGATGGTGTATTGAGATGAAACCAAAACTGCTCAACACCACCACAAGCGCGCCAAGGTTTGAAGAACTAAATTAGATGTGACGGCAATGTCTATCTTGACACATTTTCTTACGTACGCCGTCCAAAAGTTCATGAAAATATTCCAACTTTACTTTGGCCTATGTTTTGTTATCGATTTGAATTATTTATTTGCTCATGGTGTATTTTTAAACTGTGCGCCGAAGTTTGATGACATACGATTAGCAGATTATCGTGGGAGCGACCACACTCAAATTTTACCGTTGTCCATATATTCTTGTGGAAGCAGGAAAACGGGACCCGGTCATATGTGAAACTATGGAGTGCATGTGGAAATAGACTATTATTTTAATATTTGAAAATTTGCTTACAACATTTTAGTTCTTTGTTAAAAAGTCAAATTTTTTTTTTAAATTTCTTTATAATTATTTAGGTACATATAGAAGACAGATATGTTGCAAAGATGAAACATTTTGAATTTTTTAAATCAGTCAGAAATTATGATCTCTATAGTATCCATAATCAGTACACCTCAAGCCAGAGAGAACAATCAATGGCATTCTCGAAACTATCGATGGTTGTGCACTATCGAGCGATGTCGATAGCACCAGACACTTTCGATAGCGGCCCAACCACGATCCTATACGATGGTGCGATCGATAGCTGAACAAAATTTATTTCGCGCTTGTTCTGTGTAAAATTGTCAGCAATTTAGATCGGTTTTTACTAAAAGGTATGTTTAGTTTAGAATTTTGATCTACAATGAGTCGAATTTAAGGTAAACGACACTGCGTCTACAAGCAGGTGTTGCCGATCGAGTATGAGCTCTGCAGCGTCCTACTTTAATTCTAAGCGGATTCTAAGCGAAAGGCCGAAATTGACAAAGCCTTAACTGACATGGTTGCTAAAGATGTACACCCCCACAAAATTGTAGAAAATAAATGAATACTACCGAGTGGCTGAAAATTGACTATCTCCACCACTCAAGCCCTAGGAGGTGTCGCAACGTAGCCCACAAGTCAGCACTGTTTTTTTTTTTTTAAATCTTTGATAGAAACTGAAACCAAATAATTAGTTCGCCCTAGTCCAGAACATTGGGTTTTCATTTTTTTTTTTTTCTAGATACTCATATATTAATTTATATGTGGATGCATGTGTATACACATGTATATAAATCAATCTATTCATTATAATTAATATGTATAAACACTCAAATTAAATAATTCATTGTAACTTTAGCAATTGTCGGTATTTATTTGTCATAAGAGAGTGTAGATTGTGGGTAGCATATTAGAGTATTTAATGGAAACAGGACAAACGTTCCATAGCCCAAAAATAAATTACTAAATAGCCCAAAAAATAATTTTAAAAAATTAATAAACCATTATTTTTCAGCTGAAAATGAACTGGCCGAAAGAAATTCCGAGAATGTTTACTATGATTCGAAAGGTGATATATTTTACATTTTAAGTGTATCACATTTGATACTTTATTTCCCAACAGACCACAATTTTGTTATTATTTATTTATAATAGTTAACTATTATTAAATTAAGACTAACTTATTTCTTCAGCCGACCACAATTTTAAAACAAGAGTTTTTCAGAAAACTAATATAATTGTTAGTTTGGGGCACAATGAATTAAATAAATCCCAGTTAGTCCAAACAAAAAACAAACAAACGTAAAGCTGCAGCATAGTTCCAGTTTGATCAGCTGCTTGCCATTAAATCTGCAGTACATTTAATTTACCATGATTTTGTTTCTTCTTCTGAAAAAATCAAAAGACGCATTCAAATCAAAAGCAAAATTCAAATAGCGTCGAAAATCAATATGATAATATTAGCAATAGCAGCTGCGACAAAAATCAAATGTAGCAAAAAGCCGATCGCATTGATTTTCATGACTGCGAAAGTCGACGATAGCAGCAGCATCGACTTACATATGTTCATGATCGAAAGCAACAGCTCAGTTGAAGCAAAAAAAATAAAAACAGCGACTGCCATTGATTTTTCATTTTCGTCGCTTTTGATTTTTGCCGCAGTTGAAGCAGCGAAAAGCGAAATTATTGCGACTTCTGCTAATTCGACTGCAGATTTTTAAACACTGATACAGACAATAAAATTAATAGTGTTATTAAGAGGTTAAACGAATACTATAAATTTTTGAAATATACCGAACCGGCAATATTTTCAGCAATAAAAACAAGTTTTTTCGTTAACCATGAACATAATATAATGTTTTATAATATTAGTATACATATTAATTTTTATTTTAGTTTGTGAGGCATGAGCATAGCTGTGGGTCAATCTTTTTTTTGTAGTTGTGAAATACTAATTCAATAATATTTATAGATGGATTAATTATATTTTTGTGTTAATAAATTTTAGCAGCGCGAGCGAAGATTTTAGGTTCTACAGAAATACACGTAAAACGAGACAGTACTATCGCTTTGGCCTGCTCGGTGAATATCCATGCCTCTTCCGTACTCTGGTAAATAATAGTATTTTGCATGCATTCTAATATTAATTTGCTAACAACTGCAGGTATCATGGGTCTGCGATAGTAGATTTTGATTCCCTAAGAGGGGGTATTAGCTTGGAAACTGAAAAGACCGATGTTGGTACGACTAGTCGTTTAATGCTGACACGTGCTTCTTTGAGAGATTCTGGAAATTATACATGTGTACCCAATGCGGCTATGCCGGCTTCAGTACGAGTTCACGTTTTGACCGGTCAGTACAATGACAATATTAATATTTATACCCATTATCAATTTGTTAATAGGATACATATGTTAAGTATACAAATTGAAACATATTGCATTAATATTATTTCTTGTTTTATAAACTAATACATTATTGAATTATTGACAACAACTTTATTTGCAGGTGAGCAGCCGGCAGCGATGCAAACAAGTATTGCGAGTGCCCCAGGTGCATCTAGTGCAATCATAATAACGTGTTTGTGTATCATATCAGATGTATTGTTAATTCGAATTTCGAGCATAGCAGAATGTATTACTTATCGAAGTTTAAGTTGACTAACTCCAAACAGAATTAGCTATAGCAAAGAAAGACATGTTCTTTAAAAGTAGTTGTAATTTCCACAATTTCAAAACAAAAAACGACGATTACATTTAATATTTTGTATAAATTATATACGGTCTGCAATTCGAATAAAATCGACTGTTTTAATTAAACTCTTTGTTTTGTTCTCGTTTAATAATTTTCAATACATATTCTCTACATTATAGATTACAAACATATTCAAAAGGAAAGATTGTAACGAGAACATTTGACAAAATAAAAGCAGTTTAAATTTATATACAAACATGCACACATAAATAGATTCTACATTGTATGATTCCTATAGTCTTATGTAATAAAAACTTACGATAATAAAAAATACTTATATACGTATACACATAGCATATACTACATCAATTAGTATTCGTCTATAAATTGGCCGCTTAAAGAGGCCGGATGCCAAAAATAAATATAGATTATATTTTATCATGGATGGAAGATCTTAAGTCTGTAAATGGAGTAATAATGTATATAGAAAATGTGTCCATAAATCACTAATACCTATTTTCGACTAGATTATTTTGAAAAATTGTATTTAAGAAAAATCAGTCCAAAAACAATGCTCATAATTAAGTAGAACATTTTATTTCTTAACAAAAACTTCCTAATTTTCCTGAAATTAATAATTACATATGTATGGTAGGTGCTATGTGATTTTGTACTTGAACATGGTATTTATTAAATTTATCTTTATTTTGATATGTTTAGAGTCATGAATTAAATGTAATATACATATACGTATCAAAAAGAATGTTCACTGGAAACTAAGCCATTTAAGGCATAAGCCTTAGTTATAAAATTATCGAAAAATATAGTATGATTGACAGTCATAATTATGTAGTACATTCTGCACTACGTATTCTTAACTATCATTTTTGTAACTTGAGCTTGATATAAGCTGCTGACGTTTATAAAGTTGATTCCTATTCGTTGGGTTTATATGCGTTACATTATTATCTGGGCTAGTTTTAGTTGATGTTTTCTCAAGTTCTGCAGTCTTTGCACTTAAAGTCGCTCCGCTAATATTCGACATACTCGCTGGAAGTTTGGGCTCAGTTATACTGGTAGTAAACATATTTGTGTCTGTAATATTAAATAAACAAAATATTAGCTCATTTAAACAAAATTGCAATGCATAATTTTAACATAAAATCTGAAAAAAAAACGCTTTATATTCCCTCTACCCATAGATTAGAAGGATATTATAACTTCAGAAAATGGGTAGCAAACGGAGGCATGTCCGATTGTAAGACTATATATGTACATAGACTAGTGATGACCGTCAATAACCGAGACGCCATCTATATATGTGTATGCAATTGGATTGGATATTATTTTTATGTATAAAAACTTATAGAAATTTTTTATTATGTTGTTAGACTTGGTAAAATTTGAAAAATGTGGGTTACAGGGTTCAAATTGCGCTTTGGCGCAATTTTTATACCCGCTACCCATAGGGTGGAATGGTATTATAACATAGTGTCAACACAAAATGTATGTAACAGGCAAAAGGAGGCATCTCCAACCCCATAAAGTTTTTATATATTGTGATCAGTGTCAACAGCCGAGACGATATATCCATGTCCGTCTGGCTCTAAGGCCGTCTGTCTGTATGAACACCTGAATCTCAGAGACTATAAGAGCTAGAACCACGATTTTTTTTTTAAGACACTAGATATGCTTGGACGCAGATCAAGTTTGTTTTACAATTTTGCCACGCTTCCTGCAACCTTTAATAAACATACGTTAAAAGTGTTTCCGTATAGCTGTAGCTGTGACTTTTCGCACACTGAAATCGACCAACATGGACGCAATTTAGTTAAATCGCATGAAAAACGTGGAAACGTGCGCCTTTCCTTCGCCTAAATGTATGAAAACACTTGCAGCTACTTTTTACTTTTTAAAATTATAGATGTCATTTATAATGGATATAATAGTTAGAAACACTTTTATCAATTGCCTATGAATAAAAAAAGTAAATATTTAAAAAAAAGGCGCCCAAATGCTGCAAATCTTGCAATTGTTAAAAATAAACCCATACAATATGTAATGGGTGCAGTATTCTTATTAGAACACCTCGCACAATATTGTTTGGTAGCGCTGTAGTTACAGCGCACGTATCCCAGTCCCGCTTTTTAACATTATTTTTTTGTTTTTTTTTTTTTAATTTAACGAGTTTCCTAAATATTAAGAAAATATTTTCGTGGCCTCCAAAACTGGAAAGCGGGTATTTTATAGTCGAGCACACTCGACTGTAGTTTTCTCACTTGTTTGCTCTTTGCTCATTTGACCCTAAAATGTATGTGTATGCATGTATGTATATTTATATAAATAGTAATTTGCGAATATACATATGATTTACCTTTAAAAGATTCATTCGGCCTAGATATCTGCAGACTGGCTGAAAATACGTTTTGTTTATCAAGCAAAATTGGTGTTGATTGACGTCTTCCTTCACATTGTAAATCACCAGATGATTCGTATGGAGTCTGCTTAAGATATCCCTGACTTACGTCATTGTATTTGGATTTTATATTTGCATCTTGGCTACAAACAAAAATGTTATTTCTAATTAAATAATTCATTATTACAATGTACAATTTTACTTCAGCAATTGTCGGGCTTTATTTGACAGAAGAGCATTTAGGATGTCTGGGCACGTGTCTAACATGTGAGAGTATATAACGTCAATAAGCTCACATGGCACTATAAATATATCCTCATAGTGATCTATCATTATTCTGTAAAAACAAAAATTGATCGGTTTTTTCATAATTCTAGGTTTCTTAAATAAAGCAACATTTTTCACTTGATGTTACCTTATTACATTTATTGCATCGGACATATTCTTATGTTCTTTTAATTCAGGTTGCTTCGACGTAGAATTGCGCAAAATATTTGGCGCAAAGACTGTCGCTAAGTTATGGCTGTCCATTTTGTTGCCAGTTATTTGAATTGTTCCATCACTAGAAAATATATCATCACAATGTGCAGCGACATTACCAAGGAACCTTAATATCACATGCAATGTGTCTCGATGTACATTTGGTAACAATTTGACTAAATGCGATATCGCCTCAAGCTGTAATCGTCGATTTCGAATACCTGAATAAATTATGTGTTATTTTGTACATTGCGAAATTTATTGTGTTTTATAATCAGTAATTTCTTACTTACGTTGAGTTTCTAAAAAAGTAGTATACAATTTGTTGCATAACAAAGGCTCGGGAAGGTCTCGTAAATATTCCTTGAGTAACGTTGCAACATCATGAGGGCATGTATTGTCAGGAATGCAGATACTCCATTTTTTATCAAAGTCGTCACGAAGCTACAAAAACACGGTTGTCAAATATGTATGTCCATATTCAATTATGTATATATGTACATATGTATAAGTTGAATTTTTATTTATCACCTTTTGTCTGATATATTGATATCATATCTTGTGATTCGTTTCAAATAATTAACATATAGCTATGAAAGACAGAATGTTACCACATTTTTTGATTGTTTTTTAAATAAAATGAATGAATCGAATGTTATGAATTTTTGGATGTTTGCTCTTTTTTGATTTCAGCAAGTTATATCTCCAATTTCCTTTTTTTTATCATGGATAATTAATATGTATTAAGAATAAACTTGTATAAACAATAAGAAGAAAGGTGGTACTATTCATAAGTTATTAACTGTACTTACCAATCAAAATCATGGGAACTTTTAAATATTATTTTAATTAAAAAAATAAAAATTAATTCTTTAAATATGTGCTCACTTGTTTCACTCGTTTTTTTGATGTACTAACTCGAAAAAGACCCACTTTTTGAAGTCCGTGATCTTCTAAATATTTTACACAGTTTATCACGAATATTGGTACGTTTAACTTAATCGCATTATATTTATCGAATGATAAACCATCCAAGTCCAAATCAACTCTTCTCATGTCAAACTGGCTGCGTGATATTTCCAACGATTTCGAAATTGACGGAGATTTTTGAATATATGTCAAATTATCTGCTGAAGATCCTTGCTCTGGAGAGCCTCGGCCTACATAATCCATCAATTTTGTTGGTAAGTTTTCACATGAACGTACCTATAATGCAATTTTATTTATAAAGGCGAGTAATCGATATTTGAATTCTAATAAATGTATTGTTACATACGTACATTACTATTTAATTTTCCAACCCTACCACTATTGGGAGTACGAAATACTGATGTCAATAATTTCGATCCGGTATCCACGTCTCCTTGCTTTCTATATTTTGATATACAACTTTCCAAGGATGTTCCAAATAAAAAATCACGTCTGTCTGTATGTAGGCATATTTATTAATTGAAGGTTACGATAACTAATCAAATAAAGCGTAATCAGTTTATTAGGTCTGCTCTCCCTTTAATGCTTCGTTTGCATTGCAATTTTCCGAATGTTTTTTTTTTGGTTATTTATATATGATTTTAAATTAGGACGGCAACAATTTTAACAAATGATTTTATTCATACTTGATGCTGCAATTTTTATAGAGTTAATAGCCATCTAATTGGGAGTTAGCGCCAATTTAATTTAAAAAGTAGGAAAGCTTAGATCGAGAGTACTCTACTAACTGTGAGGTACCCACTATCTGTTTTAAGAGTATGCATTATTATTATTTGAACAAATAATGTATTATTAAAAATATCGAAAAGATATTTTTCTGTACATTTAAAAAAAGAAGTCCATAAAAAGACCGTACATGGTCACACTGTAAACAAAACTATACATTGCGCATGCCCCCCAAATAAAAAGTACAATCCGTAATAATAAAACTGGGCCTTAATTTTGCTATGCATATTAAGAACTATTGTCTTAATTATTCTTTTGAATTTGGTTGTAATCGAATAAAAAACATAGAAGTTATTCAAGAAACAACTTTATAGGGCAATCTTCACATACAGCTGTACGTGTTCTGTTGTTTAATTGACAGTGTGACCATGTAATGATTTTTTTTCAAATAAATACACAAAAAAACAAGTTAGGTATATTTGATTCTTATAGTTTTTGTTTAAATATTTTGCTTTCTATTTTCTCGATAAGCGGGTATCTTACGGTCGAGCACTTTCGCCTATAGCTTTCAAATTTCTGATTACTTATATCTTCCAAGCTTATCACACGATTAGGCTCAAATCACGAAACTTCCGAGCCATCCTATTTTATATGTGTCGCCAAAATCACAGATACAGCAACAGGAACGGCAACAATTTTAAAGTAATTTTTTTGAATTTTGAAGGCTGTAGTGCGTGCAAGCATATACATATGTACGTGTTTTAGTCTCTGAGATCTAGGTGTTCATACAGACAGACGGACATGGTTATATCGTCTCAGCTTTTGACGCTGATTAAGAATATACATATTATACTTTATTGGGGTCGGAGATACCTCCTTCTGGCGTTTATACAGTTTATGCTGTGCGTTGTTAGTTCAATCAGTCTAGACAAACAATATTTTACAAACTTGTATAGATATACATACATATGTAGGTACATGTACACTACTGGACAAAAAAATAAGTACACACTTCGCGCCTATTTGTTGATGAAGGTTTTTCAATAGTTATAAAATATACCGCTGTTAATTGTTTATATTTTGAAAGAATATAGTGTTCTGAAACATTTAAAACAAAAATTAAGGTTGGGAACCACGTTTTTTGAATGCTACGCACAAATTTGTGCTGGATGAGCGTTTTTTGTCTGGTCAAAATAATAAGTACACTGCTGGTAATTTTGATTTTTATGAGATTAAATGTAAAAATTAGGTAGGGAATGTTGATTTATTTTGACTTCTTGCATATTTAAGTACATGTGAGTTAAAAAAAATTTTTAGAAGAACCAAAAAGTGCACTGTACTGTTAAGAAAAAAACTATAGACGTGAATCTTCGAAAAAATCTTTCAGGAATTGCGAAAACTCTTAAAAGCGGGGTATATTTGGTGCAGAATGCCTTATAATTAAAACTACCTACTAAAAAACGAGGAGGGAGAAAGAAATTTTCACAAACAACAGACATTCGCATGGTCAGTCTTGCAAAAAAGGACATATTCATATCCTTCAAGGTCATTTCCGCTCAAATCAGCAATGGAATATCATCTCAAATGGTTGTCCGAAGAGGTAAAAAGGTAGATCTACTAGAGCTCATACCCCAAAAATGTCCTTTTCTTCGAGAAAAAAATTTTAAGATGAACCAACAGTGTGGCGTCAATTATTTGGCATGGTCTGGGCCAGAAGGTTCTACAATGTGGAATAAATTTTTGTGGAGCGAAGAAACAAATCTAAATTCTTTTGGTAATGACTACAGACGATATGTAGATTGCTCAAAAGGCAAAAAATTCGAGGTCCGGTACCCAAAGAAGACTTGTAAGGATGTAGGCTGATGCTTAATGGTTTAGAACTGTTTTTTTTTTTAATGACGTTGTACGGCTTCATCTGTAAATTGATAATACCCTATTCGGATATAAAAATCATTTCATATGACGATTTCATATATTCCCTTCCATACGCTGAGGAAAAAATGTCCTTGTTATGGGGGTTTCCACAGGATAATGACCCAAAACGCTCGTCAAGACTGGCCAAGGGCTCGTTTACAGAGAACGAGGTATTCATAATAAGTTGGCCAAGTCACTTTCTTGGATCAAACACAATTTATTACTTATGGGGAGACTTAAAACGGTAAATTGGCATAAATGCCTTCACAACATTCGAAAAATTTTGGAAATTGTATGCAAAAAATGCGGTATGAGATTCGTATGGAGAATTTTTGCAAACTTATTACTAGAAAGCTAAAAGAAATCGAAAAATTCTAACAAAATGAGTGTGTCTGAATTGGATACTACTATTAGATAGCTATTATTAATAAAATAATAGAAAAAATTTGTTATGTTTCGAGTTTTTGGCTTTGTAGAATTGGTGTACTTATTATTTTGACCAGACCAAAAACGCTTATCCAGCAAAAATTTGTGCGTAACATTCAAAAAACGTGGTTTCCAACCTTAACTTTTGTTTTAAATGTTTTAGAACACTATATTCTTTCAAAATATAAACAATTAACAGCGGTACATTCTATAACTATTGAAAAACTTTTATCAACAAATAGAGTGCGCGAAGAGTGTACTTATTTTGTTGTCCAGTAGTGTACATACAAGCATACATATGTATGTATGTATATGTTAAAATAAAATCAAAAGCAATACAAAAGTTAAGAAAGTTTTAGTCGAGAGTACTCAACTGTGTGATACTCGTTACCCATTTTGAGAGTATATAAAAAATCAAGGTGATACACATATGGAAAAAATGTTATAAAAACATATTTAAAAAAAAACATTTGGAATGTATTTCGTATTGTGTCTTCAAGAACTCTGTCGGATATGATTTATCGTTTTGGGTGCTAACGCAGATCAAGAATATATTTACATACTTTATAGCTATCACAAATTAGTAAGGAAAGACAAGGCAATTGTATATTAGGATGAATGCTTACTTGCGTTCAAACTGTTACATGAATTGGAATGCGACATGCGTACGAGATATTTGGGTACATGATGTAAAAATGCAGGCTCAAAAATAAAACTAATCTTACTCTGTTCATCCTTTTTGCCAATGTCAAAAAAACTTGTTGTTAGAGCTCTTTTCTTTGATATTGGTCGTGTTCTCTGAGACTTCAATTCTAGATCTAAAATAGTATAAAATTAACGATAGCTTCATTTAGGTGAAGAGGTTTAAACAGTCATATTATACAAATATTGTCCCTGATTCTCATAAAATAACAGAAAACATCAAATATCACAGATATGCTGATTGATTTATCATCTATTTGGAAGAAAGAATTATATTTCTTTCTTCAACTCAGCAATATGCATAATAGCTGCTTTTATATAAATTTGATGTTGAAAAATACGTCCAACACAGTTTCATAATTACTTGAAAATTTTCCTAATTTTCTTTATAGCACCGGTTTTGGTTGAGATGCTGTATCGAGTTAATGGTCTTAAAATGTTCCGCACAAATACTATTTAAGGGATCTTTTCGATATGCCTAGGTACCCTGACTGTTATGTATTTTGTGTACAAATTGAAGTGCCTTTTGTTCTTTTCATGTGGTATGAGATATTCACTCAATGAAATAACAATCTATCGATTTCCTTAACTTGTCTATAGACTGATTACTATTCGACAATTTATTCTATTTCTTCAGACTCAAAGGTGTTTTGACTCAATAATTTGATTAAATTTAGTTTAGTCCAAATTAAAAATAACATAGCATATACATAATAGTTGCAGTAGTTACCAATATTCATTCCAATATTCAGCTCTTTAATCTTCTCAACAGCAATATTTGTAAGTATATTTACTTCGGTTTGCGAAAGTGTTTCCAATGGCGTATCCAATATTTTTATAACTTGGCCTTGGTCTGATATCCATGTGCAGTTAAGCTAAGTGCATCACAAAAAATTTTCAAAAGGTAAATAAACACAAGTATGAAAGCTACAGTCGAGAGTGCTCGACCGTAAGATACCCGCTACCCATTTCGATAAATACAAAACTAATAATATTTGAACAAAAATATACCAAACAAATAAACCGAAATTTGATTTTTGTTGTCTATATTTGAAAAAAAAAACCATAATATACCGACCAAAACAAATATGTCGAAATTATTTTTTTTTTGCATATACATATGAACATATTTAAAAAAAAATCCATAATATACCAACATGGTTTATTATTATTTTGCATATAAAAACTCAAAAGCATAATAGAATAAGGCTAGTACAGTTTTTGGGGGCCGAAGGGGTGTTGTAAAAAATATATTTCCTTCTCTTCTTCAATAAATATGATCTGCGTAAGACCTACACGAGTACCCTCACCAAGTTTGACAATTATAGGTCTTATAGTCTCTGTGATCTACAGACAAACAGACGGGCATGGCTATATCGTCTCGGCTGTTGACACTGATCAAGAATATATATGTATACATTATGGGGTCGGAGATGGCTCCTTCTGCCTGTTACATACGTTTTCTGTTGGAACTAAGTTATAATACCCTTCTACCCTATGGGTAGCGTGTATAACAATAAAAATGTTTAAAGAAATTATTATTTTTCCCTAAGGGTTTACTTACAGAAGGTGTCCATTTTTGAGATTGTGGCTCAATGTGTTTACTATCAGTTTGTCTATTTTGACATTTTGATCGGCTTCCCCAGATCTTTCTTGAAACATATTGGCCAACATTAGACAATGATTTAGATTTTTGCATATTTGTATCATTTTTTTTATCTAAAAAAAATATAACCAAAAAAAATTAAAGAATCTTGAAGGCGAACCTTTCTATTAGCTTATCCAAATAATCATTTAAAAATATGTCATATGAACATTGAATTAATAAAATTAGTCATATGTTGTTTGAAACCGCAAAGATTTAGACATACGCAAACTTTCAGGAATCATAAAAATAATTACTTTGAATATGCTTTTAACCAAATTTTCATATTGCAATCTCTTGACATAATTGATAATAAAATGTAAATCTCCTATGGTGTCCTTAAAAAATGATAATTTATATAATATCATCATTATTTAATGTTATCCGCCTATTGCATAATGTATCTCGTTCGTATGTCTATTTTTGAAACGTACTAGTTTTTAACGATTACTTACTCATATTAGTTTCATTTAAGTTTTGATTTATCGAGGACTCATTTGAGGAATTGTTTGCATGCCAAAAGTTGGAAATAAAATGAGAACTGGACGTGAGTAAAGCGCCAGCAGCTCTTCCTGCTTTATCCTTATAATGATGATGACTTTGAATTGGACTTGTTGGCGATGTGGGAGCCGATACACAATTTGTTTGGAATTGCTTATGGTTGGCTGTATTATTGCAATTGTAAGAGGCGGTATTGTCACTTTCCTGACAGATTCGATCATATTCTAATTTCTTGCTTATTCGCAGACTCAAATCTTTAGCCCACGCAACATGAGAATTCACTAAGTGTTTGGAATTTTCATTACCATGTATAAAGTCCAAAGCAATTAGTGCCCAAGCGTCCAAAGTTTGAATAGCTTTGTTGTTGCCTTCATCCATTCCAGGTGGATTAATTTCACCTTTTGCCCTAATATTTCTCAAGTTTCTGTCATAATTAACAGATCTAAAGCGATTTCCATCTGCATCATGCACACTTTTCTTTCGAGCCATTCTCAAATATCGTTTAATAGTATCGCTTACAGATTGGGAGACATCTTCGTTGTCGATAGAGCTGTTTCTTCGATGCACACCGTAATGTTTATCATCTTTTGATTCATCGTCAGAAGTATTATTTTCAAATACTGATTCATATTCATCAGCTATTCGTCGTAATTCACTTAGTTGAATGAAATCCGTTTGCGTTCCACACGAATTCATATTCTCTCGACACCGTCTTACAATTGGTTGATATTTTGGTTGTGCACTGTGACTAAGCTCAAGTGTTTCCGGTGGTTTTAGTTGACGTTTAGAAAGCACTGTCTCCCCGTTTTTAATCAAAATTTCTTTTGTGTTTTGAGTCGTCGTATTTGAATACTTGAAACTTGAAAAGGAGGACGCACGACCTAGACGAAGTTTCGTTGGCTCTGAGGAATGCAATATACGGTGCAACTGCTGCTTTTTTAAAATATTATAGATTTTCTTGAGAAGCACTTTATCTTCAACAATGGCTGGAGTTATGGTGTTAGAATTCAATTGTATATTTCCTAACGGCACGCTTTGATACAATTCTTTTAATCGATCATATAGTTCAGAATTCTCTAAATTGTGCTCTCCGGATCCTAAAGGCTTACCAACACTGACTGATGAAAACCTGTTAGTAGTTACGTGGTTTAAAGGACGCTGTGAGCTGGGGGAAACAGTTTGGTCAGGCCTCACTGTTTTGCTACCAAGTAAAAAAGACGTCTTAATTGAATCATTCATTTTTAGATTGTATTGTAAGAGTTCAATAGTTCTATCAATATTTTCATTAAGCTTTTCTTCCTTTTGAGAAGCATGTGATGCATTATAAATGTGATGTCGCGAAAGTATTTTAAGGCGTTTTTTTGAAGCACTTGGCAAGGATCCTTTTCGACGCCATAATACAAATCGAGACTCCGAGGCACAAACACGGTGAAACTGCGACTCTATGTGAGATATATTTTCTATGGTTCCATTATTCATTCCATCAGGGAATAGCTTGCGCCCAGCATCTGTCATGTATCTCCAGGTTTTACGCGTTAAAAGCCACCTCTCACGCTTTTGATCCTTATCTTTTGTGTGTTGACGACGTCGACCTGAAACGGAGCTTGACAATGCCGATGATTTTGACAATGATCTTCCCGGTTCAAATTCAGCGGTTGGATTTGATCTTTTACAATTTTTTGAAGGATCTTTGGTATTTTGTGATGTAATAGTTCTACCATCAATTTGACTAAGCTCATCAATCAAACAATCTAATGGGCCTGATCTTTTTTTCACTATTGGTAAAGGACTACGCAAAATGTTGTCCATTTTGCCGCTTGAATGGGTAACATTTTTCAGATTTGTATCCATGTTGACCTTTTTTGGTTTGTTATTAACAGCTGATAAAGTCTGGAAATTAGTGAGATGGATTAAGTTAATAAATTCAAGTGAATAGTTGCTTAAGAGATTCCTGGATCGGAAATAAAAAAAAATTTTAAATTATATTTATTACGAATAGTTTAGCACAATTATTGATTCAAAATTATTATTTCATTCATAAAAGTTTTATTGTAAATTTAAATATTTTTCTCAAAAACAGAGTTTCACATTGGATGTCAAATGAATTTTATGAATTAACTGATATGAATCATCACTTCGCATATTTATATATTTCTTGATTTTATGCTTGCAACACAATTGTATAATGAAAAACAGTTTTTGTAATTTTTAAATAATTTATTGCTAAAATTTTTGGTTTTTAGCAGAAACTATCTATCATACAATAATCTTGTAAATTTCAACAATCATACTTACGGTTTGATCAAATTATCCAACTGATATTGCTGTGTAAGTTTGATGTTTGTAAATAAATTATTTCAATTATTTACTAAACTCAATTTGAGTAATACACTTGTTTACATAACAGTCACTGACGACACATTTAGTAACATATCTATTACAGATTTAGATATGTACATAAGGAAGTGTAGTATGCTTTAAGCTTTAACATTTTAATATGTATTTATTAATACGATTAAGCAATTTAATTTGTGTAAGGAAGCACAAATATTGCTTATTTAAATAAAATAATTTATAGAAAACTTATTGTTATTTTTATTGTTTTTTTTTGATTGCATGACATAATGTATGTTTGCAAGTAAAATATAGGGTAGATAATATTTGCAACAATAAGAATAAAATTCACCACTATTTTGACTTTTCAATAAGCTACAGTCTCGAGAACACCGTGAAATATTTTGAGAGCACAAATAAAAAAACAGCTTATTCCTCAAAAAGTATGGCTGTATACGTATTCTTATAAATATATCCATAATATCAATATGTGTATTTCTTAGACCGACACACATGTATAAATAAACGCGTCATTCAGCTGCACAGAATTATGTGTATCTATATTAAGTGAAAGTATTTGAGTATATATGTATTTGTCTATACTCATGCATATACCTAAATAAACACATACATTCAGTTATATGAATTTAAAAAAACGGTGCTCGAACTAAGATTTTTAATTAGTATCTGGTTTAGTCTTCCCGATGAAATTTAGTAAGAATAAAGTTATCGATCAGATATTTATACCCGCTACCCAAAGGTATTATAACAGGCAGAAGGAGGCATCTCCGACCCCATAAGTATATATATTCTTGATCAGTGTCAACAACCGAGACGATATAGCAACATCCGTCTGTCTGTCTGTATGAACACCTAGATCTCAGAGACTCATTACGCAGATCAAGTTTATTTCAAAAGTCACGACCCCTTCGCCCATAACAAGTAACGTGTTTTTTTTATGTTAATCGCATATAACTTAAAAAGTTCTATGTGTAATAATGTGTAATTTGGTAAGCCATCTGTGGTTAATACTCTTAATATACCCTGTTAATTTGGTAAAAATCTGATTAGTAGAACAAAAGTCATTGGTTAAATTATTTAACAAAATATGACAAAAAGTACCTAGAGATATCAAATTTGGTTACAGTATTCGTGTAGGTCTTACGCAGATCAAGTTTGTTTTAGATTTTTTTGCCATTCCACTTTCCGCCTCCAAAAACTGGAAAAGCAGTAATAATAGAGCATTGAATTTTGGTATGCATAATAACAATTATAGTCTCAAATGTAAAAATTGATTATGATCGAATGAAAAACAAGGAAGTAATTAAAGAATAATTTTTATAGGTAAAACTCATTTGCAGCTGTTCGCGATTTGTTTGTTTAGTTGACAGTGTGACCATGTCGGTATGTTATGGACTTTTTCAAATATCCAAAAAAAAAACATATTTCAGTATATTCTTCGGTATATTTGTTGTTCAAAAATCATTTAAGTTTTTTGTTTTCTCTCGAAATAGGTTGCGGGTATCTTACGCTCGAGAACTCTCGACTGTAGCTTTCTTACTTTTTAAATGTTTTAAAGGTTTAATACCACATTTCTTGTGGCAAAAGGTAAAATTTACATATAACCAAGGACAACGATAAACGTTAAAAATCGCTAAAGATTACTTACTTTTGTCTTTATAATGCACAAGATCAGCGTGCGATAATAAGACGTATTGTCTAAAAAATGTAATTTATATCGACTTAGGTGCCTTCTTCAGCTTACATTTTCTGTTGGAACTTATTATTTCCTCATGATAACGGGTGTTGTAGGTTATGTGAACATACGATAACAAAGTCCCCTGTAGATTTCTTGCAAGTTGAACGAATTCCTGAAACAAACTTTTAAATAATAAAATTACCTGTTCCTTTTTGTTTATATTTAATTTATTTTGTATTTACTGGGTTGTATATTAGCGCATAATTCTAATTACTGAGTATTTGAAAGCACTCATGTTTATCGTAACTTCCTATGTATGTACAAAGTGCAGTACATTTTTGTAGGCATATGCATTTTTTCTAATCAGCAACAATTGATTATATTCACAGCCAATTTCTAAATGTACAGGTATATTGCTTTAAATTTTTCACATGCCGGTTGTCGTTGTCTTACAACTATAATTGTACTACGTAATAATATTATTAAAGACATAATTACTTTAAACCTGATATATACTGAATTTATATTTATATACAAAAAATAATATAACACAATACATACATATAGTATATTTATAAATATATAGTATGTACTATATATATATGTATATACTATAGTAAATATATATATATATATATATATATATATATATATATATATATTATTTATTGTTTTTTTTAATGGAAGACTGTCAAAAATCGAAAACATTCATTTGAAAGTATCGTATTGCTTGAAGTGCGAAACAATTTCAATTTGTATACTATATAATTTATCTGCTTTATGATTTATTATTAATTCCACACTTATGTATGTATTTGTCAATAAAAGAGTCTTCAAACACAAAGTTTAATATTTGCAATGATTTCAATCAAAAACCACTTTGATTATAAATCTTTTCAAATATTTGTCGACCACATTTATTAACTACCATAAATAAATAAAGAAGTAAATATTTTAAAACAAGTTTATGGTCATTGAATAGATACACATGTACATATGGAAGTTATTCAATATGCGTAGTTGTGACTACGTCAGTATTCTCACAATTAAATACAAAGTTTTAAAAATCTACATATGTACATATACATATATAATTAATATGTTATAAGTCTTTAAAGTTACAGTATTTTAGTTCTCACAGTTTTATTTTATATTTGTCTGTATATTTTTATTTTTATGTATATATGTACATAAATGGGTTGTATTATTTAATAATTGTATATTGTTATAATATACCTATTGTCCATGTTTTTTAAAATCGTAATTTTATACTATTTATTTCCTAGTAGCTGGCTTGTATTAATCAAGACGTGATTTTTAAGATTTACTTAAAGTTAATGCAATTTTTATAAATATCAAAATAAATGTTATCACTTATGCGTTTGTACACATGCATTATTGTATATACATAATTCAATTTAGTTTCAATTAAAAATTAAACAATAGATAGATAAAGTTTAGGCCCTATCAGTCATATATATCCACTTTTGGATTTGCAATGTTCGAATTTAATTCTGTTTCTAAAAATGTATGCATATATAAACATGTTTACACATAAACACATTTATTTCTATAGCTTAAAATATGTATTTATATTATTTGACCATTAATGGAACACACAACTATACTAATGATTATTTACGCCAGTAGATATTGTTTCTCAAACTAAGCCTATTTTAGAACAAAAGTAATATGGTAATACAAAATTACAAACGTCTGTGCGCGTAATGATTATATAAAGCGCTTTAGTAAAATGGATGTATAACAATCATGCATCATAAGCCACTTATAATTCTATTAATGAATATTGTAATAAATACTGACACAATAAATGGCTGACCAAAGCCTTATGAAAGTATATATTATTGTATTCCTAATGACTCATGATACAAAGTCACGGTTTGGATTTGCTGAATAGTCTTCGGAAAAACGTCCAGTGGCTGAAAAAATATGTAATTTTAAATTAATTAAATTAATTTTATTAATATTTAAAATTTTATGATATGAAGGGCATATAGAAAAGTTCTCCAAGTTCAACAAAATAAATTTAATTTATTTAAAACAAGTTTGTACATGCAGTTGTTGTAATGTAACTGCCTGAACACTGCTGTACAAAAATAAATATGGGTGTAGAAAACGGTTCTGATAAACTACGACCTTTTCTGCACAAAAAAATAACAAACTTCCACTTATTTTGAGACATTTATATACATCAGTGGTAGGCACCAAACATTGACAGATTAAATGCAATTTGTGTTAGTTTAAACATTGATTGAAAAATGACTATGATTCTTGTATATATAATATGTATATGTATGTATGTTTGTATATAAAGTTGTTTGTCCTGACATAAGTTACGTAAGTTAAGAACAACGATTCCAAACTAAAACTATGAACGGTCAATCGCATGATCGTTAAAAATGCAATTGGCCCACATTCAAATGCACCTGCCGTGCGGCCAGCACATCCTCCACGTGAGCTTGGTCAGAATGTCCCAACATTCACCTTTGGAACGACAATTTGAAAGTAAGAACAAGTAAGAAAGCTACAGTCGAGAGTGCTCGACCGTAAAATACCCGCAACCCATTTCGAGAGAAAACAAACAAAATTTAATGTTCTTTTAACAAAATATATACCAAAGAATATACTGAACTTTGTTTTTTGTATATATTTGAAAAAAGTCCATAACACCATCATTTGTCACACTGTCTACTAAACAAACAAAGCAGCTGCAAGTGAATTTTGCATATAAAATTGATTCTTTAAAAACTTCCTTGTTTTTCATTCGATCTCAACCAAATTTACAGGAATCATTGAGACTTTATTATTATGCATACCAAAATTCAATGCTCTAGGTTTATTATTACGGCTTGTACAGTTTTCGGGGGCGGAAAGGGGAGTGGCAAAAATCTAAAATGAACTTGATCTGCGTAGGACCTATAAGAGTACTGTCACCAAATTTGGTAGCTTTAGCTCTTACAGTCTCTGAGATCTAGGTGTTCACACAGACAGACAGACGGACATGGCAATATCGTCTGTGCTGTTGACACTGATCAAGAATATATATACTTTATGTGGTCGGAGATGCCTTCTTCTGCCTGTTACATACATTTTCTGTTGGCACTAAGTTATAATACCCTTCTATCCTTTGGGTAGCGGGTATAACAAGGAAGTTATTAAAGAATCAAGTTTATGTGAAAATTCACTTGCAGCTGCTCGCGCTTTGTTTGTATAGTTGACGGTGTGAACATGTCGATGTTATAGATTTTTACCCGCTATTTTCAAGTATTCATTTAAGTATTTTGTTTTCTCTCGAAATGGGTTGCGGGTATCATACGGTCGAGCACTTTCGACTGTATCTTTCTTACTTGTTAATTAAGTAGGTTAGCGGTAAAGTTTAAAGACGGAAAGCATTGTTAGCGCTAGAAAATACATGATGAAAGGGTCTAAAAGGGTCATGCAATGCAAAATTAGATCTACATAGAGGGAGAGCAAGGGAAATTTTACTACGGGTTAGTCTAGATGGAACGGAAAAGGTTAGTCGCGATATTAATTCTGAAGAATCGATATCACCATTAATAAGATTTTAAATAAATAAAACGTTAAGCATTATTCTACGGTTAGCTGGAGGTTTATTAAAAGAAGCCTACATTTTGGGTTCTTTGGCTTAGATAGCTTGAAATCCAGCCAATCAAATTATTGGGAAATCCAATTAATTCAAGCTTATATAACAAAAGAGAATGATTAACTGAGTCAAAGGGTTTACTAAAATCGGTATAGATGACGTCAGTTTGTTCGTTTTTAAGGAAACCCTTGTTAACGAACGAAGAAAGCTCAAGCAGATTAGTAACAGTGGAACTATGTTTCACATCCGTTCTGGTAGGTGGAAATAATAGAACTACACAAATGTTGTAAATGACTTGTTAATATCTTCATAAAAACTTATGGTAGAGCAGACAATTAACATATCCCTCTATAGTTTTTGGCGTCAGACTAATGAAAAGACAAAATTAAAAAACTTTCTTGGGTTTTCAGAGAAACTAACCCGACAGCGAGCTAAGTAATTTTTATAAAACACAGCGTTAAGCTTGATAAAATTAGACCGAGTTATTATATATTGCGAGAAAGTGAAGGTAGAACCTGAAATTTTAAACTTTTTGTAAAGTCAAGACTTCAGGTTCTTTAGATTAGAAAGTTTTTTTCAAAACACTGTAGGTTTATAAGACCTATGCGGAAAATTAGAGGGAATACTGGCATCAAAGCAAAGATTTAATTTATTATAGAAAAAATCCGTTTGATTAATTTGGGAAAGAAAGCAACGAACTCGATCGGCAGGTACATCAGAATTAGTGAGTACAGATCTGCTTAATTCGATCCTTAACTCCATAGTTGGATGATAAGGGATTTCAGGAGATGTAAAATGTAACCTACCAAGCTGGTAGGTTCAGAGACAAAGCACAGATCTAATTGCCGGCAAAGAAAATTTCGTATATTGTTAATTTGATCCAAAGATAATTCAAGTAAACCATCAATAAAGTCATGTCGCTTTGAAGGAATAAGAAAAGAAAAGATTTCACAAGGATACTAAGCTGTTTCAGGAAGGTTAAAGAAATAAACTTACGCCATAAAAACAAACTTTTATATATAGAAACTTTATATTATTACGGTTATTAATATGTAATGGCTCTGATGAGAAGTTGGAGTCTACTGCAAATAGAACACCGTCTTCGGGAAGAACGATCTTGCCTGTAAACAGTGTACTTTGCCGGAAAAAATTTGGAATGAGAAATATCCGATCTTAACCAGGTTTTCGAAAACACAACTACATCAGAAGAAAAAGTGAAACTGTCGACTGTGTATAGCTTACTAATTTTACCACGCAAACCACGAACATTTTGATAGGTTATAAGAAATGATGATATTAGTTTTTTGAAGATGATGAACAAGAAGAAGAAGTTTAAGATTGAGACTGTACAGGTTCGTTTGGTAAAAGCCCAATCGGAGTCAGATTTTTAGCTTTGAACTCTTTACCCCCAAATACTATAGCCAAAAACTGGGAGAGCATATGGTTTCAAAAAATGAACGACATTGATCTTGAAAGATGAAATTTGTCTATCATAAGCAAATTTAAATTTTTCCACTTTTGGATTGGCATCTTTAATTTTGGCTATAATGAAAGCCTTTACATCAGCTGAAGTGAAATCTGGGGCAAGCCTTGAAACAAAAACAAGTAAGAAAGCTACAGTCGAGAGTGCTCGACCGTATGATACCCGCAACCCATTTCGACAGAAAAAAAAAATTTTAATGATATTTTAACAACAAATATACCAAAAATATACTGAAACTTGTGTTTTGTTTGTATATATTTGAAAATAGCGGGTAAAAATCCACAACACCGACATGGTCACACTGTCAACTAAACAAACAAAGCGTGAGCAGCTGCAAGTGAATTTCACATATAAAATTGATTCTTTAATAACTTCCTCGTTTTTTATTCGATCTCAACTAAATTCACAGGAGTCATTCAGACTTTTATTGTTACTATGCATACCAAAATTCAATGCTCTAGGTCTATTATTACGGCTTGTACAGTTTTCGGAGAAGGAAAGGGGCGTGGCAAAAATCTAAAACAAACTTGATCTGCGTAAGACCTACACGAATACTGTCACCAAATTTGATATCTCTAGGTCATTCACACACTTAAAACGTCCATATGCACTGGGCACAACAATTTTAATAAATAACTTAACAAATAACTTTTGTTCTACTTATCCGATTTTTACCAAAATTACAGGGTATATTGAGAGTGTCAAGCGCAGATGGGCTACCAAATTACACATCATTACACAAATAACTTTTCGAGTTATACGCGATTTACATAAAAAAAAACTTGACTTTTTCTAGATTAATGCCTATTGTGGGCGAAGGGGGCGTGGCATCCAACTTTTGAAATAAACTTGATCTGCGTTGGGTATGAAGGAACCTTTTTGCCAAATTTGGTGTCTCTATGTCTTATAGTCTCTGAGATCCAGGTGTTCATACGGACAGACAGACGGACAGACGGACAGTCGGACAGACGGACGGACAGACAGACGGACATGGCCATATCGTCTCGGCTGTTGACGCTGATCAAGAATATATATACTTCATGGAGTCGGAGATGCCTCCTTCTGCCTGTTACATACATTTTCTGCACTAAGTTATAATACCCTTCTACGCTATGGGTAGCGGGTATAAAATTGTTACAATTATCGATCGTGAAACAAGCAAAGATTACGTTACAACTCTTGGCAATTGTCAGTGGCAATCAATGAATCGTTCTAAACATACAAGTCATTCTGAAAAGAAGACCATGGAGGGTAGAATTCTTAGATGAGCTTCGTATCCATTTTCAATATTTGACGATACTTATTATTTTTGTTATTTCACTTTTAATGCTGTTTGGTAAACTAAGCAAAACATGTTTAAAATGTTCTTTCAAATACATCAAACACTACATTAAACATTTTAAAATCTAAAGAGAAGGCGTCTATGCTTAATACGATACTATTTGAAATCAGTTGTTTGATTTGTAAAAATGTCACCATAAAATACATAGTATAGGTACGTGTTATGTACTTACAATCATCCATTAATATAATCTGTGTATTTTCTGTATTTGTACTGGCTACAGAGTGTGAAATTATGTTGAAGTCATCTTCAGTAAGTGTATTATTCCAGCGCGGTCTCACATTTGGACGATGTGCAGAACTCACAGACATTGTTGGTGTTGAATATAGACTGAGATTAGTCGGACTTATAACACCTGACATTGTTGAAATTGATCCCGCATAGCCCAGAAGCTGTAAATGAGAACAACATAACATGTAAATAAGAAACACTAAAACACATAATCTTTGAATTATTGATCATTAAAAAATAAATTACCGAAGTTGATTGACTGTGAAAATGATTAAAGTAATCTCGACTGTTTGTTGATGGGTACATTTGCGTTGCCATTCGGGTTAAAGAATTTGAGGCAATTGGATGCATTTTACATCGCGTCACTTCTGTAGACACATGAGGACTTCCCGGAGATTGCGGCTGGGGTGATGCGCGTGTAACAAGGGTTGTGCAGTCAGCAGCGTTTGGATCCACATCGTCGTTATTTGGACTGTGATGATTGCTATCAATTGTATTCATGTTCCTACTGACCTCATCGATCAGAATACCTTTTGTTGCTACGCTACAACCGTTGCTTGATCCTAAACTAGATGAGTGGTTTGCTAACGACGACGGGGGTGATTGGACCATTGCCAAATCCCCACTAGTTCGTATGATGGCTACTGGACGTGCCATGGGAGGCAACATCGGTGGCAGCATATTACTGTGATAATGAGGCGATTGGACGCCAACGCCAGTCAATTTAGAGCTTCTCAGCTGTTGGTGAATTTGGTAATGAGGAGAATGAGCAGCCAGTTGATGTGGGTGTGTATGTGCATGCGAAAAAGCTGCACTATCTATTGGACTAGATGCCGTTTGAATGCTTGCTGCATGTCCACCATCTTGACAAACGTATGTTACAAAATCGGATATATCATGGGTTTCAGTTGAGAACTTTTCCCCATGTTGCTGCTGTGATTGTGACTGGGTTTGGCCCGGCACATGTTCCTGATCCAAACTTGTTGCATGTGTGGGAGCCAATAACCGAGGGCTACTATGCTGTGGATAATATAGGGTGTTGACTGGGCTGGCAGAACTGGAAAGCAGAGTAGAGCAGTTATGATGCAAAATTGCTGAAATTAGCAGAAAATATATATGTTTATTATCAATACGCATGTTTTTATTTGTTGCAAAAAAATAATTGTGCACATTTAAAATTAAAGCGCACAAAATACATAAAATAAAAACAAAATAATATAATCCAAAAATAATTTATTTGGGATCACAAAATGTGTAGTTTTCTAACAAATGCCGTGAGACTGCAAAAGCCAAAACTATCAAAATGTCCTTTTTTTATTTTTTTTAATCACTCATTATTGTTCCACGCTGACCAAGTTATTTTTAAAGTTTGACCACGCCCCTTTCCACCACTCAAAACCAGTAATGGGTAGTACCCATTCCAAAAGAATACAAAATTGTAATCTGTTACTAGCCAACTTGACCAACAGCTTCAGTAGCGATGAACTTTGATAAATATATTTTTTTTTTGTTGTTGTTGCCTCCCGCTACAGCCACACGTTGTTTACATGCAAATGTATCCCCGTTAGGGATTCCACCTACGTTTTCCACTGGCGAAATGTATCGATCTCGATGTTTCCCATATTTTTGTTGATATTAACAATGTATATACATATGTATTGTAAAACCCGCAAAACCAAAATAAATAAAATGATTCTAAATTAAATCAAAAAATTAATTTACAAACAAAATTAAAGCTTAAAACAATTTCTTACATTCGATCATACATCAATTCATCGAAGCTTTAACCCAATATTGATATTTCATCGATCCCTCAAATTTACATCTCTCTCCAAAATCAAACTTAAGCCATTTTATGAATTTTTAAACTCTTATTAAATACAGTTAGAATAAATATTTCGTGAAAATGGCTCCATGGTGTGCCACTATGAAGATATCTACGGTGCGTAAAAATTGCAGCATCTTAGCATTTACTAATTGGACTGTGCTTTGATAGTACAATCAGTGAGTGAATGACTACAAACTACTTAATACTATCACCAAATTTGATATCTCTGGGTCATTTGAGATCGAATGAAAAACAAGTCATTAAAGAATCAATTTTATAGGCAAAGTTTACTTCCAGCTGTTCGCGCTTAGTTTGTTTAGTTGACAGTGTGACCATGTCGGTGTGTTATGAATTTTTTTCAAATATATACAAAAAAACAATTTCAGCATATTTCTTTGGTATATTTGTTCAAATATCATTTAAGTTTTTTGTTTTCTCTCGAAATGGGTTGCGGGTATCTAACGGTCGAGCACTCTCGACTGTAGCTTTCTTACTTGTTTTTTTTTTTTTGGAATGTCTTTCATCCAATGCCGATGGTTCGATTCCTGATCGGATCCATACTTATTCTTAATTCACCGACAGCACGAGGCAACAACAACAAAAAAATATATATGTATTTTCATATTACCTTCTGCTGTACGAATTTGTGAATTGGCGGCGACGATTGGAGGTTTGCTATTCACGGGAGTATATCTTTGCAACGAAATAGCGGCGGAATCAGTAGTGACAGCAGCTGAATCGGTAATGGAATTGATGCTGTCGGCCGATCGAAGAATAACAGAAAGGCTGTTCGTTGCACAGTTTTCCGTGGCTGTATTTGAATGGGAAATAACTGGGGGTGTTGCAGCTGGATTGATCTTATTAATTACATCCGTTGATCCATTGGTCGCATCAGACCGCAACAATGGCGACTGCGACAAATGCATATTTCTATGATTGTGATCAACAAAACCAACTAGAAAATATAATTCTATTGATGTTAAACATACAGACAACAATTACTATTGGATACTAATACTTACTGCTATAAGCTCCTGGAATTGTAGTTGTAGTGGTGGAATTGGCTTGTATTTGGCTCTGGGAACTGGATATTGGAGAATCTGGAGTCAGTTGATATGTATTACAATCATAAGACGCTGCTATATTTTCCCTTTTTACAATACTAGTGCGCAAATTGTTGTTAGTAACTTCATCCAATATAGAGTCTGGAAATTAATTTAACAATCACAATTCACGTTTTACCATTTTAAAGTAATGTCCCACCTTTAGATAGTGTCCAAAGCTCTTGAGATGAAAATACACCAGTTGCCAGAATAATATCATTGCAAACAACTCCATTGTATGGATTGTGTCGTAATCCTCCTCTACTTTTGGTTTCAGTACCTTCCTCACTCTCATCCTTTCGATCCACAATTAGTGAATTGTTGCTTCGATTCTGATTAAAATTAGCTATGTGCGACGATCTTGCGGCTATAACCGATGAGTTATGGGTATTTATAAAATTGGCCAAATATAAATCTAATTCTCTCACAGATACATTTATATGATAAGGATTTACACATAGACCAGGATGCAGGCACTCTGGATTCTTTTCTAATCGTTCTCCATCTGTACTCTCTAATGGTATAGCCTTAAATAGGATGACCATAACAAGATCAAGTCGCCAGACTTTATCAGCTTGTCTTAAGCAATCGATACGTCGCATTTTTCCTTTCTGATCGGGATTCGAAAGAACACAAATCGACTGTCGTTTACCGATAATTGATTGAACAAAATCCTCCCGACTTTCTTGTGTTATATCCTTTCTGAGTTTGCCCAAAAGTCGAGAAGCCCATTTCTGTTTTACTTCAGTTTTTTCATTCTGTGAAGATCACAAATATTACTATTGCATTCCATTTACATATTAAATCACAATAGAATATACATATGTATATATACAATATATCAGATCATTGAAAATTTACCTGTAACTCATCTTTACAATGCCTTTCTTCTTCCAATGACATTCGCTTTTCATGTTTCTTATAATACTTTCGCTTAGCAGCTTGCAAGTTAAACCAAGAGTACGAGAATGATTTGACGTATGGTAATAATGCCTCAATAAAGGGGTGAAATTCATCCTGAGTACATAAAAAAGACACGTATAAATCATTGACACCCATGCATATATTGACAAGTTTATAATATATTCAATAGTGTTATAATATATTTAGTATATATTCAAGCCTTTAAAAATAATTCATATACTAAAATAATTGAATACATTCTATAAATTTAATGAGTCGGATCCTATGTCTAACTAAACCTTATTTGTCATTAGAACTATTCATAACATATGTAGTGGAAAATGTAAAAATGTAATTATCTTTTTTTTTTTTATGAATATTGGAGCTCTACCGAAAATAGATTTGTTTGTCATGTCGACATTAGTACATAATATAGATATTATATTATTATTATATATAATATCTGTTACAAATGTATATGCTACCCAGTTTTGCATTCAAACTCGCGCTCTTACCACACCGCCACCAAAACATCTTTGTGTCAGGCTTTCTAATAAGAATAAAGTATACATTGCTTATTGTATGGGTTTTTCATTAGCAGTTAGCAGCATACTTTGGGGCCTTTTTTTTTTTTTTTCATATTTTAACTTTTTTTATTTTTAGGCAATTTATTACAGTTTTTCCATTATAAATAAAATACATAAATTTAAAAAGTAACAACAAAAATTGTGTGGAGCGTAAAGCGATACCATTAAAATTACCTCCTCTTTTGCCTTACGTCTTCTATGTTTATCACTCGTTTTCATTTAAATTTTCACCAAATGTCCGCGCTGGACTATTTAATAAATGGTTGAAAAATCACAGCTATACAACTTTAAAGTATTTTTTACCCGCTACCCAAAGGGTAGAAGGGTATTATAACTTAGTGCCAACAGAAAATGTATGTAACAGGCAGAAGGAGCCATCTCCGACCCCATAAAGAATATATATTCTTGATCAGTGTCAACAGCTGCGACGATATCGCCATGTCCGTCTGTCTGTATGAACACCTGGATCTCAGAGACTATAAGAGCTAGAGCTACGAAATTTTTAAAACCATAGTTATAACTGCACGCAGATCAAGTTTGATTTAGAATTATTCCACGCCTACTACCTTCTTTAAAGGGGTTGCCGTAAAGCTGTAGCTGTGACTTTCGTAAAATAGGCCAACATGGTCGTTTCCTGAAAATTTCATTGAAATCGCTTGAAAAACATGGAAGATATAAGCCGAAAAAAATGTCTTTTTAATTGCGCCTTTCTTACATTTATGAAAACACTTAGAGCTAAGTAGACAACAGGGGTTCGAGCGACGCTCCAGACTATTTTTTTTTTTACTTTTTAAAGTTATGTTTGTTATTTATAATGAATATAATTGTTGGTAACCCTGTAACAAATAAAATATTTTCGTGCTCTAAAAAACTGGGCTGCGGGTATTTTACAGTCGAGTGTGCTCGACTTTCTTACTTTCTTTCTTACTTGTTTTTTAAGGCAGCAGTGGGGGTGGCTAAATTCTAAAACAAACTTGATCTGCGTGCAAACATAAAAAATGTTGCGTAGCTCTGGCTTTTATAGACTTCGAGATCCAGTTTCATACAGACAGACGGACAGATGGACATTGCTATATCTTATCGGCTGCTGACGCGGATCAAGAATATATATACTTTATGGGGTCGGAGATGCCTCCGTCTGCCTGTTAAGTTTTCATTTTCCAAGACACTTGTGAATGATAAAAATCCCACTCTAAACCCAATAGGAGGGAAATAACTTTCCCAAAATGTGAGTGAGTGATAGACAGGATCATGAAAAGCTAGCTCTAACAGTCGATTGACTCTCCTTGCTTCGACTCACCCTTAAGGTTTGTTTTACAATTCAATATTGATTTTCCGTTGCATCTTCTGAAATTTCCAAAAGATTTTACGGGAACAATTGATACTATTCTTAATGGTATATAATTCAATTACAAAAATGATGCGAGTAGCTGAGAAGTATGACATAATTCGAAAATCCCTACTCGATAATAGGTGAATTTGAAATGTAGATTCGAATGAAAAAGTTGTCAAAATATTTGTCAAAGACGAAATGGTTGTGGAACTGTAATAATTTATTTCCCTTCTTCGATGAGGAAATAACAAAATATTATTCGTTCCAATTGATTTTGGTCGTCCGGCATGATCACAGATGCGCGGCAGAAAGCCTGGCTGGAAGCACAGGCGTCTACTGTTTTTTTCTGTTTATTTTTTCTAATATGCGTGACTTAAATTCATGTCTTTGGTAAGAATTTGAAAGACTTACATTTTCTCGGACAGTTTCACCGAACAGTCAGGCACTGCATAAAAATCAATCTTAAAGGAGTAAGTTAATAGAAAACAAGTAAGAAAGCTACAGACGAGAGTGCTCGACCGTATGATATCCGCAACCCATTTCGAGAGAAAACAAAATACTCAAATGATATTTTAACAAAAAATATACCAAATATACTAGAACTTGTTTTTTTGTATATATTTGAAAATAGCGGGTAAAAATCCACAACACCGACATGGTCACACTGTCAACCAAACAAACTAAGCGCGGGCTTCTGCACGTGAATTTTGCATATAAAATTGATTCTTTAATAACTTGCTAGTTTTTCATTAGATCTCAACCAAATTCACAGGAATTCATTGAGAATATAATTATTATAATGCAACCCAAAATTCAATGCTCTAGGTCTTTTATTACGGCTTTTACAGGCTTTTGGGGGCGGAAAGGGGCGTGGCATAAATCTAAAATAAATATGATCTGCGTATGACCTATAAGTGTAGTGTCACAAAATTTGGTAGCTCTAGCTCTAATAGTCTCTGAGATCTAGGTGTTCATACAGACGGACAGACGGACATGGCTATATCGTCTCGGCTGTTGACACTGATCAAGAATATATGTATATACTTTATGGGGTCGGAGATGCCTGCTTCTGCCTGTTACATACATTTTCTGTTGACACTAAGTTATAATACCCTTCTACCCTATGGGTAGCGGGTATAAAAATCCTGTATTTTCTCTAAATCCATAATGACTTGACTTACAGATTTGTATTAATATTTGTAATGGGCCCGTCTTTGATTGTGGTGAGTTCTAAAACATGTTCTTTTAAAAATAACACAAAGGATTATATAAAATGTGCATATTCATAATGCTAATAGACACTTACACACATTAACAAAAATTAATTAAGATAGAAGGGCTTCACGATGCATGCACGCAACATTACTTAGTGAGTTAATTATTTTAACAGAAAAGTTCAATTACATTTACATAAAAGTGTGTTGTAATATAGAGACATCAAATATATACGATAGAAGCCCATGTATGGATATATTTAAAAAAAGTAATTACATTTAAATTATTATCGATTAGTGTTGAAATAGACTAAGTATTTGATAAACTTAGTGATTCTTTGCCTACACATCCAGAGCAATTTTAAACCTAACAATAAAATTAATAAATCGGCATTATATGAATTATGATTACAGTTAATTAAGTTCATCTGTCTTCGTATTTATAAATTTATTATTTGATTATTGTCATATTGACAAAATTCATACTGGATCTAAAGTTCTGATCTTTTTTTATTGCTGCTGTTATCACTTCGTTTGCTGTTAATAATATATCCACATGTAACATATAGTATTTAAAGGATGAATCTTACCTGTCCAGTTGAAGACGTTTGTAAATATGAAGATACGTCCGTCTCGATCATACAGCTTCTTAGTGCATCTGGTATAAACATACCTTGCGCAGCAGAATAATCATTGAATTACTTATAATATTTTGATCGCATCAACAAGTATTTGGTTGTTTACTTTTTGAAAAAAACATCGACTACGAAATTCAAACACTACATTAAATAATTCAGTTAAGCCCGGGAATCAACTGATTATATCATACTTTAATAAATTTCATTAATTGTGTTATTTTAATTATATGAGGCGAACTTGAAGTGAAGCATTTGGAATCCGAAATTATAATGCAAATTCCTTTCCTTTTATAAATGCCACGTTGTTTTATATATTTTTTACATTATTTATAAATTAAAATTTTTGAATTGTGTTGGTTATGCATATTTGTTCCAATGCAAATTAGAATAATTAAATTCTTTTTTCTGAGTCTTGTTATTTAGGAAGCGGTACTAAATAATAGAATCGAAGACGCTGAAAGCAACGCAACAATTAGTATTATATATTAATTTGTATGGTATTATATTATATAATTTAATGGCAATTTTACTTTGTTGTAGTCTTCGACCATTTTAAATCGTGTTCGAGTATTGCACAATTATTACACAATAACATAATCATATATAAAGACACTAGTCAATCGTATGGATATAAAAATATACTAGATTACGGCTTTATTCGTTTCGTCTCAGCCATGAAGTTATATTTCGGAATATCAATGTTGTTCCATAAATTGTAGTACGTGAGAAGTGAAGTCAAATTAATATAACAGCATACATTAATTTCATGATCTCAAGAAAGTGACTGAGTAGGTTCGACGTGCAAAACTGATGCCTTTTAACTAAATCTATAATAGCATTTTCACTGCAGGAGCCCTTACTCACATATATGTACTTTCATTCTACCATATGTATACATACATATGTACATATGAATCATTGAGTATGTTATTCTCTCTTATTAATAGTACTCTCATCGTCCTCTATATCTCTTTGTTTACAAAGAGAAAACTAGGTAAGGTGGGTAAAACATTTCTGTTTAGAAAGCATATGCAACTAAAAATGGAATATTCTGTATTCCGATGGAGAGTGCCCACCCACCTACACAGGCGACTATCCGACACTGCTAGCGGCTGAAATGAACCAAATGCATGCGCACACATTAAAATGCATAGTGCGCATGACGCTTAAGAGACCGAAGAGATTTTGAAAAATAGAAAGCGAGAACTCCAAGTTTTTACTCTCAGTCTCTATCTCTTTATTTGTATACCCTGTACCCGCTGAGCTTTGTCAAGAAGGGTAATATTATGTTTAGTTCTCTCATGTAACAAGAAAGGCAGTAGAAGTACGCTATTGCTATGCAGAGTGTATTGGTTATGTAATTGATCTTTGGAATAGTCGCAGCAATGAAAATCTTAAAGACTAAAACCGATAGTGGCGCCAAATTTAACTTTGGTCATAGTTTCTTTGGTCTTAACTTCTATTTAATAAATCAACTATAACATATTTCAACTAATTCACCAATAAACAAAAATTAAAATAAGTTATAATGGATATTTATAAATACTTAAATCATTGATTTCTCTATGCCTGGTGTTGCCAATGGTAAACTATAAGAAATTGAGTTCTTATACAAACTTTTACCCGGAATGTGACATCATTATAATTGACAAAAAGTCTATAAAATTCAATCTTCTAGTACCGTTTTGGCTATCCATTGGCAGTCAGCGATTATAATGTGTTTTATATATAGAAATATACATATTTTTTTTTAAATAAATCTGGTATATTGTTATATCTGTCAATATCACATACTCGTATTATAGCAAGAGTCGCAGTTACATTTATTGATTTACCATATGCCATGCGCAGAGTAAGAAGCTTAATAGAGAAACTCTTATTTTAAAAAGTCTTATATTTGAGAAACACAAACGCATACATACATATATAAAGCTCCGTAAAGTAAGAAGCCGATTTAGCTTTCTAATATGATTGAGTAAATCGAAGGGTACATGTAGTTTAATCAATAAAATACCATAAATAACAGAAAAGTTAAGTGACAAGAGAAATGCAATTTTAAATAAGATATAACCCAATATGAACAAGCATTCCGTTGTACTCATAAACATCTCGTTATTGTGTATATCATAACGTTTATCGATATCGTGTCGACTCTCTTGTTTAATAAGCTCTTAGTATTCGGGTTGTTGTACATTAGAGTTCTGTTAGTGTAATTTTCATCCCCTGCTGTTTAGTCACATTAACTTATACATAAATAAATATATGTTCAAGTGAAGTGTAATATTAAAAATTTAAATTCAAATCAAAATAATAATTTCTAATATTGATTTTAAAAAACAATTATAGGGAAATAAATATATAAATATAACCAACATATTCAAAGTAAAATCAAATGAATATCAAATATGAATACGAATAAGTCAGCCTTAAACTTATTTAATTAAAAGGAGTATTTATATGAAAATAAGGTACATATATAATGGCCAAGTCATAGTTGCAATGCAGTCAATTCGTCATCGAAATTAATAATACAAAAAACCTGCAGGGAAGAAAGTATGAATTAATTACATTGATTATACATTTTTTCAGTTTAAAAGAAGATGTATATACATATTTTGAGCTGATAGATGACTTAAGTAAAACTTCTGTTTTTATTTTTTGTTTATATATTCAACCTATTAAAAATGTTGTATAAAACATACATATCTGAAAAGGAAAAACATTATGCAAGCAAAGAGTATTTTCAAGAATCCTGAATATACTTACATATGTATTTATATAACAAAGGGTTAGATGTCTATAAAACCCAAATATAATATTAATAGATCGATATAAATTCTAAACATTTAAATAATAGATTACAACGACTACACTATTATTATTATTGTAAGAATTTCAGGTATTTATTAAAATTATAGCGTATTATCTAAGCAGAACCCAAACAATAACAGTTAAGAGTGCGTTAAGTATGAAACCGAAGCAAACTTGCGCTGAGACTATATCGCAATGAGCATTTATACGATTTTATAAAAACCTATACCTTGGATATCTAGTACAATGTATTCAAAGTTATTCAACAGAAACTTGTATTTATTCTATTGTTTTATAATTTTATTAAGTACAATTATCCATTTGCAGATATGGCGAGCATAATACTAATAGCTTGCCTGGCTATATTAGGTCTAATCATCGCTATAGCCCTATTTTTAGCTGGCGGATATTTATGGTGGAGACATAAAAGATCCCAGTTACAATTTATAGAGCCGAATGAGGACGAGGAATCCAGTAGTTACAGCTTAAGGTGAGAAATATTTATTGCACATATTAATTGGACTACCTCTTAACAAATTAATAAAATAAAAGAAAAATAGTTATATATTTAAAAAAAAACTTATATAAATAAATAAATTATTTTTTATTATTTAACACTAGGGCTACGCAGGATATTGTGGACTCAGGTAACCCTCCTAGCAAGCCACAGATCCCAGTCGCACAAACAGCAGCAACTCCACTTCAAAACAACATTAATAGAAAATTAAATGGCTTTTTAAATCTCAGAACACCTCTCATTGGGTAAGTCCAATTTCATATAATATATGTATTACTTTTTCAGACAAGACATTTTCTTTATAGTATTTGTTGTAAACTGCATTAAAACGAGTAATACAGTCCTTTACTAATCAAGTTATTGCCAAAGAAATCGCTAAATTGAATTATATTTCTAATTTAGATTTAGTCTAGCTTGTGTTTCACTTCGTTTGTTAATTGTAATGATCAACAAATGGATGTAGAAAACATTTTTTGCTGCCTCAAATTTACATGTGAAAAATAAATGTTAAATGAAATAATGAAACGATAAACAACATTAAAAAACGTTCGCAGAATATTTTCCAGTTCATAAATAACTGATTTTCGCAAAACTAATATTTGAAATGCTTGATACTTTAATACAACATAAAATGTTTATAGGGGCAGCTCTATAACAACACCAACAAAAGCAATAAATACTTGCGCGGGATCAGCTACAAATGATGGTACATCAAAAGATTCTACAGTAAGTACAAAAAATATAGATTTTACCAATATGTATATACCTATATAATTATTTGTTCTGACTGATTGGTCGAACTAATAAAATCGAACGAAATTTTTACAATAATAATTTAGATCGTGCAACATTATTATGGAAGAAGACACCGTATGTCACAATTCAAATAGTCAAAAAAGATAAGATGATTGGAAAATACACTGGGTTTTTAGTTTGACTTTGGAAACTTCGCCCACAAAGTCAAGAGTGTTGATGGAATGATTGGTATCCAAGGTGTAGAGTTTTAATCAAGCAGCGGTCATGGCTATTTTCATATTATTAAATTAATTTTTATTAAATGGATAAATATAATTAATCGTTATCCTATTAATTAATTAATTAATTCACATTTTAATCAATCAACATGTATTTCTAAAGATAACAGAAAAACACACATTCATTGATGCGCACAAACGCTCAATCTTTAAAAAAAAAAAAAAAACAACCTACTAGTTTCAAGTTATTATAAATATATTTTTTGTTATTTTTTTATTTCATAAATGTTACTAATGTGAACAATAACAAAAACATGTAATAACGCTCAGACCCCGATTTCCTCTTATAAACACTTCATAATGTTTCATATACATATATATATAAATAAAACTTAATGTTTCTATTTTAGAATAAAAGTATCTCCATGACCGATATGTACCTTGATAGCACAGATCCAAGTGAGAATGTTGGACAAATACATTTTTCGTTGGAATATGATTTTCAAAATACAACATTAATATTGAAGGTCTTGCAAGGGAAAGAACTTCCAGCAAAAGATTTGAGTGGTACTTCAGATCCATACGCACGAGTGACTCTGCTGCCAGACAAAAAACATCGCTTAGAAACAAAAATAAAACGAAGAACCTTAAATCCTCGATGGAATGAAACTTTTTACTTTGAGGGCTTCCCAATACAAAAGCTTCAGAGTCGTGTAAGTATGGAAACATTACTAATAAGTTGCTTACTTTTAACCAATATATATGTCGACATATAAACACCCATTTTTATACACGCATCCAGGATAGAAGGATATATACTTGATCGACGATGTAGCCATGTCCGTCTGTTTGTACAAACGCCTAGCTCTCACTGACTCTAAAAGCTAGAGCAACCAAAATTTCTTCTGAAATTCTAGTTATTGATGCACACAGATTAAGTTTGTTTAAGTTAGTAAGCATAAAAATATGTGTAATCGAGATGATTCCTGGAAATTATGATGTGTTAGGATCAAAAACATAGAAGTTATTCAAGAAAAATTTTATTCGGCCAATATCAGATGCAGTTGCTCCCGATTTATTCAATTTGTTGACAGTATCATCATGTTTGGTATACTCTGGGTTTTTTCAACGTAAATGAATATTTTAACAAATAAATTACTTTTTGGTATTTTTTGGGCCAACAGAAAATGTATGTAACAGCAAAAGGAGGCATCTCCGTATATATATATATTTTACATAGCGTGACTTGTTCTACATTTATGAATATTGTGGGCGGAGGGGTGGTGCATTTGAATTAAACTTGATCTCCGTAATGAATGCAGGAACCTATGTACCAAATTTGGTGTCAGGCAGACTGTCGGACAGACTGACAGTGAACATGGCTATATCGTCTCGGCTGTTGACACCGTTCAAGAATATATATACTCTATGGGGTCGGAGATGCCTCCTTCTGCCTGTTACATACATTTTGTGTTGGCACTAAGTTATAATGCCCTTCTTCCCTATGGGTAGCTGGTATAAAAAGTTGTGCCCAATGCAAATGGACGTTTTAACTTTGTGAATTACCTAGAGATATCAATCTTGGTGACAGTACTAGTGAAGGTCTTACGCAGATCAAGTTTGTTTTAGATTGTTGCCCTTTCCACCACGGAAAACTGTTAAAGTCGTAATAAGTTAGTGCCTTGAATTTTGGTATGCATGATAATATTTATAGCCTCAATGATTCATGTGAATTTGTTTGTAATCGAATGAACAAAATGTCGTCTGTAGCTTTCATACTTGTTTTTCAAAAAAGTGTATTTACTCGAAGTGGTTAACGGGTACCTCATGGTCAAGAAATTCTAAACTGTAGCTTTCTTACTTGTTTAATAATAATTTGCATATTAATATATTTATTTGTTATAGGTACTTCATTTACACGTTTTTGACTATGATCGTTTTTCGAGAGACGATTCAATTGGGGAAGTATTCTTACCATTATGCCAGGTATTATAACAATTATATTAACATCATTTCATAGTGCTCATAAAATTCATAGTGCTTGAAAATTGTCTTATATATTTGTATTGTGATGTTTTAGGTCGATTTCGCGGGTAAACAGTCATTTTGGAAAGCCTTAAAACCACCAGCTAAGGATAAATGTGGTGAACTGTTGTCTTCGCTATGTTATCATCCATCAAATTCGATTTTGACATTGACATTGATAAAAGCAAGAAACCTTAAGGCTAAGGACATTAATGGGAAGTCAGGTAAATTATTTATTTGGAGCAAGGGCTTTAAAACTTAGGGCTTACATATGCGTATATGATTATCAGTGATGCCAATTTTTCCGGACAGATCATGTCATGTTTTTAGCCGTTTCATCCGGAAAAAATATCAAACATCTCCTTTCGGAAATCTGTTTTTTTTTTTTAATTTAATTTTGCATTTATGTTAAATGTATTTCAAAAATGGATGTTTGTAAAACAGTTTGGCATCCCCTTTTTGCATACCATTATCAATATCGCTTGTAATCAATCATAAAAAGGTGCTTCAATAAAGTATTTAACACAAACTAATATATATTCAAAACTTTTGAAAGAGATTAATAAACAAAGATTTCATAATTTGCTGGATTTAACAGCCAGATTTTAAAGACTTGATGTACGAGGACGAATTGGTCATCAACAAAGCATACTCAACATTCTGCAAAAGCAGCTTAAATTGCAAGACTTGACCAAATTTGTGTGCATATGACAACGCCACATACATATATTTTAGCTTCATGCTTCATGTTCAGAAAGCTATGTTTGTAGCCCAGCCCAATTGAGCCAGCTGATCACCTCAGGTAATTGTCTAAAACTCATTTCAATGCTAAAAACATTGAATTACACCGAACCAACTGCACTGACTTTATTGAAATTATAGCGTCCATTGTGACTTACGACGACAGGGGAAGTCAGACATCGAAAATGCTTAAGTTATTGTAATAATTAATAAAACATTCGAAGAAGAATTGGGAATACTGATGATTATGTACATATGTATTATCCTTTCGGGGAAAGACATTCTTTTAGCTACGGATATTATGTTATTTCAGATCCATATGTAAAGGTCTGGTTACAATTTGGAGATAAGCGCGTTGAAAAGAGAAAAACGCCAATATTCACATGCACATTAAATCCAGTATTTAATGAATCATTTAGTTTTAACGTTCCATGGGAGAAAATTCGAGAATGTTCTTTGGATGTTATGGTTATGGATTTTGATAACATTGGACGAAATGAACTGATCGGCAGAATATTATTAGCTGGTAAACTGACATGCAATTTATTTGGAACTCTAATAATGCTCACCAATAATCATTTAACACCTTTCTACAGGTAAAAATGGTTCAGGTGCCTCGGAGACAAAACATTGGCAGGATATGATCTCAAAGCCTAAGCAAACCATTGTTCAATGGCATCGCTTAAAACCAGAGTAGTTAAATTAAAAAATGCAAAATATTATGAAGTAAATTATACGAAATTTATTACGGAATATACCAATAATACATTGCTTAGCGGCCTATTTTTCGGTCCCAGTTAAAGTTTTTAAGCGATTCAACCGTATTTTCCGATGTGTTTCCTGCTTTTTATTGTGTATGAACTTAAAGCGAAGTAAATATGCCGCTTTTGGCCTAAATATAGTGTGGCAGTAATGTGAAATTATTTTTAAATGAAGCAGTTACAGAAAGAAGTGATGCATACGGTTTAACAGTATTAAAATCAGCTACACACTGAATTAAATCACATACATTCGCGTAAACACTTAAGAATACTTAATGATGTAATTTCTGCTGGAAATATATATTTTATCTGACGCTTTTATAATTATTATTGCTTAGTTAAAAAAAACCTTGAAGCTGAGCTAAAGGCAGTTGCATAGCATAAAACAGAACAAGTAACGGCATTAAATTTCAACTTTTGTAATGGTATTTACAGTTTATTGTGACCAGTCTTAGCTCAGTATCAAGCTCTTTTAAAATAAATAACAAAAAAATAAAAAAAAAAAAAATGTTATCATTGTTCACACGGCAATAAAGCCAAATTAATATAAATTGTCTTTAAATTTCATTGCATTCATTTTTAAAAATTAATTTGAAATTAAAAATTTTTAACATTGGTAAAGTGCTTACGTATAAAAACACCATTTAAATTAGCTTAAAATAAATATTCAACAGTCACGAAACTTATATAAACAAGAACATACAATTTTATTCGTGTCAAGCGATGGAATGAAATATAGAAATAAATATATATGTATATAATATTAAAAGAGTTGAAAATTGTTATTATATAATAGATTATAATATTAACTCGTAAAACGACGTTGTTACAAATTACTTACAAAAAAGAGAATTGTTGTTTCTATTACAAAAGAAGAAGATTTATGTTTAAAGTCAAATGTCAAGTTAATCTTAAATATACAAAAAATGAGTAGCTTAAATAAATGAAATTAACTATTTAAAATTATAGGATCATAGGTTATAAACAAAAAATATTTTTATTAGAGACGACAATTAGAGTTAAAGCATTGAAATAAAAATATAATTAGTAACTGTAAAGAAATTAGCCAACCATTGCCGGATCAAGCGTCTAGAGATAAAGTGCAAATATAAACACAGTTAAAAAATACAAAATGCATAAATGAAGAAACTAAGAGTTAAACAAATATATTGATTTGAAATTGATAGAGAAACTGAGTTTAAAAAACGAAAAATCGAAAATTCAACCCACCTTGAAATTACATATTTGTTATATACCTGTTATAATATTACAAAAAAAATCAATTTATGATAATTAAATAGCTGCAAATAAAGCATTTTTAACCTAAACTTACATATATTTTATTAGTGCCATAAAAACTAAGGTGGCCAACAATGGTTTATTCTCACATCATCCCAACAAAATAAATCAAAAGATTAAGTTAGAGTCAAGAGTGGTTTATCAATTTGTGAAATCCAATTTATGTAAATGAATTTAAATCACTATTTCCAGGCGCGCGTCACCTTTACTTCTAAAAGAGGTCGAACCTTCGGCAGATCCATACAACAGCTCAAAGTCGAGGGAAAACAAGCAAATATCGGCGACCATTTCGTTCACAGACACAACCAAAAAGGTTTTATACTATATGTTACATGTATTTTATCGAAAACGTTGCTACTATATTATTATTATTATTATTATTATTATTATTATTATTATTATTATTATTATTACTATATCGACAAAAATACTTAAACGTGTTTCTGGGGGACCCACCCTTCTTGATTTAAAAATTTGTGATATTCAACTGTAAATTTATTTAATTGTAATACCTTGTTGCTGTTTTTGAGGCGAAGGAAAAACAATTTGATATCGAAACTTTAGTAGTGTACACAATGTGTACTACACACACTAAGAAAACAAATGGACATTTTTTTGGCAATTTAATATATTGGAAATGTACAAAAGGTTCATTCTATTGCATTTTCGGGAGTTTATTGATTGAACTTACCTCGAAGAAGTTACTTGTAAATACAAAATATGCTACATTTACATTATCAACCGAAACAATTAGGCCCGTTTTTCGTAAATACATATATGTCTTGAACAATCAGAAAGGGTCAATTTTGGTATCCGTATCACAAATAAAAGGATCATACTAATACGACAGTGCGATACCTGACTAATCGACGAACATGTGTTTGTGTTTTGCAATTGAGTGCGTTTACAGTTGCCAAGTTGAATACATAATTATATGAATTGCCCGAGTTATGCAAATCGCGACTTAATCCGTATGGGTCAAAAAATAAGGAAATTAAGCATTAAAATAACGTTTATTTATCGTTTTGCGGGACGGAAAGATCTTCGTAGGACATACACGAGTACTACAACCAAGTTTGGTGTCCTTAGCTCTTATAGTCTCTTAGATCTATGTATGTATGTAGGTTTTCATACATAACCATAGCTATACCGTCTCAGCTGTTGACGATGAACAAGAATGTTTGCCTGTTACATATGTACATTTACTGTTGGCTCTAAGTAATAATTCCCATCCTACATCAAAAATATAAGAAATAGACACGATAGAGATCTTTGCGAATTACATTTTAATGTTACCGCGTCTTTACAAACAATTAAGGAAGCAGCAGTCGAGAGCACTTGACTTTGAGATAACCCTTACCCATTTTGAAACAAGTAAGAAAGCTACAGTCGAGAGTGCTCGACCGTATGATACCCGCAACCCATTTCGAGAGAAAAAAAAAAATTTAATGATATTTTAACAACAAATATACCAAAAATATACTGAAACTTGTGTTTTGTATATATTTGAAAATAGCGGGAAGAAATCCACAACACCGACATGGTCACACCGTCAACTAAACAAACAAAGCGCGAGCAGCTTCAAGTGAATTTTGCATATAAAATTGATTCATTAATAACTTCCTTGTTTTTCACTCGATCTCAACCAAATTCAAAGGAATCATTGAGAATATAATTATTATTATGCATACCAAAATTCAATGCTCTAGGTTCATTATTACGGCTTTTACAGTTTTTGGGGGCGGAAAGGGGCGTGGAAAAAATCTAAAACAAACTCGATCTGCGTAAGACCTACACGAATACTGTCACCAAATTTGATATCTCTAGGTCAATCACACACTTAAAACGTCCATATGCATTGGGCACAAAAATTTTGATAAATAATTTCACGAATAACTTTTGTTCTACTTATCCGATTTGTACCAAAATTACAGGGTATATTAAGAGTGTCAAGCGCAGATGGCTTACCAAATTACACATCATTACACAAAGAACTTTTGGAGTTATACGCGATTTACATAAAAAAAACTTGACTTTTTCTAGATAAATGCTTATTGTGGGCGAAGGGGGCGTGGCATCCAACTTTTGAAATAAACTTGATCTGCGTAGGGTATGAAGGAACATTTTTGCCAAATTTGGTGTCTCTATGTCTTATAGTCTCTGAGATCCAGGTGTTCATACAGACAGACAGACGGACAGACGGACAGACGGACAGACGGACATGGCTATATCGTCTCGGCTGTTGATGCTGATCAAGAATATATATACTTTATGGGGTCGGAGATGCCTCCTTCTGCCTGTTACATACATTTCCTGTTGGCACTAAGTTATAATACCCTTCTACCCTATGGGTAGCGGGTATAAAAATACAAATCGATAATTATTTAAAAATAAATAAAAATATACATACCAATATACGAAAAAGTATATTTTTTACAAATATACTTGAACTGAAAAAAAAGCCAGCAAAGGCAGCTACATCCAAAATACTCAGGAATTATTAAGACTGTGGTTATTTTTATGCGTACAAAGAGTCAATGCACTAGCTTTATTATTACGGCAAGTTTAGTTATTTTTTCGTAGAGGAGGGCCAAACTTTAAAACAAACATTATCTGGGTAAGACATGTACCAGAACAGTCCCCAAGTTTTAGGTCTCTGGGTCTTATAGTCTCAAGGTGTTCATACAGACAGACGGACATGGCTACATCGTCTCGGATATTGTCACTGATCAATAATAAATATACTTTATGGGGTCGGAAATGCCTCTTTCGGCGTGTGAGATACATTTTCTGTTGACACTAACATTTAATACCCTACACTACCTTATGGGTATTACGCAGTTCAAGTTTGTTTTAGATTTTTGCCACAACCTTTTCCAACCCGGAAACTGGAAAAGCCGTAATAATGGACCTAGAGCTTTGGTATACATAATAATAGTTATAGTCTCAATGATTCCTGTGAATTGGGTTGTGATCGAATGAAAAACAAGGAAGTTATTAAAGAATCAATTTCATAGGCAAAATTCACTTACAGCTGCTCGTGCCTTGTTTGTTTAGTTGACAGTCTGGCCATGTCGGTATGTTATTTATTTTTTTCAAATGAACAAGAAAACAAATTTCACTATATTTCTTTAGTATTTTTTTTTCTTTCAAATATCATGTAAGTTTTTTGTTTTCTCTCGAAATGGGTTGCGGATATACGGTCGAGCACTCTCGTCTGTAGCATGTATGAAAACACTAACTGCTAAGCAGACAACAGGGGTCAGAGTCATGGACCAGACAATTTTTCGTACTAATTAAACTTATGTACGTTATTTATAATGGATATAGAAGTTGAAAATTCTTTTATAAATTGGCTAGTATTCAAAAAATATATAAAAATTTGAACAAAAAATGTCCTTAAAGTATACTGCAAATTTCGTAATTGCTAATGAGAAACCCAAGTTGTTTGGTGGCGCAGTGGTTAGAGCGCCCGTAAGCGTGTCGCAGAGTGCGTCGGTGCTAAGTTCGAATCTTGCTTGTCCAATTTTTTATATATACATTTTTATACTCGCTACCCATACCAAAATTTAATTCTCTAGGTCTATTATTACGGCTTTTCCAGTTTTTGGTGGGCGGAAAGGGGCATGGCAAAAATCTAAAACAAACTTGATTTGCGTAAGACCTACACAAATATCGTTACTTAATTTGATATCTCTAGATGATTCACACACTTAAATCCTCCATATGCATTGGGCACAACTATTTTGATAAAAAATCTAACAAGTAACTTCTACTTATCCGATGTTTACCAATATTACAGGGTATATTAAGAGTATTAAGCACAGATGTCTTACCAAATTACTCATATTTACACAAAGATCTTTTGGAGTTATACGCGATTTATGAATATTGTGGGCGAAGGGAGCGTGGCATTCAACTTTTGAAATAAACTTGATCTGCGTAGGGAATGCAGGAACCTATGTACCAAATTTGAGATCTAGGTGTTCATACGGACAGACAGACGGACATGGCAATATCGTCTCGGCTGTTGACACTGATCAAGAATATATATACTTAATGGGGTCGGAGAGGCCTCTCTCTGCCTGTTACATACATTTTCTGTTGGCACTAAGTTATTATTCCCTTCTACACAATGGGTAGCGGGTATAAAAGTAAATAGAAAACAATCGATTTCTGAAACTTTTTTTGCATTTCGATAGCATTTTGGTAGCTCTATGCTTAGTGTAAATCATTCGGTTTATCGAGCTTTAATTTTCTTAATAATTGCAAAAAACATGCGTTGACGAACGTACTCAAAGTGGAAATCGACTTTGGCTTAATCTAGGGAATTGGAAAAATATGCAAACTGGGATGGAATATTCTAAAGCGATAGCTTCACTTCATAGAGTATTGTGCACATCTATTTTGCTGTGATTCAAGCTATCGCTTATTACTGCAAATGATTTAGTTTGTGTTTTAAAAATTGGCAGATGAACTTCTAACTCACGGAACAAATCTGTAAGTGGACCAACAGAATACGTCAGGGTTAATCTATCTTAAACTTTCCTCCAGTGTTGGCATTTCACGATTTCATTCAATTTGTTTAAATATTTCACTGGAACAATAGATTTTACATCTGTTTCGCAATTTTCACAATATTATTGCAACATGTCAGTTCCAAAAAACTTTTTAACGATTTGGGAAGAGTCCTGATAACTGTTGCGCAACCATACAAGTTAAATTGTACAGGCTCCGCCTCACGTGAATCATAAGCATCTCAATTGATACGATAATATTTTGGTTTGCGGAATTTTTGTCGAGAGTTGGACATGTTTAGGTCGATTTGCGTAATATGTCGTCAGGCTTACGAGTTTTCCAATTAACTCATTTTTGTAAGTTTCGTAAGCTTCCGCTACGTTTAGCAACATATAACGTTTGGCAACTAATTGTCTGGCACGTAAATGTCCGAAATCAATTGCCTTGCTTCCCAATCCAAGTTACCTTTTGTTGCATTGTTTTAAAAAAAAAAATTCTTACTGAACATTTGGATTTTTCTCTTATAATTAGATTGCAATAAAAAGATGTGGTAGAATAAGTTTAAACAAATCATATGTTTTCCTCGCGAATTGAACATAACAAGTAAGAAAGCTACAGTCGAGAGTGCTCGACCGTATGATACCCGCAACCCATTTCGAGAGAACAAAAAAAATTTTAATTATATTTTAACAACAAATATACCAAAAATATACTGAAACTTGTGTTTTGTATATATTTGAAAATAGCGGGAAGAAATCCACAACACCGACATGGTCACACCGTCAACTAAACAAACAAAGCGCGAGCAGCTGCAAGTGAATTTTGCATATAAAATTGATTCATTAATAACTTCCTTGTTTTTCATTCGATCTCAACCAAATTCACAGGAATCATTGAAAATATAATTATTATTATGCATACCAAAATTCAATGCTCTAGGTTCATTATTACGGCTTTTACAGTTTTCGGGGGCGGAAAGGGGCGTGGCAAAAATCTAAAATAAACTTGATCTGCGTAAGACCTACACGAATACTGTCACCAAATTTGATATCTCCAGGTCAATCACACACTTAAAACGTCCATATGCATTGGGAACACAAATTTTGATAAATAATTTCGCGAATAACTTTTGTTCTACTTATCCGATTTTTACCAAAATTACAGGGTATATTAAGAGTGTCAAGCATAGATGGCTTACCAAATTACACATCATTACACAAAGAACTTTTGGAGTTATACGCGATTTACATAAAAAAAAACTTGACTTTTTCTAGATTAATGCTTATTGTGGGCGAAGGGGGCGTGGCATCCAACTTTTGAAATAAACTTGATCTGCGTAGGGTATGAAGGAACATTTTTGCCAAATTTGGTGTCTCTATGTCTTATAGTCTCTGAGATCCAGGTGTTCATACAGACAGACAGACGGACAGACGGACAGACGGACAGACGGACATGGCTATATCGTCTCGGCTGTTGATGCTGATCAAGAATATATATACTTTATGGGGTCGGAGATGCCTCCTTCTGCCTGTTACATACATTTCCTGTTGGCACTAAGTCATAATACCCTTCTACCCTATGGGTAGCGGGTATAAAAATGCCCTTAAAAGCAGCTATAAGTGAAGAATTTCAATTTTTTCAGTTTTCAGACGAATTTTTTTCATACGACTTCCGTGGCATCTGATAAGAATTAGGTTCCTTGTACTTATTGTTTAAGATTTTGCTTAGAAATTGCAAGACTTGCAGAATACTTTGGGTGAATTTTTGTTTTCAAATTTTAACTTTTTTTTATTACAAGGCAATTTAAAACAGTGTTTTCAACTATTATATCCATTATAAATAACATATTTTAAATCATTTTAAAAAGTACAAAAAAAAAGTCTGGAGCGTCACACGAACCGCAGTTGCCTGCTTAGGGTGCTTTCATATATGAGGCGCAATGTCATCTTCCATGTTTTTCACGCGATTTCACTTAAATTTTCAGGAAACGTCCATATTGGTCTATTTCATAAGTGTACGAAAAGTCACAGCTACAGCTTTTCCGCAACCCCTTTTAAGTATGATTTTAATGAATGTATTAGGCGTGGCAAAATTATTAAACAAACTTGATCTACTTGCAGTTATAACTAGTGATTTAAAATTAATTTCGTAGCTCTAGCTCTTATACTCTCTAAGATCTAGGTGTTCATACAGACCAGAGAACGTCAAAGGTGGTTGTTTTTGGTCAACTACTCACACTCATGAAATTTTGTGTTGCGATGCTACTCGCACCCTTAAGCAAAATTCAAGACACACACACACATTATTGTCGCGAGCATTGCGAGTGCTTGCGCTTCGGCCACTCGGTCCCAACTTGTGTGTGCCTTTTCGGGACCGAATCAATTTGCTACTCGTGATTCAAACACTTGTGCTTGACGAGTGTCTTGCATTTCGGCAACCGATCATTCTTGCACTTGTGACAAAATTCGAAAAACACCCGAATATGTCGACAATGATTCGAATGGTTGGGCAAGTATTCGAGTGTTTTTCCCCACCTCCTTTCTTGATCGTAAATGATTTTTCGTCGCGACGCAGCTGTTCGCGGTTCTATTTTATGAGTGCCTTTTGCATGCTTTGCACTGACTTTTTTATGGAATTTCCGGAAATTACAGATATCTGCAAAAACCCTTTTTGTTATACATATAAATTATGTCCTCTGGTTCCGTCCAGCGTAGCTCCTCGTATCCAATTGAGTACTTCCAGATTTGTCCCGCGTAGTTCCTTGAATCTACTGGTGGACGATTAGGGTGGAGAGTAAACTATTGCTGACCTCGGGCTCAGACAATAATAATAATAAAGATATATGATTTACGGCAACTGCCGGAGTAAGACATTTATTTGCTGCTTATCGTTCAAGCGCTATGTTCAAGACTGAATTTTCAAACTGCAAAGATATTTTACTTAAGCTCAACCAAAGCTCGCATCACGCCACAATTCATAGTCGGCAAGCCGACTCAGCATAATCATAGGCGATAACGGAACTCTTGCGACATAACAAAAGTGTCCGTTTACCACCGCTGACCATTGCAGCTATTGCGCGCTGACACAAAGTATGCTGACACAAGGTATTCAGCGTTGCACTTGCGAGGGTTGTTAATATAATTTTGCGAGGGTTATTCATATACTATTTGCTAATGGTGTTATCCCATAACTTATACATTCATTTACCACAAGGTCATAAACATATACTATAATTTAATCAATTTAAAATTAATACAGTTAGATTTTCAGTATATTGATTTTCACTTTACCACTGACTGAATTTCAAAATTAGTCAATAAAACAGGTAAATTGAAGTTTAATACAAATTTGGATTTCCTTTGTTCACTGAATTTGTATATGTGTGTTAGTAAATTTTAATTTAGCTATTATTATTATTATTTGTATTAGTATAGATCCCAAATAAAAATTAAATAATAGAGCCAAAAGTGATTTTTTTTTTAAATATACCAGGTAACAAGTAAGAAAGCTACAGTCGAGAGTGCTCGACCGTATGATACCCGCAACCCATTTCGAGAAAAAACAAAAAAATTAAATTATATTTAAACAAAAAACATACCAAATATACTAAAACTTGTTTTTTTGTATATATTTGAAAATAGCGGGTAAAATACCGCAACACCGTTATGGTCACACTGTCAACTAAACAAACAAAGCGCGGGCAGCTGCAAGTGAATTTTGCATATAAAATTGATTCTTTAATAACTTCCTTGTTTTTTATTCGATTTCAACCAAATTCACAGGAATCATTGAGAATATAATTATTATTATGCATACCAAAATTCAATGCTCTAGGTCTATTATTACGGCTTTTACAGTCTTTTGGGGGCGGAAAGGGGCGTGGCATCCAACTTTTGAAATAAACTTGATCTGCGTAGGACCTATAGGAGTACTGTCCCCAAATTTGGTAGCTCTAGCTCTTATAGTCTCTGAGATCTAGGTGTTCATACAGACGGACAGACGGACATGGCTATATCGTCTCGGCTGTTGACACTGATCAAGAATATATATAGTTTATGTGGTCGGAGATGCCTCCTTCTGCCTGTTACATACATTTTCTGTTGGCACTAAGTCATAATACCCTTCTACCCTATGGGTAGCGGGTATAAAAATAACTAGCATGAAGTTAAAAAAAACCCAACAACAACATCAATACATTAACGGATACACAAAATATCTGCTCACAATCTTCACTTGCGCATCAAATACCCACAGCAAATATTTCGAATATGCATTTCCACCCCTTTTGCCGATCATAAAGATGATGCGGTGTATTCGGCACTCGCACTCGCTAAGCACGAGTGGCATTGGCACTCGCATTAGCTAAGCACAAGTGGTATCGGCACTCGCACTTGCTAATCACAAGTGGTATCGGCACTCGTTTTCGGTAAGCACGAGTGACATTGGCACTCACACCCGTTAATACTCAATCATTTTTGCTACTCGTAACAAATATACTCGAATGGCAAAAATACTCGTGAGTTACGAGTATACAGACAGACGGACATGGACATGGACATGGCTCCTCGGCTGTTGACACTAATTAAGAATATGTAAACTTTATGTGGCGCTTAGATAAAGGGTCGGCAAAAACCCTCCGATTGAACCTTCCACGAGGGTGCCGGCTGGGCAATGGATACTGCATTCTCTCAGGTAACCGAGCGATGTCAGCATCACTTGCTCGCCCATGAGACCTTGCAGTTTCTAGCTAAGGGACTGGGCTCAAGCCTTTTAGATCTAATCTGAAAAGCCGATGTTCAGAACCATGAGGAAGTGTGACCGCTATCACCTGCGGGTACGGGGAGGAGTAATCCTCTCTGCGGGGCGCCAGTGGTCACGACGGTGAAGCGGACTAGCTCCATCGACAAGAGGGTGTGGACCTAGAACCTACTGCCACGGAGTCGAAGATTGATCCACCCAACAAGGCAGGCGATAACCTTAAGCCCAAACAACTCTCTGGGTACATGCGCTCTCTAAAGTTACTAAAGGATCTGGAATGCCGCAACCCAGATTCGCTGAACGAGCGCATGAGGAAACTGCGCAAGAAACACGAGTACAAAGTGATGCGGTACTTGAGGCTCGCTGGCCCGCCCGGCAAAACACAGTCAGCTGCACCGAGTGTGAATGTGCGATGGCAAGGTAACCAGTTTGTTCAGGCGATAGCCGGGGAAAACTCGACAGAGGAAGTCGAACCTTCCACGTCAAAGTTAGTGGAGTCTAAGAAACCTAGGTCACCTCCAATGGAGAAAAACAAGGCACCGAGCAAACAGCTTGCCACAGCAACTCTTCCTGAAAAGGAGAGAACGGCGAGCAAGCAACCAAAAAAAGCCAACCCATCTGTCAACAAGAGGCAGAAGTCAAAAGACTCGCCGAAGGGTTCGGAAAGCAAGCGGATATGTCCAGGAGAAGTTCAGGCCAGCTCAAGATCGAAACCGGAGCTACAGGTGGCTATAACCGGTAGAAGCAACCCAGAGGCGCATCTCACTAACGATGGCTGGCTCATCCTGGAAGGGTTAATCGACCAGGGGGATGCTGAAGCCATCACTCGACTGCAGAAACCGTTCGTGGCAGAGTTTGACGGCATCAGCTGGTACAAGGGTGTCAAAGAGTGACATGTGCAAACGAGGAATACCTGCGATTCCTCAAAGACACACTGCTGAAGCTGGACACACCTTGGCCAGGAGCAAAGATTAACGTCGTCCCAGTAGACCAAATTCCGAAGCGAACGATCATTAAGGTCTGGATCCCACCTGCCATTCGGGAGGTCCGAACCACCCCTATACTGATCAAGAGCCAGAATTCGGACTGCCACACAGCGGACTAGACGATCAAAAAAGACCTAGCCCGAGACAAAGGAAACGGCAATGATTTCTCGATCAATATAGGTCCGGAGTCCAAAAGCCAAATCCTTCCTAAGCAAGGCCGGCTGAAGATGGGAATGGGTTGTGTTCGGGCAATCATTCCTGGAGGCGCTGGGCGCGGAGATGTTAGGTCGGCCGGAGAGAATTCGTGTAGTGCAGATTAATCTGCACCACTTCCTCCCATAGACCTACTACGGTGGATGGACAAGGAGAGCGTGGATGTGACTCTCATCCAAGAACCCTGGATCGTAGGTGAACGGGTTTGTGGATTGGGTGCCCGTCTCCTTGCCCCGACAAATGAGTAAGTCCAGAACCTGTATCGTAATAAGAACCGGACTAATGTGCTCTTCTCTTCCCGTTACAGCAACAAGGACTTGACGGTGGCATAATGCGTGCGACGGACCGGTCTCGGCATACCTCCCCTATGAAGAAAAGGATCTACCGTCGGAGTGCATCCAAATCCTAATTCAGCATGCGCAGAAAGAGGGCATGGATCTAATCCTTGGGTGTGATGTCAATGCCCACAAACCATTTTGGGATGAGGAACATTTGGGAGAGGGGAGTCTGTACTTGAATTCGTGACGCTTACAAATCTAAATGTGGTAGCCACCCTACCTTCCGCAACAAGAACCGAGCAGAGGTTATTGATTTAACCCGCGAGACTAACAGCGGCACGTATCCACGGAATGCTCAATTACGGATCATCACAGGATAGTGTTCGAAGGTGGATGGTCCAGAGAGGCGAAGCTGCCTTTAGGAATCCACGAAAGACAACCTGTGTCAAATTCTTACAACTTGTCAGGGAATATATTCCTAACCACCCAGTGGGAAAGCTAGACAACCCAGGCAAACTTAAGAAATCGACTCAAATTGTTACAGAGACTCTATGGAAGGCCTTCATCAAATCCTGTCTAAACAGCAGTCCTCCGACTATTGGTGAACTCCGGAACACGGTTAGATACCGAAGGAAACGAGAAGACTTTATAATAGAGCTAAAGATGAAAACTGCCAGGTAGACAGGAATGCCTACCATCACAGTTCCAAGATCTATAAATAGGAAATTTGAAGTACAACAAAGACTCGTGGACTATATTCAGTGAGAATCTAAAGAACACCACTAAAGCGCCACACCGGGGCTGCTCAGCAACCTGGATGGCACATTCGCTTAAGACAGTAAACAATCTCTACAGCTCCTCATAAATGCACACTTTTCAGGCTGCTGAAAAGCTAAACGCGAGAGTGGGAATACCACTTCTCATACTAGTGGCGAGCCTGAGGAAAACGTGCTTTACGACAGTCAGGACCAAATCGACGAAGTTATAAATACGGGAAAGATAATCTGGGCTATTAAGTCGTTCCACCCTACAAATCAGCAGGACCGGATGACATCAGACCGGTCATATTGCAGACGGTATGCTTACACCTGTCGCAATGGCTACTAGAGATCTTCAGGGGATGTCTCCTTACGGGATATATTCCAAAAATCTGGAGCGAAGTGAGGCTGGAGATCAGCCCAAGGCAGGAAAGATAAGCCCCTGCTCGCCAAAAGATTATAGGGCTATCATTCTTTCATCGTTTTTGCTAGAAACACTGGAGAGACTTCTGGACCTTCATTATAGAAGTAAGCTAACACCTCACACTTTAACAGGTAGTTTACGTTGGCGGGATTTATCGATATAGAGGGTGCCCTTAACAATGTTATGATCGAGTCTATAACGATAGCACTTGTCGACATAGGCTCACACCCGACAATGATTAACGCCCAACTATGCGCTTCGACCATCAGGAGAAGGGTAACCAGGGGCCCCTCGCAAGGGGGTGTCATGTCTCCCTTTTTATAGAATCTTGCCCTAAATGACCTTTTTCTCAAACTGAAGAATAATGGCTGCAGAGTGACTGCTTATGCGAACTACTAAATGACGTATTGAGCCTAACCACAAAAGAGAAGAATTTAAGATAAAGAGGGACGAAGTTAAAAGATGAATGAAAGGGAAAGATTGTGAAAAGATTGTTGAGCGGAGCGTTTCTCCTGTGGGACCACCGTTAGGTATTGGTTCACCGAAGCTCCCTCGCCGCTCAATCCAGCACTCCTCTTCTGGCTTTCTCTGCCATCCTCTGCTTGGACATCACCACTGCCGCGTAGCAGCTGTAGCTTTTGTTGCTTCCAGCAGAATGGAAACACCGCTTCCAATAAGCATTGGTTGTACACTGCCGCAAACAGTTCAGGTTAAAGACAGCAAGCTAGCTTTAGTGCTCTTGTCGGAATGCCGTCTGGCCCACGAGCCTTTGTTGCACCCATGGCTCTGTCAATGCAATTGCACTGCCTCCTAGCGTTGGCAATTTCATCGTTCTACCAGTAGACCGGAGTATGGTGGCGGTTGAGGGTCCTTGTTCTCGGCATAGAATAGTCGCAGGCTGCCTTCACGTGTGCCATCAGCTTTTGCGCCATTTCTCCAGCTCTTTCGGTGATCTCTATGTTGGAGAAATCTGCCGTAAAAAGCTGCGGGTCGAGCGCTGACCCGTCCAACCGTTTTGGATTGGGGAGCATAGCAAACTCGAGTGGCAGAAAATGATAAAGATTGCCCGATGATCACTTGCCGTGTAGCCGTTTCCAATGCACTACCTTGCTGAGTTTACCAACGAGCTGCTGACGAATGTTAGGTCGACTATCGATCCGACTCCCGCTCTGCTGAACGTGTGTTGAACGCCGTTATTCAGCAACACAACGTCTAATGATGCGAATGTCTCGAGAACCATTTGGCCACGCGAGTTCGTCAATGTGCTGCCCCAGCCCACAGCCCAGGCATTAAAGTCTCCGGCAATGATAACTGGGAATCGGGTTCTCGCATCAGACACCAAAGCGTCTAGGCTTAAGCCGAATTCAGTCGTTGACAGACTTGGCGCCAAGAAAACACTATACGGCCAGACGTCCGCGAACTTGGCACGCACAAAACCCACTGATGAGTATATGCTGTGCAGCTGAGGCGAAACTTTTACACAAGGTCAGATGGCACATTTCGCTGATTTGTCCACTGCCTAGGCACCTTCGCTCCCCGGTCTGAACGGTTCGCTCAAGATCGCTAGATTGACTTTGTCCTCTCGGACCGCTTGCCTTAGCAGATCTTGAGCTGCACCACATTGCTTAAGATTAAGCAGTATGATTTTCATTTGTGTCCCTTCCTGCTCGCTGATTGGCACAGCCGACTGCACGCCTGGTTTACGTCTTCAACTCCTTTGGCACTACACAAGAAGCACTTTGCATTGTTAGTGCACGTGGCCATCTTGTTGCCAGATTGCCCGCATTTTAAGCACATACTGCTCCTATCTTCTGCGCTTTTGCAGTGACTAGCAGTGTTGCCTAGCTCCAAGCATCTAAAGCACCTCGTCCTTGGCTCTTGTACGGCCACTTTGCAACGGGTCCATCCAACTTGGATTTTGCCTGCTTCGATTATCGTTTGCGCCCATTTTGGTGGGACACACACAATGGCCGCTTGTGTACCAGAGAATGCCGGGTAAATGCTTTTTACTATGGCCAGTTTGGACGGTAAGCCGACGTGCTTGTTTAGCGCTGCGACCACTTCTTCTTGGTTGGCGAGCTCATCAAGATCTCTTATACAGAGTACGGTGTGTCCTGCTAGAGGGTTCGGACGCCTGCACTCTCTCCAAGAACTTGCTCAATCTCCTCCCTGAGCTTTCCTGTACTGTCCAAGCCTGCGCCTTTCAGCTCCAGAAGCAAGTCGCCCTTAGCCGTTCGCCGAGCTGTTCCGACGCTCTCGTACACTTTACTCAACTTGTCGTCCTTCCTTCTGGTCACCATTGTAAGGACATCGCTATAACTAAGCATGCCTAGCAGAGATGACAAGCGCGTCTAGACGAGTCCTGCTTGGCTTGGCTTCAGTTTTCGTGTTCCTCCGTGACTCAATAACGGTCCACTCTTTGTCCTTTGTTGTTGTTCGAACAGATCTGTTCTGTGTTCAGCCGTTTCGGAAAAAAATATCAAACATCCCCTATCCGGAAATCTGCAATCTTTTTATACCCGCTACCCATAGGGTAGAAGGGTATTATGACTTAGTGCCAACAGGAAATGTATGTAACAGGCAGAAGGAGGCATCTCCGACCCCATAAAGTATATATATTCTTGATCAGCATCAACAGCCGAGACGATATAGCCATGTCCGTCTGTCCGTCTGTCCGTCTGTCTGTCTGTATGAACACCTGGATCTCAGAGACTATAAGACATAGAGACACCAAATTTGGCAAAAATGTTCCTTCATACCCTACGCAGATCAAGTTTATTTCAAAAGTTGGATGTCACGCCCCCTTCGCCCACAATAAGCATTAATCTAGAAAAAGTCAAGTTTTTTTTTATGTAAATCGCGTATAACTCCAAAAGTTCTTTGTGTAATGATGTGTAATTTGGTAAGCCATCTATGCTTGACACTCTTAATATACCCTGTAATTTTGGTAAAAATCGGATAAGTAGAACAAAAGTTATTCGCGAAATTATTTATCAAAATTTGTGTTCCCAATGCATATGGACGTTTTAAGTGTGTGATTGACCTAGAGATATCAAATTTGGTGACAGTATTCGTGTAGGTCTTACGCAGATCAAGTTTATTTTAGATTTTTGCCACGCCCCTTTCCGCCCCCGAAAACTGTAAAAGCCGTAATAATGAACCTAGAGCATTGAATTTTGGTATGCATAATAATAATTATATTTTCAATGATTCCTGTGAATTTGGTTGAGATCGAATGAAAAACAAGGAAGTTATTAATGAATCAATTTTATATGCAAAATTCACTTGCAGCTGCTCGCGCTTTGTTTGTTTAGTTGACAGTGTGACCATGTCGGTGTTGTGGATTTCTTCCCGCTATTTTCAAATATATACAAAACACAAGTTTCAGTATATTTTTGGTATATTTGTTGTTAAAATATAATTAAAATTTTTTTTTTTCTCTCGAAATGGGTTGCGGGTATCATACGGTCGAGCACTCTCGACTGTAGCTTTCTTACTTGTTTTTATTTAATTTGAGAAACAGATTGGCATCCCTTTTTCGCGCACGATTATCAATATCGTTTGCAATCAAACATACATAAAAAGGTGTTTCCATAATGTATTTAACATAAACTAAAATATAATATAAACTTTCAAAAAAGATTAATAAACAAACAAATTTCATAATTGCTGGATTCAACAGCCAGATTTTAAAGACTGCATGTGCAAGGACGAATCAACAAAGCATACTGAACATTCTGCAAAAGCAGCTTAAATTGCAAACTTAAGACCAGAGTAGTTAATTTAACATAGGCAAAATATTATGAAGTTAATTATCTGAAATTTATTTAATTAATACATTGCTTAGCGGCCTATTCTTATATAAGCGTATTTGTCTATGTGTTTCCTGCTTTTTATTGTGTATGACTTTTAAGGGAAGAAAATATGCCGCTTAGTGGATGTTTGGCCTAAATATAGTGTGGCAGTAATGTGAAAATAATTTAAAATAAAGCCGTTACAGAAGTAGCATGCCGTTTAACAGTATTAAAATCAGCTACACACTGAATAAAATCAAATACATAAATGATGGAGAAACTGAATTAGAAAAACAACAAATCGAAAATTCAACCCACCTTGAAATTACGTATTTGTTGTATCATTAAATGCTGCAAATAAAGCATTTTTAAACAAAACTTATATTTTAGTAGTGTCATTCAAAACACTATTACTAGTCGCGAGACACTTTTACTTCTAAAAGAGGTCGAACCTTCGGTAGATCCCATACAGTAGCTCAAAGACGAGGAAGGAAAAGCAAATATCGACGTCCGTTTCGTTAACGGATACAACCAAAAGGTTTTATACGTGTATTTTATCGAAAATATTGTTACTATATTTCGGCAAAAATACTTAAACGTGTTTTGTGGGGATCTCCCCATTCTTGATTTAAAAATTTGTGATATTCAACTGTAAATTTATTTAATTGTAATACCTTGTTGCAGTTTTTGAGCCGAAGGAAAAACAATTAGTAGTGTACACACACAAAGAAAACAAATGGACATTTTTTTTGTCAATTTAATCTAATGGAAATGTAGAAAAGTCCATCCTATAGAGTTTTAAGGAGTTTATCGATTCAACTTACACGTAGGTACATTTACACTATCAACCAAACCAATTAGTCCCGTTTTTGTTAAATATATGTCTTGATACCTGATCACTAATTTTTGCATTCAACGGAAAATATTGAAAAATCCGAAACGGTAAATTTTGGTATCCGTATCACAAATAAAAGGATCATACTAATACGACAGTGCAATACCTGACTAATCGACGAACATGTGTTTGTGTTTTGCAATTGAGTGCGTGTACGGTTGCCATTCGGTACAGCCCATTACGATTTCACTGTTTAATTCAGAAAGTTCTTGTGCGATAAAACTGGCTTCTAGTTCCCACCAACCTTGTAAAAGCAAAAATTTTAAATGTTAAGAAACGGTTCACACTGCGCTGCAGGTGAAGTCGAAGACAAAGCTGGCGTAACCAAATAGTGGACTATTTATTATTAACCGAACTTGCAGTTTATGGATATTGTGGACGTCTTGTTTTGCATATCCAATTTTAATTCTGATTCCAATCGAATTCACTATGCTTTAACTAAAAAAATAAATATAGATACGAAAAAATTGGGCGTTGTTTCACCTTTAAAAACATTATATTTAAATTGGATTTATCATTCCTCATTAAATTACAAATAGACTGATGTTCATTTCTTAGAGATACAAATGTAAACGATTAGGCAATTACGTCTATAATTTTTAATTTTTATGAAAATTTGTGGCTGTTCTGATTAAACTTTTATGTTTTATCGTACTTTTACATTTACTCCAACGTTCGCCATTGACAATAACCAAATTTAACGCATTGTTCAGTTTGTTACAAAACTATTAGCTTCTTAGCTCTGTACCAGCGCTCTCACATATTTATATGTGGTTTATTTTATAACATTTTGTAGCAACCAATTACAACTAGGAAATTTCTTTAGGTTTGCTTTATTTATAGTACACATGCTTACACAGTTATACAATTTATATAAGTTTTTATAGGATCGCATAATCATTCCACAGAATAACTTTATGTTTTTACTCACATATACATGTACTGTAGTAGAACATTACGAGTTTCTCTGAATCTTATTCCGTTTATATTTTATATATATGTATATACATATTATACTATATTATATATATATATGTATATACATATATAATGAATTTTAGTGCTGCGTTTTTTTTCTTATAATTTGTGTGATATTCTATGCATATCTCGCTTTGTATGGTATATCATCGAGTACACAATTATGCATTAATTCGTTTCATCATTGAATATCGAGTTGAAAAATGGATTAAGACTTTTCACAGCCACACCTAAAAACAATTACATTGTTAAAAGTTACATTTGTATGTATTACGTTCCTTACCCTTGCCAGCAGATTGATCTTTCGAATCTCTCCAAATACAGAGCGATTCTTTCTGTATTACATAACCATCGTATAGTTCACCAAACAATTCGCTTATTAATCCTGTAAAATAAAAATAAAACTTATCATACGATCCAGTAAGAATTCGGAAGTAACAAACCTCTAGGATGCTCTAAGCTATGGACAAGTAGTTGCACTGCATATAAACATTCAAGCTGCAGGTCATCATTGGAATCGGTATAACGTTGCAAAACTGGTATACAAACTTTTTGAAAAATTTCCGGTTCAAGCTTATAACTGTGATCCTTATAGACAGTTGCAAAATTACATAGAGTTTTTGTCAAGCCTCTAATAAAGACTTTATCGGGTACAACTATATTGCCCTAGGAATACATAACAAAACACAAAAACATACTTAATATTGTATTTACGATAAATCCAAATAACGACACAACTTACATTACTGTAATCAATAATGCAATCTGAGGATGAACCTTCCTTTATTAAGTGTTCAATATGATCTATCACATTTTCGATGTGCTTCTCCGAGGACATGCGTTCTTCAATCACTGGTTTTTTCAATTCACTTTCGACATATTCGAACCTCTTTAGAAATAAGGGACGGAATGAAAAGTAAATTAGAAAACAAAAAGAGACAGAAAAGGCAACTTACATTCGATTTAATAAAATCGTTTACTTCGCTGTCGGGCATAAAATCAGCCCATCGTATGTTAAATTTTTTCCACATGTTTCGGGTAAAGTTAGGTCCCACTTCTCGTGTACAATAGGTCAAGTACGTTTTAAGGAAGTTTTTACCTTGGCCAGATAGATTATCTCGCAGATCTTTTGTCCACAAATCTGATACTGTCAACACTTTCTTTACCACTAGTGGACCTACAAGTATGGACAAAACGTTTGGTTAGTTGAACTACATATATGTACATTCGTACAAGATGAGACCAAAATGGCGCATTTCATTAAACTGTTCCAAATGTAATTTGGTTTAAATAATGGCAAAATTTGGATTAGTTTGCCCCACTCTGATCTATGTGATATAGATAAAATAGATACATACCAGCAAACTGAAGAACATATAACCATAAATCTGGAATATCAACAATTAAATCGCTTGCAAACTCGCTAAATTCTTTGTAAGCAAGCTTAAAATGGTCAACAGAGATGTAATTCTCCTGGATGAGCGTTGCAATCATGTTAGCTAAATATCTCCTGTACTGTTTGTCAACATTCGCTAAATGCAAATAATCGGTAAGTATATAGAACAAAAAGCCACAGCGCTGTTGTTCTGGTATCCGCTTGAAACTTGCGACAGCCGCTGGGGTGTCCGTTGATTTGGATGTCGTCGCCAAATCGATAAGATCGGATACGACCGACTTAAAGAGCTTCAGGTCATTGGGTCGGGGCTCAATAAACACAGCTTGCGGCGCAACAGATTGCGTTGCAGAAATAGATGATGAGGCAATTGATGGTGGTACCTGATGATCGCTGCCTCTGTACATACCAACGTTTCCGGCGCCGGTATTGCTTAGCGCAGGTCCCATAGCCTGTCAAAAGATGTCATAATTAGCAATAAATATAAAATATTAGCCAGCAGCTTCCCCCAAAGCCTCGGCCGCGATGCGTTTTGATTGATTTTTTTGTTTTTCATTTTTGTTTGTATTCCGCCGTTCTCCCAGAGTATGAAAAATGTGTCTAATATATTAAAATAAAATAAAAACATTTGAGATTAGACGATCGAATCATTCCCTTCGTTCAAAAGAAAAAAAATGGAAGTCAGTGCACCTCGAGCCCGAAGTTGATGATTCGAGTAAGTTTCTAAAATGTTGTGGAGTCATTCTTAAATAGTTGGTCTACCGATTTAATGAAAAAAAAAATTGCGAGTTTTTTCTCGATTACATGTATATAGAATATTGCTAACTTCTTCAAAATCCGTATAGCTATGGACAAATCAAGAGTAGAGTCCGACCTACAGATATCGACAACCTCTATAAGATGCAAATTTAGCCTTGTTTCAAGAAATAATAATTTTGCTGGACAGTTTGATTCATCAGAGAATACGTGGAACAGTTTCGTAGGGCTCGGTCGCACTGTATTTGTTTTTTTTTTAGTCAAATAACTTTGGCAAATTCGTCAAAATTTATCATTTTTAATTTTGTACGGCTATTATATGTCGATTTTTGAAAAACAAATAGAATTTACAGATTAAATTTAAACTAGATAATACTAATGGGTCTGTGCACTGTCGAATTCAACTGAAAAATATTTATAAACAAAATTCAATTGTCGTCAAATTGTGCATTTCATTATGGTTGGTCCTTCCAGGACATGCTCGAGAGATGACCCCAGAAGTGGTTGAGAGATAATAACTAATGGTCCATGAGATACTAACTAATGAACCCAGAACGAAGGTGCTCGAGAAAGTCAAAGCTCTCGCCATCTCAAATGAATGATTTAAATATTTTTTTAACAATTATTTGAATATGAAAAAGGCGACCGGAGGATGGCTGCCGACGATTGTGTGCTATTTTAATGCGCTATTATTTGGATTAACCGACCTTACAGGATTTAAGGATTTAATTCATTTCCCGTGACAATTATTTGTTTCAACATTAAAAAAAAAAATCGAAAATATGTGCCAAATGTGCAAAAATGTGCCAAATTTCTAATTTTATGGACTGGTTCCAATCCTAATTGACGATAATTGATAGAGTCGATATATCTCAATTATTTCAATATAAAACGCCGAATCCACGATGGCTGCCATGTTTGCTACGGGTTCAGAATAAACGAGTGAATTGGATCCAAACCCATCATATACGCTTAATTAACACCTCGTGACAATTATTTGTTAGAAAATTTAAAAAAAGTTGACCGAAAATGAAAGAAAGAGATCAAATGTTAAAATAAAAGGACCTTTAGATATCTTAACATTTGAAGGTCAGGATCTCCGAATTTAGCACACTGCTCTAAAAATGTAATTTTTAACATTAATATATTTTCAAAAATTACTTTTTATACCCGTTACGCATAGGGTTAAAGGGTATTATAACTTAGTGACAACAGAAAATGTATGTAACAGGCAGAAGGAGGCAACTCCGACCCCATAAAGTATATATATTCTTGATCAGTGTCAACAGCCGAGACGATATAGCCACGTCTTTCTGTCCGTCTGTATGAACACCTAGATCTCAGAGACTATAAGACATAAAGACACCAAATACATAGGTACATAGGTTCCTGCATTCCTTACGCTGATCAAGTTTATTGCAAAATATGCATAAATCTAGAACAAATCGCGTATAACTCAAAAAAATTCTTTGTGTAATGATCTGTAATTTGGTAAGCCATCTGTGCTTAATACTCCTGTAATTTTGATAAATCGGATAAGCAGAACAAAAGTTATTTGTTAAATTATTTATCAAAATAAATGTGCCCAATGCATATTGACGTTTTAAGTGTGTGAATGACCTAGAGATATCATATTTGGTGACAATAATCGTGTTGGTCTGACACAGATCAAGTTTGTTTTAGATTTTTGCACACGCCCCTTTCCGTTCCTTGAAACCTGGAAAAGCCGTAATAAAAGACCTAGGGCATTGAATTTTGGTATGCAAAATAATAAAGTCTCAATGGTTCCTGTGAATTTGGTTGAGATCGAATGAAAAACAACATCGAATGAAATGGCTACATCGTCACGACTTTTGACACTGATCAAGAATATATGTATATACAATATGGGGTCGAAGATGGGTCCTTCTGCCTGTTATATACATTTTCTGTTGGCACTAAAAATGTTTAAAAAAAAAATATATATGGGCATTTCCACACGTCGCGAACATACGTTCGAACGCAATTAATGCAAAAAAAATTTAAAAACAAAATTTTCGGAAACTATTTTTTGGTTTTTGTTATGGAACTTGTTAACAAAAATATTTTAAAATAAATTTAAATTGTTCTATTAAACAAATTATACTATTTATTTTCCACAACAACGAAAGTAAATGTGAAGACCGTTTGCGTTGAGTTTTTTGGTCAATCGGTCTTTTGCTGACTCTCATTCTGCGAGCTCATTGAAAGAGCGACATACAAAGAGCTCAACGAAAAGCGCTGAACAGAAAATATAAATATAGACAGAAAGAGTCTCTTGCTCAGAGCGAAAACGAGAGAGTATGAACTTTTTAGGTTGTGTTCGGAACGAGACCGCAAGAAGAACAAGTAAGAAAGCTACAGTCGAGAGTGCTCGACCGTATGATACCCGCAACCCATTTCGAGAGAAAACAAAAAACTTAAATGATATTTTAACAAAAAATATACCAAATATACTAAAACTTGTTTTTTTGTATATATTTGAAAATAGAGGGTAAAAATCCACAACATCGTTATGGTCACATTGTCAACTAAACAAACAAAGCGCGGGCAGCTGCAAGTGAATTTTGCATATAAAATTGATTCTTTAATAACTTCCTTGTTTTTCATTTGATCTCAACCAAATTCACAGGTATCATTGAGAATATAATTATTATTACGCATACCAAAATTCAATGCTCTAGGTCTATTATTATGGATTTTACAGACTTTTGGGGGCGGAAAGGGGCGTGGCATCCAACTTTTGAAATAAACTTGATCTGCGTAGGACCTAAAGGAGTACTGTCCCCAAATTTGATAGCTCTAGCTCTTATAGTCTCTGAGATCTAGGTGTTCATACAGACGGACAGACGGACATGGCTATATCGTCTCGGCTGTTGACACTGATCAAGAATATATATAGTTTATGGGGTCGGAGATGCCTCCTTCTGCCTGTTACATACATTTTCTGTTGGCACTAAGTCATAATACCCTTCTACCCTATGGGTAGCGGGTATAAAAACGGTCGACAGTTGTTTGCGAGCTATGAGTATGTTTATTAGAGAATGTAGGGGGCGTGGCAAAATTCTAAAACAAACTTGATCTGCGTGCAAGCATAACTAGTATTTAAAAAAAATGTCCAGCTCTTATAGTCTCTGAGATCCAGGTGTTCATACAGATAGACGAAAAGACGGACATGGCTATATCGTCTCGGCTGTTGACACTGATCAAGAATATGTATACTACTGTGGCAAAAAAGTATGGTGAATTTGTTTGTAAAATTAAAAATATTTATTTCATCCCGTTCAAAATATTCCCCTCCTTGATTGGTCTGTTGTTCAAGTCTCCAAGTCTCATCTCCCGTAATTATGCATTATAGCATATCCTGATAGTCAGTAAACATTGCTTCACACACATCAAGCCGATTACTTTTTTGTAAGAAATTGGGTGTTTTCGGTACCAAACGAGATTTGACTTTTGATTACCCCCAGATGTAGATTTTAACCATATAAAAAGCATACCTTGCTGGAAAGTCTAGCTGGTGGCATCTGTTGTGTGTACTTCGAGTGACTAGATGATTTTTGCAATGTAGAGGAGTTAAGCATGCCGCCACGGTTTTGTGAGTGGGGCTGTCCAACCCGCGACGACGAGTTCTCTCGCGATCCTTGTGATGAACCGGTTCTAGAGTGTATGCCTATTAGATCCAAAATGTATATTTGTGTAAATTTATACAATTAATACATTCATTTATTCCTTACCTCGGTCGTTATAACGATCGCGCTCCATGGAACCCTTACTATAAGATCCCTTATTTCTCGGTCCACTACGATCGCGATCACGATCTGTCATATTTTTATCAATTAGCGAGGAAAGTGGAGCAAATGAATTTGATGGTGCTGTTGTTGGCGCAGCAGATTGTCTAGCATTGTTCCAAATAAATTGAGATACTCCTCCCATTTTCTTAGTATCCAAATTCTGATTAAGCTGTAATGTCTTAAAACATATCAAGTTTCAAATTGGTAAATCTTCTTAAAAAGTACGACTTATTTTCAGAAAATTTGTGTATGTTACAAAAGCCATATTGTATTGGGCTTGCAATATTTCTCTTACACTCAATAAGGATCAATATTCAATCAACTTCACATATCTATTGAATTTCTATCATTTTTGGTTAATAGAATAATAGATGATACTAATTCGATTATGTTAAAAATCCGGATAAACTTACCAGGCCTTCTAGTTTAATGGTATCAACTGCTTGAGAACGACTACCCTTGCTAGTCTGCACATGCCACGTGTTGTCGTCGTTGTTGCCATTGGAGTGAGCACTGGTAGAGCCGCCTCCACCCCCACTATTCGCATTGCCATTTCCAGCGTTGCCACTGCCGCCTCCTTGCTGATGCCGTAGATTGCTGCCAACGTCACCGCGTTGACTATGACTGCCACCATAGCCACCGCCAGTGGATCGTCCATCAAACCTACCATTCCCACGATCATCGCGTTTACCACCCGGCCCACCGGCTTGTGGCCCATTAGCACTTGAGGACGACGATGATAGTGAGCCGCTATAGTTCATATATTGTGCCGATAGCTGCTCATTCTTCGCTTCCTTCTCAATTTGTCCCATGGTTTTGGGAGCCTCATTTCGGGTCGATTGCCATTTGTTTTTGCGCAAATCAATAACATCCTGCAGCATAAAACGTACTCGCGAACTGACTTTGGCACCATCTTTTTCGGACTTGGATGCAATGGACTGCATTTGCGATATGGATTTCTCGAGCGAATAGCATCGACCGGGAACCCTGCCATTTACCGGTGTTTGCTCAAATTTCGCCCCCACAGTTGTCAGCAGTTTGCATAGGCATTCAAGCATGTCCTCGGAATTTGGATTGAGAAGTGTATCAATGCACGAGTAAATAATTTTGCCCGTCAGCATAGATATCTTAAAGAGTTCTCCTATGAAGCGGACTGTACCACCGGAACGACGTCGTATTTTGCGCTCTTCCTCCTCGAGCAAAGCTTCCAGTTCTGATTTTTCATTGGGATCCTGACATTTTTTTATTTTATCCACAATCGGCTGAAGTTTCTTCTCCTTAGCTGTGCTTTGCGACACATTCTGCGTGAACTCGCGCTCTGTTTTATCCAACAATGCATTTCGAAAATGCTGCAAATTCGTTTTAGTACCGCTTTCCATTCGCTCGTCACGCGCCTTTACTTCGCTAATAAGTCGATGACACAATCGAGCATATGAAACAGAGAAATTGGGTTCGTCGATGGCTTTCTCAAACACAAGAACTATCACCTCGTCCATTTTATCGGGCGTATCGATTTTTAGCTTGATAATCTCTTCAACCAATGTATCGAATCGCTCTGGCGTTAGTTTATTGAGAATACCACGGACGCGGCGTACAAGATCGTCTTTCTCATGACTATTCTTGCTGTTGGAGCCATCATTATTGTCATTGTTATGATGATCCTGTTTATTGTGGGCTCGTGGACGCCAAGCATTTTCTGTTTCATTGAGTTTGACGTCTTGGTTAAGCGACAGATTCACATGGATCATGCCCTTCATGCTACCTCTTCCACCCGCTTGCACACCGGACATGGATACATGCGATTGTTTGCCAACGAAATTGCCACCACCAGGCTCATTGTTACGATTACCACCTCCAACTACTCCCACCATTGATTGCACACGCTTATTGCTGTTGTTGTTGTTACGCATGAATAATGGCATGAGATTCGGATGCGGCAGTATTGAAACATTCTTGACTTCGGGTTGGATACGTGACGCTTTCGCTTCACGCAACTGCATTAGCTGCTCTCGATCGTACTGTTTTTTTCCATCCGGATTACTTGGTGACCATTGATCTTTATTGTAATTAATCAACGTGGCAGCAAGTGATGAGGAAGACGACTCTATGCTCTTGACGGTAACTGTACCACTCAATTCAACTTTGTCTTCCTCAATTTTTTCATCCGATTTTATTACGACTTTTTGTAGTGGTTCTACCTTCGCTTTAGTTGTTTCTGAAACAACAATACTCTTAATTTCCTCACCAGATTGTTCCTTAAGTGCTTCTACCACATTTAAGTCTCCTGCGGACGGTGACAAAATTTGAACACGATCAGTCTCATCCGGGGTACTTTCACGTGTGGTGAGTAGATGTGGTAGTGTCGAATCATTATCAGACTGCCCCACAAATTCGTCCGTTACTTGCATATTTGACACATTCTGCTCTGTTATGCGCATATTGGAAACATCATCGGAAAGTCCACCTACTAGAAGCTCTGTTACTTGTTGTTTCAATGGTGACACGTCAGTTCTGATGTCATCAGAATCGGTTATGACATCATACTGAACAATGTCAATTTGATCGGACGACATGAAGTCCGATTGTGTCTGTTGTTGTTGCAGTTTGCCCTGATGCGACTGCTGATGCAGTTGTGAATAGTTATGATGCTGCTGTTGGTTTCCGTGAAGTGCAACAGATTCGGTTGTTTGTTTATTAGGCTGTGTATTACTCTCGTGCGTCGTCGTCTTAATAGCTGTGTTTCCTTCTGTCCCTGCATTATCCACTTTGACTACATAGAATAGAAACAAAAAATTAGTAGTTGAAAATGGAAATATACTCCTTGTGGAATTATAAAAATTCTGTTATAATTTCTAGTAATATTGACTTTTTTATCTTGGAATTTAACGATTTAACTTCGAAAGCTCCGACAAAAAAAAAACGGACAAACAGACCGAAAAATATGACGAGTGTCCCACCATCCACATAATTTCCACAATTCCTCGAATTTTTTAAAGGTATTTATGCCAATTCACTGTTTCAAGTCTCCCCATAAGTAATCAATTGTCTTTGAGCCAAGAAAGTGACTTGGCCAACTTATAATGTTTACCTCGTTCTCTGTAAACCAGCCCTTGGCCAGCCTTGACGAGCGTTTTGGGTCATTATCCTGTGGAAAGACCCATCACAAGGACATTTTTTCCTCAGCGTAGGGAAGGGAATATATAAAATCATTATATGAAATGATTTTTATATCCGAATTGGGTCATATTATCAATTTACCGTAGAATCCGTACAACGTCATTCCAAAAAAAACAGGTCTAAACCATTATGCATCAGCCTGCATTCTTATCAGTCTTCTTGAGGTACCGGACCTCGAATTCTTTGCCTTTTGAGCAATCTACAATCGTCTGTAGTCATTACCAAAAGAATTTAGATTTGTTTCTTCGCTCCACAAAAATTTATTCCACATTGTAGAACCTTGACACCACACTGTTGGTTCATCTTCAAATTTTTTTCTCCAAGTAAAGGACATTTTTGGGGTATGGGGTCTAGTAGATCTACCTTTTTTCATCAACGGAAAACCGCTTGAGATGATATTCTATTGCTGATTTGTGCGGAAATGACCTTGAAGGACATGAATATGTCCTTTTTTGCAAGGATGAACATGCGAATGTCTGTTGTTTGTGAAGATTTCTTCTTTTATCCTCGTTTTTTAGTAGGCAGTTTTAATTTTAAGGCATTCTGAACGAAATATAAGCAGCTTTAAAGAGTTTTCTCAATTTCTGGAAGACCTTTTCTAATTTTTTCGAAGATTCACGTCAATAGTCCTTTTTTTAACAGGGCGATGCTCTTTTTCGTTCTTTTAAACATTTTTTTTTACTCAGATGAACTTAAATATGCAAGAAGTCAAAATAAATCAACATTCCCTTCCTTATTTCTACATTTCATTCTATAAAATTAAAAATTACCACCAGTGTACTTTTTTTATTCTATAACTATTGAAAAACCGTTATCAACAAATAGGCGCGAAGTGTGTACTTATTTTTTTGTCCAGTAGTGTATATCATATAAATATATTAATACATTTTATCAACAATGCTTTTGTTTTTATGTAAAACTTTAGTTTACGTTTGCTAATAAATATGGTTTTTATACATACGTGAGTCTGTCAGCAAAACGAACTGATCACATGCATCTGCATCTGATTTGTTACCCAAAAATTTGTTTCTTGAATAACTTCTATGTTTTTCATCTTAGTGATGAGAGATGTCTATGTATATACAGTGGCGAGCACGTGTGGATACATGTTTGTCACTTCTGACTTCAAGCTTTCGTAAATTAACCGTGTATTAACCGTCTTAATTTTTTTCCAATATTCTTTATTTATTTCTACTACACAGAATATTGGGAAAAAATTAAGACGGTTAGTACATTTTTTACGATTTTTACAAAAGCTTGAAGTCAAAAGTGACAAAGATGTATCCACACGTGCTTGCCACTGTATACAGACAGGCGGACATGGCTATTGCATCTCTGCTTTTGATGCTGATCAAGAATATATATACTTTTCTGTGGGCACTAAGTTAAAATACCCTTCTACCTCATAGGGTATAAAAAACTCTACTATAGTAAGTCAGTGTGTATGACTAGGATCAGCGAGCATTTATTATGACAGTGAACTCCCACACCACTTTTTCTGTATACATATATATTTTTAGTCTTTTATAATCTTTGTTGCATTTGGAGAACGAAAGATCATTTAATTTTGTCTCCATACTTAGCATTATATGCAAATATCTTATAAACAATGGTTTTTATAGGCCAGGGAGGATATCAAAATTCTAAAAAAAAAAAGATTTCGGAGACTTCGCTGGACATTACTAAAATGATTCCGCTGTGAACACAGATTTTGAATTCTCCCTTTTGCCGGTTTCTCACACTTCGATTTCTAAGACGACCTTGATTTCGATTTCTAAATGTACCATTTTTCCATTTTTCAATAATAAACAGGTCTTAAAAACAGCTTTTAGTTGTTTTTATGCCCCACTACCCATATAGGGTACAAGGAAGCGTCTTCCATCGAATAGGTTATGTATTGTACACACATACTGTTGGCCAGCATTGATAGCCAAATTCGTTTAGCCATGTTAGCCTATTCGTCCGTCTAGATTTCCTAGCATGTGCATCAAATGTTGTATTTCATTTTTTTTTTTGTATTATACGGTTTTCTTATACGTTTAGGCGGTGTGTTTATTAAAATATTCAATTTTAGAAATTTGTGTAAATAAATATTATACTCCTCTTTCGGTTTAGTTAGCATCGTGAGTAAACATCTTTGTTATTATACACTTTAATTGAAGACTGTTAGTTAAAATAAAATTATTTATAAATGTTCGCAAAACGAGTACATTTTGCCAAGCATTATTTGGAATATTTTAAAACAAAAAGTCAATTTGTTGTACATTTGTTATTATTGTTAGACATTTCTTTTCAGAATAATTTGATATGCCAGCAGTAAAAAATATATATTGCAAGAGTTGTATTATCCGACATACCCATTGGTAAATAAACTACAGAAATTTCTATCCATTAAGGAGGAATTTACACAGCCAATTTTTTTTTTTTGAATATTAAAAAAATATATATACAAAAAATATAAATATAATATTAAAATCTAAAAAATAATCTATATCTGTACTTCTATACTTCTTGAATATTAATTATTTATTTTGTCATCAAAGCCGAAAACTTCTTGCATGTGTCCCAATCCGCTATTGCCTAATGCTATAGATAGACACAGCTGATATCAAGTCGCACCAACACATTTAAATGGAAATCGGAATAATCTCGATCAACGAGCGACGAACCGACCGCGGTCTCAGTAGGGAGCAGGAAGCAAGCAAAACTAAAAATCGTTTCAGTGCAAAACAAACAACGATGGGAAACCGCCATAAGCAAGCTACCACAACATACCAACACTATCAAACACAATTGTATCACACACTCAGCCCGACCCAAAAGCACGTGGTGATTGTGTGCGGGAGCAAATGAATGAACCAGAACTCTGCACACATTTTGAATTGCAAGAGCTTAAGTAAGAGCAATAAAATGAGCGAGTAGAGCATTACATTTTTTTAAAGACTTCTACTCACGCGGTTATAAATGAACATAAAGAAACTGTAATCTACACATACATGTATAAGCACATGCTCTCATGTTGTATGTATGTATTAATATGCATGCTTAAACACATTCTCTCATCTGATATGTGTGTATTAATATGAATGATTATAATGAGAAAGCTCATATGTATAGATTCATATATAATATATTCACATAGAAATAGAAATGACACTTTTTTCCAGTGCACGAGACAGTTTAAATTAAGTTCAAATAAGTGTGAGTTCAAAGAAAGTTTAATCGGTATTAACAAACTATTTTTTAAATGTCCATTTGTAAAAATCAAACCTAAATAAAATTAATATATCTACATTTTCACACAAAATATTATTTTAAAAAGTTTACTTGTTAAAATACAGTGAATATGGTGTCAATAAGCATTTCACCTACATATAAATAAAAATAAAAAAAATGAAATACCAATATACCAAACATATTTTGTGCACAAATAATATTGAACGTTGAAAAATTCCATAGTATACCGCAGACGGTCACACTGTCAATCAAATCAATTGAGCCCATGCAACTGCATCTGATACTTGCGTTGTTGTTTCGTCCAATCACAACCAAATTCTGATGAATCATTAAGACTAGTATTATTTTGCGTACTAAAACTCGACTTGACATCGATTTAGTTTACCCTGCGCCGTACAATGTACTATGGAGAGCATTTTTATACCCGCTACCAGTGTTGCAGTCAGCTCGTTAAAGAAAAAGGCTAGATTGTAATGTAATGTACATTTGGATTACTTTTCAACACTTTACACAAAAATAAAAAGCGGATAAAAAAGGCCAGGCCAAAATAAAAAAAGGACAGATAAGAGGCTAGGGGATGTTTTAAATTTTTTCCGGCTGACGCACTTAAAAACCGGACGGATCTGTCCGGAAAAAGGATAAGACGGCGGGCCGCTACCCATAGGGTAGAAGGGTATTATAACATAGTGCCAACAGAAAATCTATGTAACAGGCAGAAGGAGGCATCTCCGACCACATAAAGTATATATATTCTTGATCAGTGTCAACAGCCGAGACAATATAGCCATGTCCGTCTGTCCGTCTGTATGACCTCCTAGATCTCAGAGACCATAAGAGCAAGAGCTACCAAATTTGGTGACAGTACTCCTATAGGTCCTACGCAGATCAAGTTTGTTTTAGATTTTTGCCACGCCCCTTAAAACTGTGCTGTACTGTTATAATAGAACAAGAGCCTAGAATTTTGGTATGCATGATAATATTTATAGTCTCAATGACTCCTGTTAATTTGGTTGTGATCAAATGAAAAACATAGAAGTTATTCAATAATCAACTTTATTGGTCAAACTTCACAAAATTCGAAATGGGTAGCGGGTACCTTACGGTCGTACGTCGGGTGCGATTCTTTTTAAAGTTAATTAAAAAAAAAACGTAATTTTTTTAAGTAAAATAAAAAACACTAATAAAAAAAATCAATTCTTAACATTGTAAAATTAATTGCACAATTGTTGACTAATTTTTGCTTAAATCAGCGATTTAACTGGTTATCAGTGAAGAGATTTCTGTCTGTGTCGCTTTAGTCTTTTTGCCATTTGTTTGAAAACGAACAATTGATGTAACATTTATAGTGTTTAGGAAGAGATATAAGTTTAGATTTTTTTAAAATTAGAATAATTTTGTAACTCGTGTTGTTTTTCAGTTTGAAAGCGTACGAATGTCGCTTACGCAAATATTTTTTTAATACATATGAAACAAATTGATTTTATATAGTATATTTCATAATTCTATCGTTGCAGAAAAATTAGATTTTAACTTGTTCATCTCGACTTTAATAAATTAATTGAATTTAAATATTTGATTAATAGATTTCTTAGGGATAATATAAGAAAATAATTTAATTCAATTAATTAAAATTATGCATCGCTGATCCTAAAAATGAAAAATCAGGGTCGACCTAGCTGGCAGCATGGAAATCTAGCTGAATGTTAGCTTAATCAATCCGCATAAATTGTACAACAGAATAGTCTCTGCAACACAGCGGAATTAAATTGAAAGGTTTTTAGCAATAAATTTGAGCAATAAACTTGATTGGAGCTTGATTTGTGGGATGGGCGCTTAATCCTGCTTTACGTTGAAAGGAGAATATATACATATCAAAATATCTGAGTTTTTTTTAAATTCGTTGATAAACTATTCATGAATCAATTCACAAAATTTCAGAATTTTTAAAAGGCTAATCGAATTATTTTTGAAGACACAGACTGAAATAAAGCTCCCATGCGTATGTCTTTTTTTATCGACTTTAAATAATTGTGTTTGTATTAAATTTATGGACAGATATCAGTACACATCATATCGAAATGGTCTAATCTACATATATTCTCTACCCAATCTGTATTCTCTACCCTCTAATTCGTTTGCTACAACATTTTTGTATTCAGTAAAAATCTGTTACAAATAACAATTTGTGGAGATGGAGATAATGATGTCGGTCTATCTGGGGTGCCACAGAAATCGCTTTCAATGTAAAAACCCTTTAATTACAATCCGCTGTGATTCAGACTAATCACTAGTCAAATTGTGTGCGGGATGATTTCGAACACATTCCTCTATTACTTTTGTTAAAAAAAAACACAAAATCAAATCGAAAAAAAAAATGTATTTATGTAGAATGTCAATGTCAGATATTCAGCCCATAAATCACAGGTACATAATTGCTTTGGATTTATAAAAATATATAATACTTAAAAGAAATATTTCGAGAAATTCCAATTTTAATTCAGTTATAATCTACATATTTAATAGGTAAGCAAGCTACAGTCGAGAGTGCTTTCCCGTTTTGAGAAAATGCAAATGCAGCTGCATCTAATTGTTGTCCAATTTTTTCTTGAATAACATCTGGTTTGCATCCAATTATTTTGCCCGCAAAAACGCAAGATTCTATCTTCAAAATTTCGCTGAATAATCGTTTCTTCGGGTTTAGGGCGCGTGACAAAATGTAAAACAAACTTAATCGGCGAGCACCAATAACTACTGTTTCAAAATCTTTGTATCCATAAAGAAATACAGACAGACAGACATGGCTATATCGTGTCGGCTGTTGACTCTGATCAAGAATATACATTCTGTAAAATAAGTCACCGAAAATTTTCATTTGAAATTTTCCCCTTTAGAATATTTCAAGAATTTTTTTTCCCCAGGTTGGCAAACTGTTAGCCACTATTCTGTCAATTTTGCTGTGTCAGTTAGTTTGCTTACTGTAAAATACCCCGCTACCCAGTTTTGTGGAACGAACTTTTTTTTAAATATTAAGAAAACTTGTTAAATTTGCTAAAAAAAAAATAAAAAAGTTAAATGTCAAAAATTTCACAAGCGCGATTCGAACTCAGGCACCGACCTACACTACGACACGCATACGTGCGCTATAATTACTGCGCCATCAAACGACTGTGCGTGAAGCGTTCTAATAAGAATAAGGTTCCCAGTACTTATTGTTTGAGTTTTTCTTTAGAAATTGCAAGACTTACATTATGCATACTTTGGGTGAATTTTTGTTTTAAAATTTTAACACTTTTGTTATTACTATGCAATTTATAACAGTGTTTCCAACTATTATATCCATTATAAATAACATACATTTTAAAAAGAAAAAAAAAAAAAAGTTTAAAAAAAAAGTCTGGAGCGTCACACGAACCGCAGTTGTCTGCTTAGCTATAGGTGCTTTCATACATGTTGTCGTAAGAAAGGCGCAATGCCATCTTCCATGTTTTTCACGGGATTTCAAATTTTCAGGAAACGTCCATGTTGGCGTATTTCATAAGTCTACCAAAAATCACAACTACAGCTATACGGCAACTCCTTTGAAGTACTTGATCTGCGTGCAAGCATAACTTTCGTAGCTCCATCTCTTAAAGTCTCTGAGATCTAGATGTTCACACAGCCAAACGGCCAGACGGACATGGGGTCGGAGACGGCTCATTCTGCCTGTTACATAGATTTTCTGTTGGCACTAAGTTATAATACCCTTCTACCCTATGGGTAGCGGGTATAACAAGACAACCTTTCGTTTGCGTTGCTATTTTTATTATGGATAATCGAATCGCTCCTTATTGGGCGCCTATATAATCATATTTAGGTTGTGTGAAAATTGCAGCGACGTATCTTTTACCGTTTGGGCTGTGCGTTGATAGTGCTATAGCTGGTCTACAAACTATTTTGTATATATAGATTATTTTCATAAGGTTCACCACATGCGCATGGTTCAACATCTAAACCTTTTTAGATAAATTAAAAAAAAAACTATGCAAAACCTACATGTTGCGAAAAAAAATCACGCTTAACTCATAATAAAATAATTTCCATAATAAAATAAATGATTACTATGTTTTAATACAAATGGACGGTTGACATATTCAATCATTGTTAATTATGGATATTTTTCTTTTGGCATTCTGATTGCAAAGATTGATGATTTATCTTCTAATCGTGAAATAGTTTTAATCATTTTAATGTTTCGTTTAGATGATTTACACCTCCCGTGCATATGAACACCATAAACATAATTGTGAAAGATTTTTGAAAGATTTCTTGGATACTAAATCTATATACATATGTATCTGTATTTTGAAAAACATTAAAAAACTATATAAAGTTTAAAAATATTTGGTATTTGATCCGCTTTCTGAATCCACCTAAGTACTTACCAGCTGTAAATGTAGTTAGCAACTCAGACTCATCTTTTGAGGGCACTATGTTAATTCTATAAGTCAATGATTACGATTAATTATAATGACCGTTTCTTTAATTTAAAGGATAAAATTCACTTACTTTTTGCTCTTGGATTTTTGCGGTGTTGGCAATATTTCGACAGAAGGTGCATCAGACATTGCTGATACTACTGGCGTTTGACCCACAATAATATCTTGGCGATGAGCGGGGATTTGATCTAAATAAAAAGCATTATGAATAAAAAATATATGAATTAGATTTCTAATCTCCATGAAATGAATACCTATTTTGCACGTAACATTGGTCTTTGTACCTAAACTGCCTTGGATGACCATACCACTAACAATAGCATCGGACTGTGGGGTGCTTATAGACACATCTGGTTGAACAACTGCGGCTGATGTCGCTGCAGGCACCTGATGTGAAGCAGACACTTGATCCTGGTATTCATTATCCGCAGTTGAATTACTCTGCAAATATAAACAAAAAAAATCAATATAAGATTTATACTATTATGTAGTATAATATTTCCGAAACACTTACTTTATCCAGGTCGTCGAGAATATTTTTTCTTGTTGCTGGATCGATAATCTGCAATCGATGCTGATGACGACGTCTACTCGATGGCGGCGCCTGAACCGAAGGTGCTACATTCGGCGTAAGGACACCAACACCAACCATTGGTGGGACACCTACTTGACCGGTACCAGCACCACCGACACCAAGTACAGGATTTGCGCCCGACTGCACTGCTCCAGTCAGTAATTGCATCTGGGACGATGATGCCCCTGGACCAGCCTGGACCAATGGTCCATTGGGGCCTCCGGGCTGTACCGGCTGCATGGTGTTGTTAATGTTGACGTTTGTGTTAACCGCAACCCCACTTCGTGAATGTGGTGGCTGTTGTGGTAGTGTTGAGAGATACGAATATGGATAGTACGATATGGGTCCAGGAGCATATTGTATGTGTGGCGCTGGAAATGTGGGCTGGCGTTGACTAAAAGGAGGGAACTGCTGTAGCACAACATTCGGATACATTGCTGACATATGCACATGTCGGGCGCTTCCAGTGCCACCGCCTGGAACTCTTGGAGCATTCGATGTGGGAGGTGGTCCACGAAATATTCCGCCAGTTTGTGGATTTGAACGGGTGTTACCAGAACTGTTATTACCCGATGACACAAACTGTAATATCGGCGATAAAAATATAATTGTAAGTAAGTATTCGACTACTGAAATATCCATAATTGTGCCCCTAATCCATATATTTAAAATACAAATACAATTTTTAAACTACTAACTTATTGTTTTCCATTATGTTATGTGACCGTTAGCCGAAGAAATCAGAAAAATGTAGTATGAAACATTGTGAATCAAGTTTATGAAGCACCTATGTATACCAATATATTATAAAGAAAAATAATAAAAAAAACCTTAAACATTTTTATTTTATTTATCAGTATTACGAAAACTTAGGTTATTCAGTCTCAACACATGGCTTGACCTTCATTCAATTTGAAATCGGACAATTGGACATTCAAGAAAAACAAAAAAATAATACTAAATACGCAGATCAAGTTTGTTTTATATTTTTTCCACGCCCCTTTCCGTCCATAATAACTGGAAAAGCCGTAATAATAGACGTAGAGCACTGAATTTTGGTATGCATAATAATAATATATTCACAATGATTCCTGTAAATTTGGTTGAGATCGAAAGAAAAACAAGAAAGTTATTAAAGAATCAATTGTATATGCAAAATTCACTTGCAGCTGCTCGCGCTTTGTTTGTTTAGTTGACAGTGTGACCATGTCGGTATTTAATGGATTCCTTTAAAATTTGTATATACAAGAAAAACAAATATCAGTATATTCTATGGTATATTTTTTGTTAAAATATCATTTAAGCTTTTTGTTTTCTCTCGAAATGGGTTGCGGGTATCATACGGTCGAGCACTCTCGACTGTAGGTTCCTTACTTGTTTTGTATACATACATATTTGAAAATAGCGGGTATAAAAATTCATATCATAACGACATGGTCACACTGTCAACTAAACAAACAAAGCGCGAGCAGCTACAGGTGAATTTTGCATATAAAATAGATTCTTTAATAACTTCCTTGTTTTACATTCGATCTCAACCAAATTCACAGGAATCATTGAATATATAATTATTATTATGCATACCATTAAATGTTCTAGGTCCATTATTACGGCTTTTACAGTTTTTGGGGGCGGAAAGGGGCGTGGCAAAAATTTTAACGAAATTTGATCTGCGTAGGACATATAAGAGTACTGTCACCAAATTTGGTAGCGCTAGCTCTTATAGTCTCTGAGATCCAGGTGTTCATACATACAGACAGACGGACATGGCTATATCGTCTCGGCTATTGACACTGATCAAGAATATATATACTTTATGTGGTCGGAGATGCCTCCTTCTGCCTGTTACATACATTTTCTGTTGGCACTAAGTTATAATTGCCTTCTACCCTATGAGTAGCGGGTATAATAAGTGTGCCCTGATTCCATTAGTTTGTGATCATAGCAAACAATCATTCACTATCAGGGGTGCCACAGAAATAAACACCAACCATATTCAAAGCAAAACAAAAACAGCTTTAGCATATTTCAGGTCCCACAGGGACCATTTGGAGATGATTTTAAAATAATATATATTATACAAGCCAGATTTACACGCAGCTTCGCCCGCGAAGAACCTAAAAATAATTTGTTTGTTTTTGTTTAATTTGTTGATCTTCCCGCTGTAGCCTCTCGCTTATTTCATTTCCATTTAAATTTAAAATTCAGTCCCTGAATTAAAAAGAATTACGAATCCTATCTTTGATCGAACGTTCGACCAGAGCATCCGCATTCAGATGCACTAAACCCTGCACCACAAACTTGGATAAAAAAAATTCCAAAAACAAAATTATCTCATCGAGTTGTTTTTATGTAAAACTAAATAAATTGAATTGTTGCTTACACAACATACATATTTGTTATTTTGGTAGCAACATTATTTTATTTTCTGCAAGATTCTTAAATGGAAACATATGTATATCAATATTTAAAAATACAACTTCATCCTCCAATTAAGCCTCCGTCGCGCAGCCCTCCCCTCCCCACGCATCAACCTTGCCGTTCTTACATGAACACATTCCTTTTATATTCAAAGCCAGCTGCCCCCAGCTTCGCCTCCCACGGCAAACCCACGAAAGGCTTTTCGATGTTTACGCAAAAATTATTTCTCCACTTTCCCAAAAACAAAATTTGTTAGCTTTCATTCCAATTAGTCAATACAAATTAAAATAGAGTTGCAAGTAGGAATGTGCAAAACATAAATGCGTCGAACATCGATTTCGTTTGGCGATATGTGCAGATTTCGCTGTTTCCGAGGTCTTTGTAGATATCGCCGTTGCGAACGCATTCATGTTTTTGTAAAACACGCAAAAACAAACTAAGAAAAATTATCTGTATTACATTAAAAAATTCTTTTCAGTCTAAAACAAAGCTTTAACCCAACATCGATATTTTATTTGGAAATCATCAATCAAGAACGATATCGATATATTTCCCAAAAAAAAAAATCTCTAAAAACAAAAATGGCCCAATTAATTTCATTATCTTTCAAGGTATATTAGAACATAAATGATTTACTAAGTAAAACAACATTATGCAATGCACTTCTCAAGTTATACTCAATACACTTAGACGGACATAGATAAATCAGCTAGGCTGTTAATGCTGGTCAGAAATATGCATATATATTTACATATATATTTGTATATTATACATATTTATTTGTATAAGGTCGGATCTGCTGTCACATACACTTCTGGACAAAATAATAAGTACACATATCGCGCCTATTAGTTGCTAAAGGGTTTTCAATAGTTATAGAATGTACCGCTATTATTTGTTTACATTTTGAAAGGTTATAGTAAACATTGTTAAACATTTAAATAAAAAATGAAGGTTGGGAACCAGGTTTTTTGAATGACAAGCATACATTTGTGCTGGATGAGCATTTTGGTCTGGCCAAAATAATAGGTACACACGTGTTATTTTTTAATGTTATAGACCTAAATGTATAAATTTGGTAACTAATGTTGATTTATTTTGACTTTTTGCATATTTAAGTACATCTAAGTTAAAGCTGGGAATATTTTTTGTTTAGAATGCCTTAAAAATAAAATTGCCAACAAAAAACGAGGATGGAAGAAGAAATCTTCACAATGACATATTCATGTTCTTCAAGGTTATTTCCGATTTGCCATAGAAGTAAAAGGGTGGACCTATTAGACCTCACGCCCAAAAAATGTAATTCTCTTCAACAAAAAAACCGAAAAAGAGTCAACAGTGTAGTGACTATTAGTTGTCATGGTCTGGGCCAAAGGAATACAACTTTGTGAAGCGAGAAACAAATCTAAATATTTTTGATAATGACAACAGACGATATATAGATTGCCCAAATAGCAAAGGGCCGTTATTCAAAGAAGACTATCTGCCGATGTGCGCATTCATCGGTAAACTAATAATATGACCCTATTCGGAAATAAGAATAATTTTATATATACGCTTCCTTACGCTGAGGAACAAATAGCCTTAAGACGAGTCTTTCATCAGGATAACGACCCAAACCGCTCATCAAGACTGGCCAAGGGCTGGTTTACAGAAAAAAAGGTAAACATTATGAGTTGGCCAAGTAAGTTTTTTGACTCAAAGTTTGAGTCACAAACACAATTGAAAACTTATGGGTAGACTTGAAATGGTGAATTGGCATAAATACGATTTCAAAATTCGAAGAATTGTGGAAATTATGTGAAAAAAATTAGGTATGCGATTCGTACGGAGATTCTTCGCAAACTTATTGCTAGGATGCGAAAAAACTTCGCAAACGTTTACAAAATGAATGCGACGTAATTGGATACCAAAATTAGATAGCTATTACCAGAAAATAATAGAACAATTTGTTATGTTTTTGTTTTTGGCTTTGTAGAATTGAAGTACTTATTTTTTTGACCAAGCATTGCTTATGATTTTTTGATTAAATCGATCACAAACTTTAAGCTTGAAATAGAAAATGGTTTATGTCTATTATTTTTATAATCTACTATATATCAACAAACTAAAAGTGGATTAGATTTTTGTTCAAGTTATTTAAAAAAGTTTTACGAGGTGAGAAAGAAATGTTATGGAATACTTATTATTTTGTCCATTAGTGTACATGTAGAGCCCCAGAGTTTTCGGCTCGTTTCGAAATTCGAACACAGCATGTTCATACGTTAGTATGAGCTCACAGATTTGACATAAATTTGTATTTCTTGGTCAGATTGTCTACCAAAGTAATTACGTCCGTAAAGTTGCACCTGATTTGTTAACCATTTTCTAGAATTATTACGACTATTTTATTTAAATTAAACTCGCTAACTAACTGATCTACGTGTAACAAAAATAATTGTAGATCTATCTTTATTATTCTCTGAGATGTAGGATTCATAAACACGACAGAAATGGCGATATAGTCGAGATCTAAGATGTAATACAAATAAATTTGAAATGTAAGTCCCATTATGGCGTATAAGCAATAGCTTATTTGTTTATGTCATGTGTTTTACCTCTTGGGTTGGTTGAAAACTACTATTCGATAGTAGATTACTGTTTTTATAGTCGAATTTTCTATTATCGATACAACTGACGTTCACACCGTTTACAACGCCTAGAAGACCCTTGTCATGGATAGCATATGGTGATGTACTAGTGCCAACAGCGATACCATGAGAATTGGCCAGTGCTATAATGCTTTGATTGTGATTGCTCCCGTTACTCCCGTTAGCTGTACTGTTGTTGCCGTTGGAGCTGACGCAATGCGTGGTATTATTGGAAGCTATTGAATTGTTGATTGTTGCATTGTTGCTGACGGTGCTATTCGCCATATCTGATACAGACAACGCGGTAACGCTGCCCACAAAACGACCATTTGAGTCGATGATTCCATTACTGCCGCCAGTCAATTGTGCTGCCCTATGTTGACCAGCAAGATTGTAGATTGCAGCCGAGCTCAGCTCGGAGTTGAGTTGGCAGCTGTTAACGGTCATTATGTTTCCGCCACTACATATCACGGAAGACTGCGGCTGTTGAGATCCAACTGTCAGTGTTGGAGCCATTGATGGTCGATGGTTTAGCACATTCGCGTAGCTTTGCTGTGACTGTGATTGGGTTTGTTGTTGATGTGATTGCACCTGGTGTGATGATGGCATGTGAGAGGGCTGTTGCACATTTGTCGTTGTTGTGGCTTTTAGTATTGACACAACATTATATGCCTTGTTTATTTGAAATTGCGGCTGAGTAGTACTGTGTTGGGGTAGAGATGACTGCTTTGAACCTGCAGCTATCGGCTGCATTGGTGATACATATTTTTTGTTGGTTTTTTTATTAACCGGCAAAATCTACAACAGATTGAAAATGTTTCATTTTGTCGTCGCTACATGAGGAACATATAGCAAACATTTTACACAATACATCGCAAATGAATTTGAAATATAAATCGTAAATAAACTAAACCAGCGGCACAATAACAAAAACAACATAAACAAAAACTCAACTTTGAGTGAAAATTTGAGCTAATTATCTTTCAAAACTACTTCTAAATAATTAAAAAAAAAATAAATAAATTCACGATTTATAACTAATTCACTTTCTAATGGGCGAGCACTAATTTCAAATTTTTCCCATTTTTACAATGGCAGATGAACCCCTGTTTTTTAAGAGATTCATTTGGATTTAGAGAGGCCTTAACTAAGCAAATATTAAATAAATACTTTTTTATAATTAATTTGGTTATCCGTTGATAGAAATAAATTAAATTTACGATGAAAAATTTATCCTCATTAGTATTTATTGTATATCGTAGTATATTTAGTGTATTGCAATGGAACGATTTTATTTTGTGTTCTGCTCGTCGAGTTGTTGAAAGCCCCAAATGGAAGGCACTTAATATTTTGGGTAAGGTGCTGTGGCGGAATCTATAATATTAATATCCATTACGATTTTCAGCTTAGATATTCGCCCTATATAAAAATATGCACAACCTGGCCCATACCACAATATAATGGTAGCAATTTACAAAGAATTTGGCATAGAACGAAGTAGGTCATTCCCATGGTAATGCGAATGGGTTTTTGAGCCTTTCAATTGATTTCTTTACGTCAATCCCTAATAGTTTGCACTATCGCACTTATGTTAAGGTTGTTTCAAAGCTTGGCTTTGCAGGACAGCCATTTAACCAGAAAAAAGGTCAGAAATCGATTTCGTTTACGAATTTGATATTTTTTCGACAGAATAAGGAATAACTTAATGTTTTTTTTTTAATATTTACGTTTTAATTTAATTAATAGAAATGCAATTGCAATGACTATATGCTTTATCCTAAGTTGTCCTATTATTTATTATACGCATAAATAATAATTAAAAATGACTTTTTAATTATTTCACAAAAGAATTATTTTTATAAAAATATTGTTGGTATTACAAAAAAAAGGAATCACAATTAATAAGTGATTTTAAATTCTAATTAAACTTTAGTTATATGAAGGATAACCAAATTATATTTGTATAAACAATAATTTGAATGATTGATAATAAAAAAAAGCTGTATTGTGAATTGTTTGATGCTTATACTTATTCTAATTTATTTTGCAAAGCCGAAAACCGAAACTTATTTTCACTACGAAATACATATAGCCCGATCAAAATAAATTACATAATTGAAAGCAATTATTCTTTAAGGAAAATTTTTATATTCTATGTTAAAGTTTCGATAGTGAAATCTGTAATCAAATTTAACGAACAAAACATTTGAATTGTGTGGGAGAAAAATAATTAAAAATGCTACAGTCGAGTGTACACGACTGTAAGATACCAGGTACCCATTTTGGAACATTTTTTAAACTATGGTTATTTACTGTCAACATCTTAAGAGCACATAAAAGTGCTATTGACAATACAAGAACAAAATATTTTGACAGTGTGCATAAAAAAACTCTTAAACTTTGAAACTGCTTTTACTTTATTGAGACGGTAACAAGTAAGTACAAACGTACAAGATTTGGTAGCTCTACATCCTAAAGTTTCTGAGATATTGCGGTTAATACGGGTAGCGGGTATAAAAAAGGGTATATCTTACAATTTATGAATTTTGCGATATTGTTGAACAATAATAAAGGCACTTACCATATTTTGGGGCTGCATGTTTCTTGGAATTTCCGTTTGTGTTGATAAATTTGTTGGTGAAGGTCGCATAACGAAATAATCAAAATGTTGTTGTCAAAACGGTTACCCGGTTCGATCCGTTTTACATAGATAGCGATCCGGGGCGATTTTTGACCCGCTGACAATACGTCAAACAACCATTTGAAAATGACTACTAGGGGTTACAACTTGAAGTTAATAAACACAATAGATAATTATAACAAACAACTCACCTGTAAGATTTTAGCGGTTTTTATATGTCAGAGACTCGACCTAGAATTAAAACCAAAATATTACAAATTGGTATAATTTGTAAACAAAATATTAATTTTTATAGCTTATACTACACAATAATATGTTCAATATATATTAAATAAAACATAAGTAGTCGTGCTTTATAAAAATAAATTTATGTTGAATGGGATATACACAATAAAATATTTATGTGTTGCATACATACATACATGTATGTATGTATGTACATGTGTACATAATAATGCAAAGACGTCGACTGATATGTTGCAACTTCACTAGCACGTGTCAAATCTACAAATGTTGATTTCGTTTCGTAAAAATGTAAAGTCCAGAATTTAAAAAAGCCGAATCCCGAAAACACTATCACAATCATACTTTGCTTTCTTCCAAATATTTTGCCAACGTTGCGCACGATGTAGAACATCCTACATGTGTGAAATCGAAAGAATCGCAAATATATTTGGAAGAGTATTTCACAAATAAAAATTTAAGATACCAGCAACAAATGAAAGAATGCACAGAAATGAATTTCCTGAGTAATTTAAAACTTGAAAATATTTTACAAGCGATCAACGTCAACGATTTGCCCTATGTACTTTATAATATGTCATCATGTAATTTTACTTGACATCCGTCGCTGCAAAAATTATGTTACCTGCACCATTCGTCACTAGTTGGATAAGCAATATAAATATAACAAAAACAATAATGTCTACTTCAAACCTTTATTGTGATAAACTAGTTAATTAAGTTATATACGACTTCTGTATGTTAATTTCAAAAAACAATTTATTTCTACAATTTCATTCCACATGCAATGTGATGTGTGGAAATGGTGACATAGCATCGATAAAAGTAGTATCGACTATCGCATTAAAACGCCATAGTTGCTCTTAGGGTTTCGATACATAGTTCGATATTTTTATATTGCTGTTTCGATAAATCAAGAATGGTTAAAAATGAATTACTTCCGATATATAAATGTATATATAATGTAATAATCATTTCGCATACCTTAATCATGTTATTTATGAAAGCACATAGAAAAGTAGTTTTCCTATGAACACATCATACGCTTGGTTTAAAAATTTTTTGTAATATACATTTATATGTTATAATAGTTCTACTTATATTGTGCAGTCTTAAGGCTCCTTGGAAAAATAATTTTCGGTATAATGTCGATATTTCCAAACCAATAACCAAAACCAATTACTCCAATAAAAATATTCTTGAGCTCAATTTTGATTTAAATAGATCCACAAATATTTAATGATCATGCAATATTATTCCAGTGCCGATAACTTATTAGCTAACTTTTAGCTTAATGCGCTATTTGGCCATTGAACGAAAATTAAAATTAGTCCATCACCCGATATATACAATTTAATGTCTTGCAATTAAGTTAAAAGACAACTTATGAATGTCTTATCTGATACAAAGTTATTAGGATGTGTGGGCTTTTGAATATGATAAAATTATTCCTAACATTTTGTCAAAGCCATTATCTGTTTTAGACTGATGATAACGCTCTTCAACTTAAAAACCATTGTGTAACACGATCTTAGGTTTTTTGTTCAGCAGACAATAATATACACATACATACATACATATGTAGAAATAGATATATGAAATAAAGTATTAACGTTAGGAATTGAAAGTGTTGCAATAATTGTTTGCGTAAAAAACGCTAGATTAGCAAAAAAAAAACTAAAAACCCCAAAAATCGTACTCTGCTTGCACTTTACCAAATTCAAATGGCTGAAAACCAGCTCAACCTCAGCATTGGACCACGGCAACGTGAGTAATTGCAAAGAAAAGATGGTCAGCTGTTTAAACCTCTGGTTTCCACCAGAATCGCGGTATACGTAAACTTCCAGCCAAAACTGTAATGTGTAGTCCTTATTTTCCCAATTTAGAATATTAACGGTTTGATACTGCTCTTCAATTTGGTCAATATTTTATGTTCCAAAGTGTTTTAAATCTGAAACAATGCTGGGTTTTTTATTTTTTAAGAAATTGCCAACTGCAAATGTTCGCACTTCAACGATCACGGACGATATATTATCGATAATGCTTTAGTGCTGTAAAAGCTTAAGAAATGCAAATTTTTAAAAATAGAATTTGATACAGTAAAAATCCTAATTCGATTTGAAATTAGGCTAAATTAACATCTTCCACCTGTTTTAAAATTGTTCCCACAATCGCCATTCAAAAAACCCCAAATCTGGGGGAAATAACGATAAAACGGCAACACTGAGTGCAACTAGCTGGCTCAGTCATTTGAACCCGACTTAACTGTAACGGTCACATTTTTTGCATTTAAAAAGTCTTGTTGTCTGAACGACAGTTAACCTTCCAGTTAGATCCCCAAAGGACATTAATTTAAAAAATTGTCTTATCATTTACATATTGTTTATAAACAGATTGTAAATTATTGTATTATTATTATTATAGTTTTTATTATTATTATTCATGTTATATATGAAAGTACATAGAAAACAAGTAAGAAAGCTACAGTCGAGAGTGCTCGACCGTATGATACCCGCAAACCATTTCGAGGGAAAAAGAAAAACTTAAATGATATTTAAAAAAAAATATACCAAAGAATATACTGAAATTAGTTTTTTCTTTTTATATATATTTGAAAATAGCGGGTATAAAAATCCATAACATACCGACATGGTCTCTGTCAACCAAACAAACAAACCGGGAGCAGCTGCAAGTGAATTTTGCAAATAAAATTGTTCCTTTAATAACTTCCTTGTTTTTCATTCGCTCTCAATCAAATTCACAGAAGTCATTAGGACTATAATTATTATTATGCATACCAAAATTCTCTATGTCGAATATTACGGCTTTTCCAGTTTTTGAGGGCGGAAACTTGATCTGCGTCAGAACTACAGGATTACTGTCACCAAATTTGATATCTCTAAGTCATTCACACACTTAAATATGCGTTGGGCATAACTATTTCGATAAATAATTTAACAAATAACTTTTGTTCTACTTATCCGATTTTTACCAAAATGAAAGGGTATACTAAGAGTATTAAGCACAGATGGCCTACCAAATAACACAACATTACACAAAGAGCTTTTGGAGTTATACGCGATTTGTTCTAGATTTATGCATATTGTGGGCGAAGGCATCCAACTTTTGAAACAAACTTGAACTGCGTAAGGAATGCAGGAACCTATGTACATATGTACCAAATTTTGTGTCTCTATGTCTTATAGTCTCTGAGATCTACATTTTCTGTTGGCACTAAGTTATAATACCCTTCTACCCTATGAATAGCGGGTATAAATACAGTTTTCCTATGAACGTTTCATAGGCTTGGTTTAAAAATGATTTGTAATATATTATTATTATTATTATTATTATTATTGTTATTATTATTATTATTATTATTATTATTATTATTATTATTATTATTATTATTATTATTATTATTATTATTATTATTATTATTATTATTATTATTATTATTATTTTTATTATTATTATTATTATTATTATTTTCATTATTATTATTATTATTATTATTATTATTATTACATAGCCAGTCAAAAAGTAAAAGCGCAATGCGTTTGCTGTTAAAAGAGGAGCCACCAAAGTCGAAGCGGACAACATAAAAGCTTCACGAAAATAGCTTTTGCCGTAATCTCTTTGCTTACGTTACGCTCTTTCCAATGTTGCAGGGCGAACTGAAAAATTGCGGAAAGTAATGAGTTCTTATTAGGTAAGAGCTTCATGTGCTCTGTAAGATTCGACTATGACTGTGAATGTATGTTTGTATTGCCTGCTGCTATTTTCAATGCTGGGTCGCTTCTCTTTAAGGTCCATTGCGGCTGCTGGCTGCAGTGGTGCGCTCCTGAAAAAGGCCATCCAGGGAGAGATGGACAGTTAAATGGATTCTGTTGTTGTTTCAGTCTCTGCTTTGTTGTTGTTCTTTTTCATGATGGAAACCTCTCTACTGTTTGCCTCTGCATGTTGTTGTTACTCGGATGGTCTCTGCTACTGCTGCTGCTTGTACAAGAACTGCTTGGGCTTATCATAAGGAAATCAGTTTATCTACGGTTAATGGTATGCAAGGATGTGTGTGCGCGTTTCTCACTTATAACTGAAACTCATATTGAGCAAGGACTTTATTTGTAAATTCAGAAAATATAAAACACACCAAAAATTATACAATTCCCATCACGGTAAGTAATGCCACAATTTACTTAACGTGCAGCACTTTTATGAAATGTGTAGAAAACAATATAATTTTGATTTCAAATTTATTTCTGCGTATGTGTTTGTAAGTTTAACTGTAAAAGTTAAATGAACGCGATGGTGGCCACTTAAGGGAGCATGAATGTATGTGGCTGACTGTGTGGCATATTGGTGTTTATCTTAACACCCACACAGTTAAAGAAACCAACATAGGTGAAGAATTCTTCGATATAGGGCACCCTATAATGCATATACACACATGAGCAGTTGCGTACATAATATACATATGTATGTATATAATATGTGTGCATAGCAAACTAATATTTCTGTATTGTGCACATTTTCACACAGTTAAATCAATTTACATGTGCATCTATATACATAGTATGTATGTACATTTGTAAGAATATGCATACAATATGTATGTATATGTATGCATATTCATATATACATACATACATATGAGAGTAGCTAGAATTGAACAAGTCTTTTGTATTAGTTGCGTTCGAATGTACATTATTACAAATATTAAGTTTTATTATACTTATGATTAATCAGGTACATATGAGTGCATATGTTTTATTGTTATTCCAATTTTTTAAAAAGTTCGTGCAAAGGATTGAAGGATAAAAATTCACAGGTGCTCGATTAAATTTGTTTGGCCTTTAGTCGGAAGTCCAACCATTTTTATACCCGCTACCCATAGGGTAGAAGGGTATTATAACTTAGTGCCAAAAGAAAATGTATGTAACAGGCAAAAGGAGGCATCTTCGACCCCATAAAGTATATATATTCTTGATCAGTATCAACAGCCGAGACGATATAGCCATGTCCGTCTGGCTGTCCGTATGAACACCTTGATCTCAGAGACTATAAGAGATAAAGCTTTGACATTTTTTTTAAATGCAGATCAAGCTTGTTTTAGAAATTTGCCACGCCTACTACAGCTTTGGTTAGAGCGCCCGTATGCGTGTCTCAGTGTGCGTCTTTGCCTGAGTTTGAATCGCGCTTGTGAAATTTTTTAAGTTTATTTTACCAAATTTAACAAGTTTTCTTAATATTTCAGATATATTTTACTGCTCCACAAAACTGGGTACTGGGTATTTTACAGTCGAGCACACTCAATTGTAGCTTTCTTGTTGTTAATATTATTTATTATTTCTCTAATTTTCTTTCTCATTATTGAAAACCTACCAAATACAGGTAAAAAGTATATTACATAGGGAGGCATATCTGGCCACTTGAATTATACGTGTACTTATATTCTTGATCAGCATTAACAAGCGAGTTGTCTATTCTGTCTGTCCTTGTAAGAGTGTCGATTTCAGAGGCGATAAGAGCAATGGAAATATATAGGTTTACTAAAAAATATTGAAAAAAATTTGCTTTTGTTCATCATACATTTTATAGTTTGTAAACCGTGCCATTAGAAAATGGGGAAAAACAAGGCATATCCGACCCTATACATACATATATATATTCTTGATCAACATCAACAGGAGACTTGGCTTAGACATGTCTGTGTGTCCGAGTAACTGCGTAGATTTCGGAGATTAAAAGAGCTATTGAATGGTATGCAGGTTTTGTATGTAACGCAGATTAAGTTTATTGTTTACACCTTATGCAAATTTAGAACTAGTAAATTTTTCGTTATGGTCATGAATTGTGTTAAATATTAGAAATTATGTTTAATTTGTTCAATCAATGCCTCCATCTATTTTCTCTGAATATATTCTGTAATTTTGGTAGAAATGTGAATAGTCGAAAACAAGTAAGAAAGCTACAGTCGAGAGCGATCGACCGTATGATACCCGCAACCCATATCGAGAGAAAACAAAAAACTGTAATGATATTTTAACAAAAAAATATACCAAAGAATACTGAAACTTGCTTTATTTGAAAATAGCGGATAAAAATCCATAACACCGACATGGTCACACTGTCAACTAAACAAACAAAGCAAGTATAACTCCAAAAGTTCTTTGTGTAATGATATGTAATTTAGTAAGCCAACTGTGCTTAATACTCTTAGTATACCCTGTATTTTTGGTAAAAATCGGATAAGTAGATCAAAAGTTATTTGTTAAATTATTTATCAAAATAAATGTGCCCAATGCATATGGACGTTTTAAGTGTGTGAATGACCCAGAGATATCAAATTTGGTGACAGTATTCATGTAGTTCTTACGCAGATCAAGTTTGCTTTAGATTTTTGCCACGCCCCTTTCCGCCCCCAAAAACTGGAAAAGTCGTAATAATGGACCTAGAGCACTGAATTTTGGTATGCATAATAATAATTATAGTCTCAATGACTCCTGTGAATTTGGTTAAGATCAAATGAAAAACAAGGAAGTTATTAAAGGATCAATTTTATATGCAAAATTCACTAGCAGCTGCTCGCGCTTTGTTGGTTTAGTTGACAGTGTGACCATGTCTGTGTTATGGATTTTTATACTCGCTAGTTTCAAATATATAAAAACAAAACAAATTTCAGTATATTCTTTGGTATATATTTTTTGTTAAAATATCATTTCTGTTTTTTGTATTCTTTTGAAATGGGTTGCGGGTATCTCGACTCTCGACTGTAGCTTTCTTACTTGTTATTCTTAGTTTTATGGTTTTATTAATATGAAGCTAGTGAACACCAGTAATACATCTTACTTGGGAAGAAACTTGACTCGTAATGAAGGTAGTTTCGGCGCATACAAATCTTTGCAATATTAGAAACAGTAATAAATTTAATATTTTATTTGAAAAAAATGTAAAATATTTTAATCAAGTTTTAAAACTTTTTCGTGTTTATTTTTTTTTTACTTTTTATTAAACGTTAGCATTATTTTTTTGAGTAATACAAAAAAAATTTTATTAAATAATATTAATTTTGAATATATGTATTGACATTTGTTTTTGTATTATTTATTACATCTGATTGTTGTTGTCGATCCCAATCTATCATTTATCTTTATCAACAATATGATATAGTTTTGGGTATCGAGTTATTTAACAAAAAATATATATGACGTAATAAACTAATTTATTTTTTTAATTTCAAAGTCGACTCAGTCGATAAAAAACTAAAAAATTGTAGTAACGAACAGGTACATGCTTAGATTATTAGTATAGAGGATAAGAGATAAAATTGTAAAATTACGTGAATGTTTTACGGAGATAAACCATTTAATATGTCTATGTAGGTAAGAAAAATCAATTTCACTTTAATAAGTTAACTATAATTATAACCCCAAGAGAAAATATGATATTTGAAAAATAAATGTTATGTGTGTATATATAAATTTTTTTTATTTCAATTTCAATGCCGATTATATGGGTCGGAAAGGGGCGTGACAAAAATTCGAAACAAACTCGACAAACTAAGACATACACGATTACTGTCACCATGTTTAAGATCTCTAGGTCTCACAGTCTCTGAGATTTAGGTGTCCACACAGATAGACGGACATGGCTATATTGTCTCTACTGTTGACTCTAATCTATATATTCTTTATTAGGGTTTTATAACGTAATGCCAACAGAAAATGTGTGTAACCGGCAAAAGAAGGCAACTCCGACCCCTTAAAATATATATATTCTGGATCAGTGTCAACAGTCTGTCTGTCTGTATGAACACTCATCTTAGATACTATAAGAGCTAAAGCAAATTTATGTATGTGTGCTGTAATTACAAACTAATGGGAGCACGGTAACTTGTACTCAAGCACTCTCGACTAGCTCGTTCTTAATTATTTTTATATCAATATTTTATTTGCAATCTGACAATAAAAAGAAATTTTACATTTTCTCCAACATTCTTTAATTGAAACATACACGTGTATTGTCAATATTAAAAAATTAATACTTCATCCACCCAAAACTGCCTGCGAATGCAACCACTCGGTATATTTCGAAAAACAATTAAAAATAAGTTTAGCCGTGTCTTAATTCAAAAAAATTCGATCCTACGACCTGTTCATCCGCGTTAGTACGTTCTGCCCCCAGGACCAGAGCCTGCTCTGAAGGAAGATATTCCAAAGGCAATATTACGCTCACTGAGATATTTGAATGTAAACTGAAATAAATTGTATTGTTAACATTTGCTTACAAGATTTGGATATTATTTTGTATCTTTATTTCTATTTTGTGTTGTTGCCTCTGACAACGGCCTTCATCTAAACCCTCTCGGTATTTTCATGAAAATTACTTCAATTCCGTTTAATTAAAAAAAAAAAATGTTGGCAGTCGCAGAATTAAAAAAAAGTGTGGTACAGACTAGGATGAAAGAAATTACAAAACAAAATAAGCCCATTGAGCTATTTGTTGTGTTGTTGGCGATATTTTTGCATTTCCTAATACGATCTTTTGTTGAAAAATACATGTGTAATGGCAATATTAGAAAATTAATACTTTATCCTGCCAATACAGCCTCCGACTGCAGCCACTTTATAAAATAATTTAAAAAAAGTTTGCCCGTCTCATCCGCGTTCAGATACATATTTATTTATGTAAAAAAAATAAATTTATTTATTGGGAAATAAAAAAAATATTAGAATTTGTTTACTGTAAATTTAAAAAACTTCACGGTGGGCAGACCTTTCTCTCTCCCTTGCGCGACTCGAACACGCGGACTGGCGGATACTCTAGTTTTCGCTGTGGCCCGATCGGCTTCCAAACACAAACTTAAGCCTTTTACAATATTTGTAGTTTCAATGCAAAAAAAATTCTTTGTTGCTTACTCAACATTACACATACATATGTAAGCAAAATGTAAGCAAAATTTGTTGTCTATTACAATTTCATTGTGCAACCTACTTAAATTGACATATTTTTAAAAAGTTAAATTGCGATAGAATAGAGTGCGAGTGCGAGTTGAGCTCGGTCGTCCGGCTGACTAAGAGCTTGCAACTCTAGCCCCTGAGCCAGTACCGTCACTGCGGGCCGCGGTCCGGCTAAACACTACTATATATTACATGCATTGAATTTTACAACTGTGATTAAAAATAGTTTGAGTAATTATTTCTGAAAATTGTTATCTGGTGGTCGTCTAGATGTCCACATATAGGTTGTGTCAAAATTGCAGCATCGACGCTTTTATCGTTTGGGCTGTGCTATTGACTATCAGCTCCATCAGTGTCTATGAACTACATAATAAATATGGATATATAGGGTCTCAAATAGTTATATTAACCCTATTACAATGTACCCTTTTTTACCCCTTTTAATTTAACCGGTTATCCGTATATCTTATATATTCGAACATATGACACAATGAACGACAATGAATCAATTTTTTTTATTTCAATTTGTCTCTTATAGATGTTTGATGTTTCTGAACTATCATGGAAAAAGGCAAAGGAAAAAGAAAATCATCAACCGTCTATAATGTTGTGAATTGCGGTGGAACAATTACTTAAATACTTTATAACAAAACCATCATAATGAAGAAAGCTTCTAAAATGAAAACATATGAGAAACAATTGTTAGTTTTAGTGATATTAAGCTTCACTTGGAGACCAGAAGCTGTTAGTGGCGGAAAGTCACAAACTCAGGACACAGTGTCAGTGTCGCTGCCAGGCGATATAATACTGGGTGGCTTATTTCCAGTACACGAAAAAGGCGAAGGTTCAGCTCCATGCGGGCCCAAGGTCTACAATAGAGGAGTGCAACGATTGGAGGCAATGCTGTATGCCATTGATCGTGTCAATAATGATACAAATCTGCTGCCCGGTATTAGTATAGGCGTACACATTCTAGATACATGCTCGCGCGACACTTACGCTTTAAATCAATCCCTGCAGTTTGTACGTGCATCACTTAATAATCTAGATACCTCCATTTTTGAATGCTCTGATGCATCCAGTCCGCTGTTGAAGAAGAACGCGTCTTCGGGGCCAGTGTTTGGCGTTATCGGCGGCTCATACAGTTCAGTGTCGCTGCAGGTGGCAAATCTATTTCGCCTCTTCCACATACCACAAATATCGCCAGCCTCCACAGCCAAAACACTGTCCGATAAATCGCGTTTCGATCTGTTTGCGAGAACGGTGCCGCCAGATACATTTCAGTCGGTCGCCCTAGTTGATATTATTAAGAACTTCAATTGGTCTTATGTTTCTACTATTCATTCGGAAGGCTCCTATGGTGAGTACGGCATTGAAGCGTTCCATAAGGAAGCCAGTGAACGACATGTGTGTATTGCTGCTGCTGAGAAAGTCCCAAGTGCAGCGGATGATAAGGTCTTTGATGCAATTATTAGCAAACTACTAAAGAAACCAAGCGCTCGAGGGGTTGTTCTTTTCACACGCGCTGAGGACGCTCGACGCATTCTACAAGCAGCGAAACGTGCGAATTTATCACATCCACTTCACTGGATAGCCAGCGATGGCTGGGGCAAACAGCAAAAGCTTCTTGACGGGCTGGAAGATATAGCGGAGGGTGCAATTACCGTTGAGTTGCAATCGGAGATTATAGAAGATTTTGATCGTTATATGATGCAATTAACGCCACTTTCTAATCAGCGCAATCCATGGTTCGCTGAATACTGGGAGGATACCTTTAACTGCGCTCTAACTGGCAGCTCTCAGGGCAATGCAACAAATCATAAAGAGAGAACGGTTTGCGATGATAACTTACGGCTATCAGAGAAAGTTGGGTAAGCATTTAAAAAATCTTCCTACAAGTTAATGACTAAAATCGATACCTATTTATGAAATGGGTGCATGTGTATGCATTTTTCTCCAAATTAAATATTAGATGCAAACCGGAACCAAAACAAAGTAAAGATCAAAATAAAATTTGAATTCCAAAACGTATTATGTTAATATTTTGTGATGAACATAATATAAAAATGTATGTATATATACGTTTTTTTTTTTGCATAGATATGAACAGGAATCGAAAACACAGTTTGTTGTTGATGCAGTCTATGCCTTTGCCCATGCACTTCATCATTTACATACTGATCTGTGCACGCAGAAACCCGACAATGAAGAAGGACAACAAGGCCATCAAGTGCATAGCGAATCCGTCTGGTATCGCAAGCCAGTAGTCGATATCCATTCACAGGCGTGTCCCGATATGGCCAGCTACGATGGCAAAGACTTTTACAACAATTACTTGCTAAATGTCTCATTTGTTGGTACTGTTTCGTCCTCCATTATCGAAGTACCATATTTGAAATGAAAATTTATTGACAATATTTTTTAAATGTTGCAGACCTTGCTGGGAGCGAAGTAAAGTTTGATCGTCAAGGAGATGGATTGGCTAGGTATGACATATTAAATTATCAACGACTGGATAATTCGTCTGGCTATCAGTACAAGGTAAATTGCAAATAATATTGAATAACTACATCTACATACTTACATCCAAATGTTAATGTCAACGGGTCACGCACTCTTCGGATGATCTAAAAAGAAAAACAACCAAGAACGCTTTACTCGTGAGTGCTCGACGGCAAGATGATGATTATTTAATTTTCGTGGCCAAGAGTACATCCCTTGCTCTTGATGAAACATTTATAAACTATTTTCAATATATATTTTAATTTTATTATTTTTTTTATGCTCACATTTATTTATTATTTGAAATTATTTTTCAATTTGATTAATTTTGCTTCCATTTGATTTTATTGAAGCATATACATATATAAATGTAGTAAATATTAATAATTAACATAAAATATGTGTTCGCAAAAATATTTAAATAATTGTTTATTTTAGTAAATCAAAATTAAAAAATAAGAAAAGTTTATTTGTTTAATATCTGGTTAGTAATGACAAACTATCTGTTAGGTCATGTGCATATGTGTATGTGTATTCGGCTCATAATCGGAAACTAATTTTAACAGCGACAAATCAAAAATAAGTTTCAAACTAGATATTAATCAAATGAGCTTTACTTATTTTTAAGACGGGTTTACATGAATACATCGAAGCATTTAACCAACATCGATATTTCATCGATGAACATTGATATTTTCAATCAAACTTTCATCTCTATTAAAAAAACAAACTTAGTAAATTTATTAAATTTTTAAACTATTTTTAAAGATATTTAGCATAGTTATTCCGCAAAATATCTCCTTAGTTGGTATCACTATGATAATATCTACGGTGTGCAAATTTGCAGAATCGTAGCATTTACAAACTACTTTGTATACATACATAATACTACAGATTTACACGCAGCTTTAAAATGTGTTGTTTGTTGTTCCTCCCGCTGAAGCCTCTCGCTGTTTCCATTTAAAATTAAATTCTATCTTGTATCGAAGTTACGACCAAAGCTTACGCATTCAGGCTCTCTTACCCCTGCACCACAGGCATGATAAAATGAATATCAATAACAAAATTAGCTCCCTGAGTTATATTTTATGTAAAACTAAATAAATTTAATTGTTTCTTTTGCAAAATACATGGTTGGTATGTCGCTAGCAACATTTTCTTCAAAAGTCTTTAATTGAAACATATACAATGTCAATATTTAAAAATTAAAACTTTATTCCCAATAAGGCCCTCGGTTCTTACATATATAATATTATTTTTTTCCTTTTATATAAAATAATATCCAGCTGGCCTCGTAGCTTCGACTCCCGCTGCAGCCTTTCGATGTTCACATGAAAATTATTTCTCTACTTCCCCAAAAATAAATGCTATTAGCTTTCATTGAAATTAGTCAATACAAATCAAAATAGCGATGGAAGTAGGAATGTGCAAAGCATATGCAATTGCGTCGTGCATCGATTTCGTTTGGCGATCATCGAACATCGATATTTCATTTGGAAAGAATCAATCAAGATCAATATCGATATTTTTTAACTAAAAATTACACTTTGCAAAAAAAAAAATGGAATTCGATTTTAAAACTGTGTTTAAAGATAGAAAATCGCTTCTTAGTTGGAGCCAAAATGTCCATATCTAGGTTGTGTGAAAATTGAAGGATCTTCAGGGTCTACGAACTTCTTTATATATACATATAGATAATATATGAAGTAGATAATATATGTAGTAGTAAAGTAGTATCCCATTGAAAAAACAAGTGTTTTTCAAGTTTATGATATGATATAATAATTATTAGTTTGTACTTGGGTTTGTATTTAATGTGAAATTTCAGAAAAGTTAGGAAGCAAATTAAAATTTTTTTGGTGCGTCTTTTATTGTGGCCCTGGATGTATAAATTGACAGACTGATTTACTCGACTCGGTTGTTGTTAGCGATTGAGAATATATCAGGAGTGACACAGAAATAGCCAGCAGAATTGATTCCGCAGAGAGCCATTCCACTCGGAATTTCCGCTGTGTCACAGAAGTTTAGAACTTAAGGTTTTTAGCAGTTTCATTAATCTTTTCTTACTTTGCTGATCAGGACTAACACCTTATTTATTTGGACGTTGATGTGCTAACGAACAGCACCATCAAGTAGCCCAACGACACCAATCAAGGGCATGTTAGCGCGTGAGACCTAAAGGGCGCACCACGTAGCGTGTGGCAACGGACAATCGTGAACATATACATAGCTTAAATATATATAAATTAATTAAATAATTACTACGTTACACACTTGACAAACGACATAATATCAAATTTCTAAGAGTAAAAAACATAAAAGCACTATATATTAATCGTTAGTTAGAACATCAAATACGGAAAAGGTTATGTAAAGAATTGTTTTCACTACAAAGTGGAAGGGAAAGAGGTAAAAAGTTCCTTGTATTTCTGATCGGAACCTTAAAATTAATTAGGCTTATCAGTTCGGACGAATCGATCTCAGCTCTAAGAAGCTTCTGCATAAAATTGCACCAAGCATGGTTCTACGATCAGGAAGGGAAGAAAGATTTATAAGTAAAAGTCTAATACGATAGGAAGGTAATGGAGTGTTAGCACTCCAGTGAAGACCCCGAAGGGCAGAGCTAAAAATTGTTTTTGTACGGAATCTATTCTTTCCTGGTGAACATCAAATTGGGAATACCATATACAAGAGCCATATTCGAGAATAGGTCGAACAAGAGAAATTTAAAGAATTTTAAGGACACCTATCGAACGATTTGTTATTGCCTAGAAGTGCTAGTCAAACTTAAGTTTGGGATCAAGCAGAATACCGACATAGATCTTTAACAGACTCAATACGCTCAAGAGGTTTTGCATGTAGCAAATAAGTATTGTTAAAAGGCAAACGCCTGCAAAAAGACATTACGTTACATTTACAATTAAGATTTAAAAGGTTTATTTGACACCAAAATTGGAAGAATTGTCATCCTGTGACCAGATTGAGAATCAACTGACGATAAACAAAGCTTTACATCGTGAGCATACATTAACACGCGAGAAAATTTGATTCCATATAGAAGATCATTAATAAACATTGTAAATAACATGGGGCCAAGGTGACTCCCTTGAGGTACACCGGAAATTACCTTAACAGACTTGGAGACTAAGCCGTTAAAATACACTTTCTGGGTTTTGAAATGTAAATAGCTAGATATCCAGATAAATGAGTTATTGAGAAATCGCAAGAGATAAAGTTTATGTAGGAATAGTGAGTGATTAACAGAGTCTAAAGATTTACTAAAATCAGTATAAATAACATTAGTTTGCATTTTATTTTAGAAACATTTAATTACCAATGAAGTGAACTCCAGTAAGTTAGTGGTAGTAGATCTATGTTTCATAAACCCATGCTGGCATAGCGAGATAATAGATCTACTAAAATGTTGTAGCTGTGAGGTTATTAATTTTTTAGGTTATAAAATGCACTGTGAGCCATCAATCTGATACAGGTAAATGTTTTGAGTTCTCGTCATTGTAACATTGTGTATTATGGACAATTAAATTTGATCGTGCAATCGAATAACAAGAGAAGTTAAAGGAAGTGTTACATTGATTTATTTAACTCAAACAAATTGTCTATGAGATCATGTTGGGTCGTGAAATTAACAGCGTTGGAGTCAGAATTTGATGGTCAATTTGTTTCTCTGGTGTTAAAATGACAGAACAATAAGACTATCGCGAAAAGGGATAAGAAAAGGGATCAACATAGAAACAAATTACAACAAGTAAGAAAGCTACAGTCGAAAGTGCTCGACCGTAAGATACCCGCAACCCATTTCGAGACAACAAAAATAAACATAAATCTTAAATGATATTGAAAAAAAAATATACCAAAGAAATATACTGAAATCTGTTTTTTGTATTAATATTTGGGAAAAATCCATAACATACCGACATGGTCACTCTGTCAACTAAACAATCAAAGCGTGACCTGCTGTATGTGAATATTGCCCATGAAATTGATTCTTTAATAACTTTCTTGTTTTACACTCGATCACGACCAAATTCACAGGAATCATTTATACTATAATTATTATTATGCGTACAAAAATTTAATGCTCTGGTCTATTATTATGGCTTTTCCAGCTTTAGGGGGTGGAAAGGGGCGTGGCAAAAATCTAAAACAAACTTGATCTGCGTAAGAACTACATGAATACTGTCACCAAATTTGGTATCTCTATTTCATTCACCCACTTAAAACATCCGTATGCATTGGGCAAAACAATTTTGATAAATAATTTAATGAATAACTTTTGTTCTACTTATCCGATTTGTACCAAAATTACAGGGTATATTAAGAGTGTCAAGCGCAGATGGGTTACCAAATTACACATCATTACAAAGAACTTTTGGAGTTATATGCAATTTACATAAAAAAAAAATTGACTTTTTCTAGATTAATGCTTATTGTGGGCAAAGGGGGCGTGGCATCCAACTTTTGAAATAAACTTGATCTGCGTAGGGAACCTTTGTGCCAAATTTGGTGTCTCTATGTCTTATAGTCTCTGAGATCCAGGTGTTCATACGGAAAGACAGACGGACATGGCTATATCGTCTCGGCTGTTGACGCTGATCAAGAATATATATACTTTATGGGGTCGGAGATGGCCCCTTCTGCCTGTTACATACATTTCCTGTTGGCACTAAGTTATAATACCTTCTACCCTATGGGTAGCGGGTATAATAACGGCAACATACACTCCGTAATAGTATAATTGTTTTAACAATATATAATATATAATATATAATATATATGTATATATATATATATAATTTGAATTTGAATGATACATAATGTATTTGTAGGTGATCGGAAAATGGTTTAACAGCCTCGAACTGAATTTAGAGACTGTGGTCTGGAATAAGGAGCAGGAAATGCCTACCTCAGCATGCTCGTTACCCTGTAAAGCGGGTATGATAAAAAAACAACAGGTGATTTCAAATTTCAGTGTCCTGTCATGTTCGACATAAACTTTAAAAAAATATATTTTTATATACTCCCAGGGAGACACTTGTTGTTGGATCTGTGACAGTTGTGAGCCATACGAGTTTGTTTATGATGAATTCACTTGCCGAGACTGCGGTCCGGGATTTTGGCCCTATCCCGATAAATTATCATGCTTTGCTTTAAGCATACAGTATATGCGGTGGAACTCGCTATTTGCAATCATTCCTATGGTAGTTGCAGTTATTGGTATTACGATGACAATAATCGTTATTGTGCTCTTTGCCAAAAACCACGATACACCACTTGTACGAGCATCAGGTCGGGAACTAAGCTACACTTTGCTCTTTGGTATTTTGGTGTGTTACTGCAACACGCTGGCATTAATTGCAAAGCCAACAATTGGATCGTGTGTGCTGCAACGATTCGGTATCGGTGTCGGTTTCTCGATTATTTACAGCGCGCTTCTTACAAAAACCAATCGCATTTCGCGGATCTTTCATTCGGCATCGAAGTCTGCACAACGCCTCAAGTACATCTCTCCCCAGTCTCAGGTGGTGATAACAACATCACTGATCGGTATGCTCTAATGTATTTTGAATTGTTATTTTAAATAATATACTTACCATACTTTTTTGTCGCTTAAATAGCAATACAAGTCGTAATCACTATGATATGGATGATTGTGGAACCGCCAGGAACACGATTTTATTACCCAGACCGAACGGAAGTGATACTTAAGTGCAAAATCCAGGATATGTCCTTCCTCTTTTCGCAATTGTACAATATGATACTTATTACGATTTGCACTGTATATGCTATCAAAACGAGAAAAATTCCCGAAAATTTCAACGAATCGAAATTCATTGGCTTTACCATGTACACGACGTGTATCATTTGGCTAGCATTTGTGCCCATTTACTTTGGTACCGGCAACTCTTATGAAGTGAGTTCTGAAAAATTAATCAAATCCAACAGCAAATTCTGCACTTAGACAAGTAAGAAAGTTAAAGTCAAGTGTGTTTGATTGTGATATACCCGCTACCCATTTTTAATGAATTTAAATTAATTATTGAATTATTTTTATTTTATTTTATTTAAAGTCGACTGTGAACAGTCGACATTGAGGAAATTAATAAAAGTATGACTAAAAGAGTAAAATTATGTTTAAACATATTTTTATAGTTTAAAATAAAAAAAAATAATTCAATTAAAATTAAAATATGAAATTATAATGATGCCAATATTTTAAAAATAAATTTGACTTTTAATTTGAACGCTGAAGATAGAATACACATAGAATTAAAAATCAATAATTTTGTTTATTTAAATTTGAAAGAAAAATTACAACAAAAATAAAGTTTTACTTCGTTTACAATTGGAATTTAATACATTTTTTATTTTATATACGGATTGCAAAATCATTAAATGAATAAGTTAATTGAAAATTGTATTAATAAAATGGCGGATAAATGTTAAATGCCATTACGGAATCAAAGAATATTCATTAATCTAAGTATCTTGCATTATTTTACCTTTAGATTCAAATAACAACATTGTGCATCTCAATTAGCTTAAGTGCTTCAGTGGCTTTGGTCTGCCTATATTCGCCTAAAGTATACATACTGGTTTTTCATCCGGATAAAAATGTGCGAAAGCTAACAATGAATAGCACAGTATATCGACGTTCTGCCACAACTGCGGGAGGTCCAGGATTGCCAACCAGTTCGGGATATAGCCGCACGCCCCTTGGAACTGGAGTCGGTATATCTGCAGGTGCAGGCGCTGCTGTAATAGCTGAGACTTCAGGACGCCCGTTGCAGACTGGTAGTCAAAACAGCCCAAGTCCCAACATGGAACATAAGCAAACAATTATTCATAATAATGAGGAAGCATGGAATGGTTCAAAATCAACTCCGAAATGTGAATAAGAGTATGGAAATACTAAGCACATTCAATTAGCCTAATAGAAAAAGTGAATCCTACATCTTTGACATAACATTAAACAGTATTTATCGATAGCTCAAATTTGTGTCACTATGTTCATTTGAATCAACAAAACTCTTCAATCAGATACACATAATTAAGCTAAGTGATAATATATGGTGGTAAATGTAAATTTTTCCATAAAACTAATAAATACATGCAAGCATTTTTAATGTAGATATACTAATTATTGTCTACATTCCATATATATCACATGATCGGTCAACACAAATAATCAAATTGTTACATTTATAAGGCCAACCATCTGTCGAAGATTTTTAAATGGGATTGGTATTAGTTATGTCAGCTTTAGTCTATAAAATAGGATTATCTTAATACATTTGTTCTCTACACCACCTACTAATACGAGCAATCACTGTATAGCCAACTTTAACATAGTATTTTTAGAAAAATTTGTTATGTAATTTGCGTAGTAATAGTACCCGATTATTTTGAAAGGAAGACGTTCAAAATTGTGTATTCATGATCAATATAGGTTAAGTACTGATTTCAAATATATATATAAATAAATGCATGTACAGAGATGTGTCACTGCTGAGCTAGGGAACAACTTTAATAACTACGTAGCTAAAGTTAATTCAAGCACAGTTGAATTCAAAATTAAAAACACATTATCCTATGTCGAGAACTTATATTGCAATCTGCGAAAAACACTAAGTCAAAAGAGTTAATCTAAACAGTAATCTAAGGGTAGCCAAGTCATGTACCCACACAAATTTAGTTAAATATATCATTATATTAAAGTACAATTGTATGTACATATAATACTAATAAAATAAAATAAATAATGGTTTTGTGCTGGGATATCTTAAGAATACATAAAACTCTTATTAGTATTCGAACAGTTAATAGGCACTCGAAAGTTAAAATAAAAATAATATTGGCAATTGGTCGAAGGGTATTATGCCAACATAAAATGTATGATGGATCCCATCAAGTATATATATTCTTGATCAGTGTCAACAGCCGCGACGATAAAGCCAAGTCCGTCTGTCTGTCTGTCCGTATGAACACCCAGATCTCAGAGACTATAAGACCTAAAGCTACGGATTTTTTTTAAACAAAATTATAAATAAGTTTAGCGAGTGTTATTTTACGGAGATATGAGATCGAGGCTCAACGTAATTATGTTTTGCACATTCAACTTGCAACTCTATTTGATTTTTATTAACTAATTTGAATGAAAGCGAATAGCATTTATTTTTGAGGAAGTGAAGAAATAATTTTCATTGAAAAACATCGGAAGGCTGCAACGAGGATTTGCATAGAGAGGCGAAGCTTCGGGGCCAGCTAGCTACTATTTTATATTATATGAAAAACAATAATATTCATGTAAGCGCTGGGGGCTGCGACGAGAGGCTGCAGTCGGAAGCCGAATTGGTGAATAGTTTTAATTTTTAAATATGGACATTATATATGTACATATGTTTCAATTTAACACTTTTGAAGAAAATGAAAAGCCCCTTGCAAGGATGGCTTATAGCCATATTTTTCATCACACATACCTATCAAAAATGGATAATACTCCAACACACGCAACAAACAGCATTCACACCGGTTGCGTGTAGTAGGCAGTGAAATTTGTTCATTATCGCCGGGTAAATTGTTTTATTTAATTTTATTTCGTGTCATTCTGTGGAATAAAACTTTTGCGCAAACAGTCCGGAACCGCTTCGGAACTATTACACCTTGTGAAATCATCTGTAAAATGAACTATCTTAGGTGGATTGGTCCATTTTTTAAAAAAGTCTCTAAGAAATTTGACCAATATAGGTGTGTACGTCCCTTAAATATAAATCTAGCAATAGGCATTGCCTGCATAGGCCGACACGAAGGCTGAAAAGAGTTATGGCAATTAATGGTCATTAATCGGCAACATTGACGTTTTTAGCTCATTTTGTATTGGGCTAGATGTGAGGTTGGTGAACTTATCGCCAGCTATCTCGAAAAGGACTTTAGCAAAATCTTTGATATTTTGGTGATATATTCTTAAAGCTACACTCTATAACTTGTCATAAACCGATTTGGGCGACAAAGCTCCAGACCCGAGATATTTTCAATAATGTCGAACCTTATTATTGTATAAATATTGCAAAAAATTAGACAAACATAGTTATAATAGAAAGATAATTAAAATTACTTTCAGTTTACATATCAATTTATTTAATTTAAGGATCAAATACGTTAAACATCAAAAATAAACATTGGTTCCACACCCAATAGTTTTTGTATCGATATGTGACGCGGAGTTGCGGAGCTATATTAAAGCACAAATTATAAGTACCACGAACAGAGACAAAGTAAGAACAATCGATACTGACTAAAAAAAACAATAATATCTTGAATATTTGTAAAAAAAAAAAAGAAAAAAACATCGTCAGCTTTATTTTACCATGACAATCAACAAGTCACAAATATTTGTACATATTTTAAATTTCGTTTCAGTAGAGTCTGACAGAAAACGATTATAATAATGGAGGAAAGGAATCCGCCATACGGTCGTTTTTTTTTTTTTAAAAAAAACTTATTTTTAAAAAAAAAACTTATTTTTGCTTCACATAATTTATTTTTTGTTTTTTTATGTACAGAAAATATTTTTTTAATTTTAGATAATTATATTTTTAATAAATTGTTACTCAATATTAAAGTTTAAATATATTTTTAAATTATCAATGTACTGTATACATACACATAATTTTTGCTGGTAACTAATGCATAAATGAACGGTAAACTTTATGAGAACAAAGAAATTATTTGCTGTTTGCACAATTCACTATTCATTTCGGCTAATTTATTTTATTTTAACTGGACTTGTATCTTAGTCTTCTCAATTGAGCACTGTGGCTGAGGAATGTTGTATATTTCGCTCAAATTCTTCCAGGCTAAGAGCTTGGTTCATATTTAGGAGCGGTAATTTACCAGCAGATGCTCTGGCTAGCAATTCGGGGGAAAACCATTGTGCCAATTGATTTGTTGTTGGCGACAAGCGATCATCTCTATGGTAGTTCAACGGGCTGAGTCTGTTGTTCATCAAACTCTTAGCATCGGTACCACCATCATGCGCTCCTATATGATAATTGAAGGTAAGTGTTAAAAATGTAGTTTTATATAACGCACCATGTTAAGTACCTATAATGGAAGCCGATGAATTAATCGGTACATTGGTCGGACAATGTAAATCTCCATGCATTAATCTGAGTCTAGATTGTTGTTGCTGTTGTAAATAATGTTGATGCTGCATTTGCTGAGAGATTCCGTCGTTATATACATTTTGTAGTAGTGGAGGTCCACTGCCGTGAACGCATTCAGTATTTATTGCTTCTGTTCGTTGAATAGACTTATGTCTTTGTTGATTCATAAGTTGTTGAATGTCGTTGTTTGAGGATGTCTGTATAGAGTTCAGAGTCCCTTTAAGAATTGGACGTCCTAATTTTGATAAAAAAAAGCCAATAATTAATATTTAGAGCTTTGCTACAATGATTTAATGTGTTACCATAAGATTTAGTTGCATGTGAGGAAGGTATGTTTCCTGGTGGCCATTTGGTAGTTTGATGGCTTCGAGGTTGTGACATCTGTTGTGGAAGTATTTTCGGAGAAATTTGCGAGTTATTCACATTCACATTCAACTGATTCTGATTTTGCATTGCATAGTTGCCGCCTAAAATCATTCTAGGTTGGATGTTAATCCCTGCCGATATAACTGATGAGTCATTCATCATATTGTGTACATTTGTTAATTTCGCAATCGATGTAGGTAATTGATGATAATTTTGTTGATATTGTTGTTGCTGGTTGTTGATAGTATTGTTATTGCTACTGTTATACAACGATGAGGTTTCTTTATCAGCTGTCATTTTCCTCAAGACCGATGTGGGAGTAAACGCCAAAGGTGTTGGAGAATTACTATGCCTCATAGGTTGTTGATGTTGACTTATCACTTGACTTGAAATATTTCCAAACAAATCTATAAGGGAGATAAATTGTAAAAATAAATAGGAACGAAAATATTGTAAAGCAAACCTTCAGAAGCATTTGGACCAGGATTTCTATTGAACATCGGATAATTTTTAACAGCATTTGGATGATTTGCGTCATTATGAAAGGTTAGAGGTTGAGGTTTTTGTTGAGCTGCAAACCGCCCGGAATTGGTATATTCAAATAGAACTGCTGCTATCATCTCCCTTGATTGAGCTGTGGTGTTTGGATTATTCAGTTCGTTTTCTAAAAACTCAAAGGATACATCGCCCCGAATAACACCTGCGAAAAATTCAATACAAATGCAATTAGATTAATATAAAACAATGTTTTGACATACAAAAAATGAACTCTTGTAGCACTCAGTGATGCCATTTCCGTTTTTTCCCCGTCAAAATCGGCTTCTCTTTTAAGTGTGATTGCGGGAAAAAAGCGGGCAGAGGGAATTCTACATATTTTTTTTAGTAAAATTTAAGGAAACTTTTTTTATTTCAATTTTACTACATTTGAAGTGCTGTTTTAATTGAGTTTGACGGTTGAAATGTTAAACATGTTTTTCTATTGGAGCAGTAGACTTTCGCCTGTGAAGAACTTCAAAATAATTTGTTTGTTGTTCCTCCCGCTGTAGCCTCTCGCACATTTCCATTCCAAATTAAAAACAAGTAAGAAATCTACAGTCGAGAGTGCTCGACCGTATGATACCCGCAACCCATTTCGAGAGAAAACAAAAACTTAAATGATAAATTAACAAAAAATATACCAAATATACTGAAACTTGTTTTTTTTTTGTATATATTTCAAAATAGCGGGTATAAAAATCCATAGCATACCGATATGGTCACACTGTCAACAAACAAAGCGCGAGCATCTGCAAGTGAATTTTGCATATAAAATTGATTCTTTAATAACTTCCTTGTTTTTTATTCGATCTCAACCAAATTCACAGAAATCAATGAGAATATAATTATTATTATGCATACTAAAATTCAATGCTCTAGGTCTTTTATTACGTCTTTTACAGGCTTTTGGGGCGGAAAGGGGCGTGGCATCCAACTTTTGAAATAAACTTGATCTGCGTAAGACCTATAAGAGTACTGTCCCCAAATTTGGTAGCTCTAGCTCTTATAGTCTCTGAGATCTAGGTGTTCATACAGACGGACAGACGGACATGGCTATATCGTCTCGGCTGTTGACGCTGATCAAGAATATATATACTTTATGGGGTCGGAGATGGCTCCTTCTGCCTGTTACATACATTTCCTGTTTGCACTAAGTTATTATAAATTCTACCCTATGGGTAGCGGGTATAAAAAAATTTCCTTCGTCGCTGAAGTAAAAAGAAGTACGGATCTTATCTTGGATCTAACGTACGAGCAACCATAGCATTCGCATTTAGACGCTCTAACCCCTGCACCATCAACTTGGATGAAATAGATTCTAAAAACAAAATTTTCTAACCGAGTTATTTTAATCTAAAACTAAGTAAATTGAATTGTTGCTTACACAAAATACATTTTTGCTTTTTTGTTAGCAACATTTTGTGCATGTTAAGAGCCTGCAGAAACATATATAATGTCAATATTTAAAAATTAAAACTTCATCCTCCAATAAAGCCTTCGTCTGCAAAAACTCCCTGCAGCCTCTCGGTTTTTATACGAATATATATAAAATAACAGCCAGCTGGCCCCGCAGCTTTCGATGTTTGGGTAAAAATTATTTCTCCACCTCCCCCAAAAATAAATGCTAAGCATTTAAATTAGTCAATACAAATCAAAATAGAGTTGCAAAAATAAAAATGGGCCAATTAATTAGATTTTTGAACAGGGATTGAAGATAGTTAGAGTAATTATTTCTGAAAATCGATTCTTAGTGGGCGCCAAGATTTTCATATCTTTGTTGGCTGAAAATCGCAGTATCGTAGTTTTAACCGTTTAGGGCTGTGTGTTGATAGTACTATAGCTGGTCAGTGTCTAAAATATCTAGGAATTTCCGTTATGTTTTTGTTGTTTGTTTTTCTCCATTTTATCTTTCCTCTTTCTTTTTGTTAATCCAGCTTTTTTGCTCAGAAAAAATGACATCACTGGTAGCACTATAAATGTATAAATAATTAACGTTGTAACTTACTTTGAAGCAAGTGTTGAACATCAACGCGTTTTTGGGTTTGTAAGGTCAAGGGTCCATTTCTTGGTCCTGATAATATCGGATCATGAATGCTCGGTATAAGGGGAGTTTGCAGCATATTTTGGGACAATGGCATTGAGTCATTATTATGTGCATGAGGAGAATTTAAGTCATTTTTAAAAACACGCTGCTGTTGGTATGACTGTATTTCATCCTTTTTGATTTGAACAATGTGCTTGTATTGATCATGAACGTTAGCAATAGGTCCAGCTCCACCACGTATCGCTGCTACATTTATCAGGTATGGGCTGGGCTCTGCCACTGGTTGCTCTATATTCTGGGAGCCTAATTGTTGCAATAGTCTTTTAAAGGCCTCAGTATCTCTCGGTAAATGTTTTTCATCAGGATGCTCTGTGGTTTGCATTGATTTTAGTGTGTTTGTCATCGGGTTTACGTTCAGATATTCAGAACGTAAATCAACTTTTGTCATTTTCGCTTCTAAATCCTGCACACTGGGAATTTCCGCTAAACAAATTAAAAAATATGAGTATATTAAAAACACTACCTAACACAGAAAAACGTTAACAAGTTCATTTTGGAAACTATCTTATAATATTATATTACCTTGTGTGTCTAATGTAGAAGTATCTGAAATCGATATGTTTTTATTATTACTTGCTGGTTCATTAGGTGAAAACCATCGGGTGAATCGTGACGTTCCTGTAACTTGTCCATGTACTTCGCCTTCCTTACTCTAAAATAAATAAATAAAATGTTGGTAAATTTAAGATTTGAATTAAGGAGGTTTTGAAGACTATAAGAAATATATTTAAAATTCAGTTTTAGTTGTCACAACTATATTTGGATTGCGAAATTATTTTTTTAAATGCAGTTTATCTGTGCTATATAAAAAATATTTTCTAAAAGCGATCCGCCATTCTCCCCAGATTTGTTGTACAGGTTTTTTAAATTCAAAAAATTTTGCATCTTATAAACTGTTGTTACGGCTGTAATTTTTGCTCAACCATTAAAGCTAATCGTTGACAAATAACAAATAATAATTTTTTAAGTTTTAAGAAGTTCATGTACTCTATCTATATTAAATTAAATTTTATGTCGATTCTCTGCTAATCAGAAAGTATTATTCCTCTTAGCTTATGTTTCTTTGTTTCCTAACTGTTAAATACACATGGTTTGGTTATTTCCACTGAAAGTGGAAACTAATGAATAAACAAAACTTGTATTTACTCTGTATTTGCAGAAAAATCGTCGTGCCATTTGTTTTCTACCAATTATATGTAGTTTACGATTAAAATTTGATAGCTGAGTATGAGAAATCTATTGCCGGTTCCAATATATCGTAACCAATTAAGACTTCATTCAAGTTTATACTAAATATAACATACTAACCATAATTGAATGGTCCATGGGGTCCATGTTAAGAAAGGCATCGAAATTGAACTCAACTCCCGATTTGAAAATTGGGTTGTGATGCTTACTCTGTAGATCGTTTAATGTTGTCGTTTCATTTAAATCTTTTTTGTCATTTTTACATGATTCGATTTGGTTAAGGCTTACAATGCTACTACTTCTGGATCCGAATGTTTTCGCTTTGGTTGTTTCAATGTTAATGTTCTTATTCGATTTATCATTTGGATCAGAGTCTACAGCTGGTAATTGTTCTTCACTCTCGATAATGTCATCAAATCCATGCAAATCAATTGTTTCATGTTGCGAAGTTGGTCCAGCACTAAACCATTCAGGTTCATGAGCATCATGACTTTGATGGTATAAGTTATGAGTACCTCGCTTTCCTCGATTCATAGATGGACTTGGTGACTCAATGAAGTTGAATTTGTCTTTGTTGAAGACGCGACGTCCACTAATCGCATTCTTTTTCCCATCTTCTCGACGTCGATCACGATCTGCGAGATTATTATTCGATCTATCGTTAAGTTTGGAACTCAATGTTCGCAATGGATTCGAATTGCTTTCATTATGAGCTCTGTCATTATCCAGGTTAACCATGGACGCATTCTTTTCCCAATTATCATTTCGTGGCAAAAGTCTTCCACTTCCAATACGTCTTTCTTGAGGTGTATTTATACCAGCTCCCTGTTGACGCGATGATTGAAATGTAGGCGACACCGACAAAGATTTATCATGATCTCGTTGACTGTTTGATTCCTTTTCAGTACGTTCCCATTCAACTGAATAGTTGGGTACTGGTGATCCTGACCCTAAAGAATTATTAGGATGGCGTAGATGGCTTTTTATATCAGTGTTGGTATCTTTAGGATTTAATGCTCTTTCACTATAGATAATCATTGATGCATTTTCTTTGACCTGGGATTCATTTGATGCTTCGTTGCCGCTGCCGCCTGCTCCTCCTGATGTAGTTACGAATCGTCGCTTGGCAAAAGCTGGCATTAAATGCGACGAGGAAATGCTACGCTGATCTATGGTAGAAGATGTTTTATAGGATGTGGAACTACTACTCATATTGCCCGGAATTAATCCTAACTGCGTATGAGTCTGACTGTCTTCAATAGATTGTTCGTTCGAGCTGAAACGTTGATAATAGTTGTGAGCTCGTTCTCTGTTACGCAGTGCACGCCTTGAACTCAACAGATTGTTTGAACTGGTGAGATTGACATTTTCCCTATCCCTATCCGGCGACAATCCAGACTTTATCATATAACAGGTATTATTGCCGCTATTGTTGTTTACATTTGTTGATGACGGAAGTCCGTTTATTTTCCAGAAATTTAACGTATGCAGCTCCAATTGATTTGCACAATTGGGACGCTGCTGTGCACATGCTTCATATCGTAGTGATAAGAGATCAGCCCGTGAATACCTGCATATAATATTTGATTTATACATTTTTTAAATATGAGAGAACACGTCATTGGTTAAAATGACTTTGAAGACGAATGTATTCGACATTCTCAAAAAAAAAATGTGAAATTCGTTAAAAACATGTCTCACCTGGCTTTATCTTTGACATACTCCATGTTGCGTTTTATTGTAAAAACGTTGAGTTCTTTTATTTTTTTTTTAAATCCTTTTTATATTTTCCAGAATACATATGTATACAAATGTTAAATGCATATACTTCTACGAGTTCATTGCATTACGAACACACAAACACTACGTTAAATGTATGCTTATTAATTTAACGTATATTTAAATACTTTACTAGATATTTACGAATATAACTTTCGGTGTTGTCTCTTTAACAAAACTACATACATACACACTTATAAATATATTATATTATATATATATCTATTCATATGGTAGTGTGAACGTATATTTTATTGTTCATATACAGAGTATTAAATATTCTTTATGTGAATATCGTTTAGGTATGTTTCGATATCACTTGTTGAATTCTCATTATATCTGTTGTTTATATAATAGCAACACTCCTATACTTTTGTTTTTTACTTCTGTGTCAGCATTGAAATTTTCATAAAACAGTCTCTTTATTATATTGTGTTATCGAATAATTCGAAATACGAGTTCGATTGCCCTCAATGAACTAGCTCAAAATTTAAATTCACATTTTGCGTTCAATTGAATATTTTATTTTCCACTTGATTTTTATACCGTATCCAAACTAGCATTATTTAGCGTCGCGATAGTGCTAACGTGAAAAATCGCAAGACCTTAGCTTTCAATTCCACTTGACAGCTGATACATACAATCGTCTTCATGCGTAGGATGAATTTGATCATTTATTGGTTTAAGTAAGTGTCGTGGAAAATAGTATAGACCTTATGAAATTCAGAGCAGGTATCATGGCCCAAGTGTTAAACTTGGAAAACAGGAGCAGCCACCGTGAATATCTTGAATAAATAATACAACATGCCAAACAAGAAAATATTTTGTATCTATGTTTCTTAGACATTTCTAAAATTGTTTTTGAAAATTGCTTCTATACGTCGAGATTTGTTAGAATTATTTTTCCAGGATTGCACGAGCTATTTAATACTTACATACCTAAATGGTATGGTTTGTATGGGATCGAACTCGTGATTGCCACATTTATAGCCAACTTCGTGTTAGAGAGTATTATTTAGAAAAAAACACTTGTTTTTGCAGTAATTTATTTTTTTTCAATAAAATTTTTGTTCATTTTATTTGAGTATTATACCGTGTTCACATTGGGGGAGCGTTCACGTCCGCGTCCAAAACATACCAAACGCGCGTTCGATCCGATTTAAAAGCATTGACAGCTCTACGTTGATTGGTTGGTGGGAGGGGAGAGAATATACCAACGTCCATTTTAGACGTGGGTACTACCATTTCGTTTTAAAGTATTTTAATCCGATTTTCTGGTAATTTTGGTGAGTTTTTGGATTTGATTTACCGGAGTTTTGAAAAAAAAAAATGGCAAATAACAAAGAGGAAGACAACGAAATAAAGAATTATGATTTTAAATTTGAAATTCCAAACAAACGGCCAATAGCCAGATATTCTGATGATGACCCAAGGGTGTATAAAGCTACATCAGTTCGATTCTCTATTGGTATAGCTATATAAAAATGGGTGCCTTTCGTTGACAATCCTGGCAGCAGAGCAAACAAATCATAAAAATTGTTGTTTAAAAGAAGACTGCTTCGTGGTTTTAAGCTCAACATAGCTGCTTTAGCTTCCGACATTTTGTTTAGATGATTTATCCATAGCATTTATGCATAGCATTTGATATCATAATTTTGGACGTGGAAGCTAACGCTGAACATACATAGTCTAAACGGGCTTTGGGATTTTTCTCGTTAGCACTAACGCGACGCTATAAAAATTACTAGTGTGGAAACGGTAGTTCAAAATCTTATGTATCTTAACACCAAGTGCTATTTCCACTGTTGCAATATTGGCTGCGCCTTAGTATCTACTGATCAACCGAGCGGATACATAAACAAATTTTATTTAATATACATATGTATGTATGGTTGGTATTTTAATATTTATTTCAAATCTTCAAAGCGTCAGTTGTGGTACTATTATTTGCCAAATAATTATAATTTGTTAATACACAGAGTCCATTAAAAAAGGACAATTAAAAATATTACAGTTTTGTGTATCCCAATTGATTTTGGGAATCACCGTTGATGTGCCGTGGTCTTGTCTGCCTGAAAGCACAGTAGAGGTGGAGAAACATGGCTGTTTACGTCCTTACGTCCTTCGATGTCTTCGTCAAAAATTAAAAATTGAAATCAAAGTACCATGACGACAAGATAAGAACTTACCCTTTTCCAACGATCATAAATAGTTTGACCCGCTTTGCTTAAAATTCTTTCTGATTCACAAAAAGACACTGAATCACATAAATATTTTTTTTTAATTTATTTTGATGTCATTCCATGATTGTCATTAAATATATTTTTCTTTGGAAATCATTGAAAGGGCTCTTCGAAAAAGTTTCCAATGTTCATTTAAAATATTAATTGATTTGCTAAATTTTTTTAAAATAATCGATGATGATCATTCAATCATTGATGAGTTTGATGACATCGATAGCAACATCCTTCTCCAGCTCCAAAGCAAAGGCTTCTACTGATATGTCTGTTTATTTGTATACCCGCTACCCATAGGGTAGAAGGGTATTATAACTAAGTGCTAACAGAAAATGTATGTATTAGACAGAATGAGGCATCTCAAACTCCATTTAAGTGAAATCGCGTGATAAACATGAAAGATATAAGCCAAAACAGATGTAACTTTAATAGCAACGTTTTAATAAGTCCTCAATGTATGAAAACATTTACAGCTAAGCAGACAACAGCGGTTCGAGTGACGCTCCAGACTATCTTTTTTTGTACTTTTTATACCCGCTACCCATAGGGTAAAAGGGTATTATAACTTAGTGCCAACAGAAAATGTGTGTAACAGGCAGAAGGAGCCATCTCCGACCCCATAAGTTATATATATTCTTGATCAGTGTCAACAGCCGAGACGATATAGCCATGTCCGTCTGTCCGTCTGTATGAACACCTAGATCTCAGAGACTATAAGACAGAGACACCAAATTTGGTACATAGGCTCCTGCATTCCTTACGCAGATCAAGTTTATTTCAAAAGTTGGATGCCACCCACAATAACTTAGTGCCAACAGAAAATGTATGTAACAGGCATAAGGAGGCATCTTCGACCCCATAAAGTATATATATTACTGATTAGTGTCAACAGCCGAGACGATAAAGTCATGTCCGTCTGTCTGTATGATCACCTAGATCTCAGACTATAAGAGCTAGAGCTTCAAATTAATAATTGTTATAAACAACTCAATTGTTTAAACAAAAATTTCGGACTGTTGACTTTGCCAAAACATTCAAATAAAAATACTTATTAATTTTTTCGTTCGTTCAGAATAAATGAATTATAACCGCGCAGCGCACTAAGTTACGCCAAGCAATAAGTTACTATAAAATAATTTGATCGGTGTTCCTTCCGCTGTAGCCTCTCGAATAATTAATTTCCATTTAAAATTAAAAAAAAAACATTCGTCCGACGCTGATTTAAAAAAAAGGATCCTCTCTTGGATCGAACTTACGACCACAGCATCCGCATTCAGACGCTCTATCCCCTGCACCACAAACTACGATGAAATAAACTCCAAAAACTAAATTATCTCATTTAGTTATTTTCATAAAAAAATCAATGAATTGAATTGTTGCTTACACAACATAAATATTTGCTATTTTGTTAGCAGCATTTTTTTCATTTTCTGCAAGTCCAGAGCCTTGTAGAAACATATAATGTCAATACATTTATAAAAACTAAAACTTCATCCTCCAATACAGCCTCCCGGTGTATTCCTCCCTGTAGCCTCTCGGTTCTAACATAAATATTATTTTTTTCCGTTTATATAAAATATCAGCCAGCTGGCACCGCAGCCCACGCTGCAGCCTTTCGATGGTTACAAACAAATTAATTCTCCACTCCCCAAAACAATGCTCTTTGCTTTCATTCAAATTAATCAATACAAATCAAAACAGAGTTCTTATCGATGATGACGAATGCACCAATTTTTTTGTAAAACACGCAAAAACTAACTAATAGTCTAGAACCGGTGCTGTTTTCCTGCTTTTTCTATTAATCATAATAAAATTCCATTGTAAATAAATCTACTATCGAGCTGGTTAATCGCATTACTTCAGAAATATGAAGCGCATTCGAAAATCGAGAATATTTTTAGATGTAGCCGAAGCATTCGATAGAGTTTGTTTAAAAGGTCTAATGCATAATCAGAGTAAAGCTTCCCAAATTTCGTCCTACCACCTGGTGTTTTAAGACACCCGTGTATAAAGAAGTCCCAGCACTCGAATCTCTTTTTTTAATTTAACTTTAAAGCATTGGCCAACTCTTTAGTGACAACATTTACCTGTGCCCCTGAATCTAATAGAACTCGTGATAACTGGTAAGATCCACCTCTTCCCCGAACTTTCTATGCCAAACACTTGATTGCATGATGCAGGAGAAGTCTGATGAGAAACTACATTGGCTGGAACCTGCACATGAGTGATTGGTCGCCTTGCAAAAGGTGCATTTGGGATCAATCGCTGGAAGTTGACGTACATAGTATGCACGTTAAAGGGGATACCAATAAACCCTCCACCCGCCGAACCGACCGAGAGGCGTCGTCGCAGGATAAACGGCACGATTCGCGTTCGGACAGGATAGATTCGGGCACGCAAAATAAAAAAACGCGGATAGCATAAAATAGAAAAACAGAATCGGACATAGGAAAAAAACGAGTGGAATGAACAAATTTTAGTTTATTACTATAAGCTAAATACAGTCTAATTATTAGTTAAGTAGGTTAGTAGTAAAGTTTAAGGATTAAAAGTAGTGTTAGCGCTAGAAAATTCATGATAAAATCTATTATAGTTATAACATAAAACTCTAAAAGGGTCATGCAGTGCAAAATTAGATCTACATAGGGGGAGAGCAAGCGGAATGTAACTACGGGTTAGTCTAAATGGAACGGAAAAGGTTAGTCGCGATATTAATTCTGAAGAATCAATATCAACCTTAATAAGATTAAAAATAAATAAAGTGCCAAGCATTATTCTAAGGTTAGTTAAAGAAGGTAGGTTTATAAAAAGAAGTTTACGACTATATGACGGCAATCTCACTACAGTATTCCAGTTCAAGCCATGCAAAGAAAATAAGAGGAATTGTTTTTTAACAGATTCAATGCGATCCTGGTGCACAGCATACTGTGGAGACCATACGCACGAACCATATTCCAGAATCGGTCGAACAAGTGCAGTATAAAGTGTCTTTGCAATATAAGGGTCCATCCATTCCATTGACCATTTCTTAATAAAACCGAGAACAGACATAGCTTTATTGACCGTTCTAGAAATGTGGGCAGAAAATTTAAGTTTATGATCTAAGAGAATACCCATATCATAAACAGCAGTAATTCTTTTTAAATCGTTACCGTTCAGTAAGTAAGAGGCCAAATGTGGATTAACTCTATAGAAGGACATCACAACACATTTAGAACAGTTTAAATTTAACGAGTTCACTTTGCTCCATGACTGAAATGAGTCGAGATCTTTCTGCAACTTGGTATGGCATGGCCAATCCCTGTACTGCAAGCATATTTTAACATCATCTGCATACATTAGACGCGAGATTGCGTCAAAACAGTAGGTAGATCTTTATGAACAATGTGAAAAGTAAGGGATCGAGATAGCTACCTTGGGGAACTCCAGAGGTAACTCGGAATGTATTAGAAATAAATTAATTAAAAGAAACGTTTTGGGTTCTTTGGCTTAGATAGCTTGAAATCCAGCAAATCAATTTATTAGAAAATCCAATTAAGTCAAGCTTATATAACAAAAGAGAATGATTAACTGAGTCAAAGGCTTTACTAAAATCGGCATAGATGACGTCAGTTTGTTCGTTTTAAAGAAAACACTTGTTAACGAACGAAGAAAGCTCAAGCAGATTAGGAACAGTGGGTCTATGTTTCACATCCGTGCTGGTAGGTGGAAATAACAGAACTACACAAATGTTGTAAATGACTTGTTTATATCTTCATAAAAACTTTTGGTAGAGCAGACAATTAACATATCCCTCTATAGTTTTTGGCGTCAGACTTACTTCCCTTTTTATGGAGAGGAATAATGAAAGACTCCTATCATAAAGTGGGAAAAGTCGATGACTCAAGCGATAAATCAAATGATTTCAGCAACTGCCTGTATAAGCCTCGGCTCCGTACCGAAGTACACAGTCAGGAACTCCATCCGGACCGGGTGCAAACACTGGCTTAACCATTTTTCGATATCGAATCAGAGACACCTCACTCATTGACTGAAGATACAATTCTATCGAGACAGGCCGTAAGGATAGGGCGCGTTAGAGTAGGAAGAAGAAAAATAAGTTGTTTAAACAAAAAAGAACAAACAGATCAGCAATCGCCTGACCAGAATTTGCTTTCGAATTTTCGTAAAATAGACAAGGAGGAAGAAGCGTAAGAGTGTTTACAAAATTAAACAAGTAAGAAAGCTACAGTCGAGAGTGCTCGACCGTATGATACCCGCAACCCATTTCGAAAGAAAACAAAAAGCTTAAATAATATTTTTACATAAAATATACAACTGAATTTTTTTTTTTTTTTTTATCGATATCGACATATATATATATATATATGTACATGGTCACACTGTCAACTAAACAAACAAAGTGCGAGCAGCTTCAAGTGAATTTTGCATATAAAATTGATTCTTTCATAACTTCCTTGTTTTTCATTCGATCTCAACCAAATTCACAGGAATCATTGAATATAATTATTATTATTCAGTGCTCTAGGTCTATTATTACGTCTTTTACAGGCTTTTGGGGGCGGAAAGGGGCGTGGCAAAAATCTAAAACAAACTTGATCCGCGTAAGACCTACATGAATACTGCCACCAAATTTGATATCTCTAGGTCATTCACACACTTAAAACATCCGTATGCACTGGGCACAAAAATTTTGATAAATAATTTCACGAATAACTTTTGTTCTACTTATCCGATTTGTACCAAAATTACAGGGTATATTAAGAGTGTCAAGCGCAGATGGGTTACCAAATTACACATCATTACACAAAGAACTTTTGGAGTTATTCGCGATTTACATAAAAAAAACTTGACTTTCTCTAGATAAATGCTTATTGTGGGCGAAGGGGGCGTGGCATCCAACTTTTGAAATAAACTAAACTAACTAATGGTGTTCGATGCGAGTGCTTTTATCGCTGATTGGCTGTCGACGTAGATGGATACGTCCCTCGGGCTCCCGCCCAGTGTCCGTATCAACTTGGTCGCTTGCCAAACAGCGTAAATCTCCGCTTGAAACACACTACACCAGTCAGGAAGACGAAAGGAAAGCTTGGTTGCAAGGTCTTCGGAGAAGACCCCCGATCCAGTGCCTTCTATCGTCTTTGATCCGTCTGTGTAGATTGACAACTCATTCTGCCTCAAAGGAGATTCCTGTTGCCAATCGGATCTGTCAGGGAATTCAGCTGTAAACCTGTCGTCCCACTTATGTTCTGGTACCCAGTAGTCGTTCTCAGCCACAGTCAATTCTACTGTACGTAGAATGGATTTGTGACCTGCACCAGGCTTAAGGAGGCATTGTGCGTGAAGCCTGACCGCACTCCTTGCTGCCGCGTGCTTGAGGAAGACTCCGATGGGCTCCAGATTTAACATTACATCCAGCGCTGCTTGGGGGGTAGATCGAATACATCCTGTTATTCCCAAGCATGCTAGTCTCTGAACTTTTCGGAGATTGTTTAGTAGATAGGAGTCGGTGTGTCCCGCCTCCCACCATACAAGAGCCCCGTATGTCAGTATAGGTCTGACAATTGCAGTGTAGAACCAGTGAAGGATATACGGTTGCAATCCCCATCCTTTACCAAAGGTCTTTTTGCACACAAAGAAGGCTTGTAACGCTTTCTTCATCCTTTCCTCCGAGTTTCTCCTCCAGGAGAGTTTGGAGTCCAGGATTACTCCAAGGTACTTTGCCTCCTTTGATAACTTGAGCTCTGTCCCTCCCAGTGACGGAAGCTTGAAGCTCGGTATCTTATATTTTCGAGTGAACAGAACTAACAGTTCGGTCTTTTGTGGGTTGGCCCCAAGACCGTTGTGTTCTGCCCATCGCAGAGTTTCGCTCAGTGCGGCGATCGGTAGCTCACTGACTGTTGCACTGTGGTTCCGCCAGAGGCCAAAAATCAAAAAAAAAAGCTAACGAATAGAAAAAAATTGCAAGCAAATTGTCTCTAAAATGCTCAAACTTCTTGATGGCAAACCGGTTTTGTCTGGAAATCTAACGGGACTTTCTAAAAATAGAATGCAAATCGTGATATGTGTACATTTTTGCAACGCAGCTGCCCTTAGCAAGAATTTTTACAAAACAAAACCGCGCTTCAAAGTCGTCAAACGTTTGATATAGTGATCCGATTTTCATTATTCAAAATGCATTTTGAAGTTGAAGGTATTTACTTTAAATTTTTTAGTGAAATTAACAAAATTGATTTAATATTTTTTGTGTATTTTGTAAACGTCTTTTTAATGCATACCTAATGTTTTAGTTGTGTTCTCCCCTGATTCCCCCATAGATATTATGTTCATTGTATTAATCAGAGTTTTTACTTAATAAAAGTGTTTAAATCAGCTGCAGAAACTTGCAGATGTGTGTGAAACAATCAATAATCTAACGCATCTTTTTATTTCTTCAAGGTCAAACTTATCCAGCAGAGCCCCTGTGTTTGTCTTCGTCTTTACTTGTGGTTTACATTGTGTATAAAAACATCGTAATATTTAAAAATTTTTGTATTCAACCAATTGGGTACATTTACAAAAAAATTGTTGATTTTTGGATGCGTTATAAACGTAAGAAATCTTCTATTTTAAACTTAAATGATATTTTAACAAAAAATATACCAAATATACTGAAACATGTTTTTTTGTATATATTTGAAAATAGCGGGTATAAAAATCCATAGCATACCGACATGGTCACACTGTCAACTAAACAAACAAAGCGCGAGCAGCTGCACGTGAATTTTGCATATAAAATTGATTCATAAATAACTTCCTTGTTTTTCATTCGATCTCAACCAAATTCACAGGAATCATTGAGAATATAATTATTATTATGCATACCAAAATTCAATGCTCTAGGTCTTTTATTACGTCTTTTACAGGCTTTTGGGGGCGGAAAGGGGCGTGGCATCCAACTTTTGAAATAAACTTGATCTGCGTAGGATCTGTAAGAGTACTGTCCCCAAATTTGGTAGCTCTAGCTCTTATAGTCTCTGAGATCTAGGTGTTCATGCAGACGGACAGACGAAGCAAAGCCAACGGAGTTGAACAATTTGAATGAATGTTTGGACAAAAAGGTATCAACAAAATATTTCGAGTTTGGCTTATCTCCACTGCATGCAAAAATGAGATTCTTTGAATACTTTCTTCACCTTTCTTATAAGTCAGTCATAAAAATGTGTCAGGCTAGAGGGCCCCAACAAAAACAAAAAGTTTTAAAAAGAAAGAGAGAAGTTCAACGGGATTTTCGAGATAAAATGGGCTTAATAGTGGACCAGCCTAGAGATGGTGGCAAAGGAACATCCAACTATGGCAATGTAGCGAGAAACTTTTTTTCGAATCCTCGGTTGTCTGCAGAAATTACAGGCCTTAATGAAAATTTGATTCATCGTTGTTCCACCTTACTGCTAGCTTTGGCATCGGGACACAAAATCAACGTACACAAATTTAATGAATATGCCCTCGATACTGCCAAAGGGTTAATCAAGGAGTATCCCTGGTACTATTTGCTTGCGACGGTTCACAAGGTGCTTATTCACGGATCTGCTATTGTATAGCATGCAATTGTTTCAATTGGAGAGCTCTCAGAGGAAGCTGCAGAGGCGAACAACAAAGAAATAAAGAAATGCAGACTGAATCATACCCGCAAAATGTCACGAATACTTACAAATACAGACATATTGAATTATTTGCTTTTACGGGCCGACCCATATATTACTGGGCAGAGAAATATTGAAAAAAAGGACAATTTCAAATTATTTCCCTCAGTTAATAGCTTGCTTGAGGAGACATCTTAAAATTTTTGTATAATTTTGAAGTTACAACCATTGTACATTTTGTTTAGTACTTAAATGGCTCATAAATTGTTATTGTTTAATTATTTGTTAAATTTTATTGTTTGGGGTTCATTGGTTGGCGGATTTTTCAACTACAAACACTATTTACGAAGCTTGGTAAAACTTTCAGTCCTCTAATGCCATTAAAAGCATTTTTGGCCGCGCTTCCATACAAGCGGAACCACAGTGTGTTGGCAGGAATCTGCCAGTTACCATTAGAACCAGGTCGTCCGCATAAGCAGTCACTCTGCAGCCCTTATACTTCAGTTTGAGAAGAAGGTCATTAAGGACAATGTTCCACAACAAGGGGGATATCACACCCACTTGCGGGGTGCCCCTGGTTGCCCTTCTTTATCCCTGGTTTATCATTCTTTGGCGAAGCATGTTGCTAAGCCATCGAGTGATTGTCGGGTGTGAGCCTATGTTGACAAGTGCTGCCGTTATAGACTCGATCCTGACATTGTTAAAGGCACCCTCTATGCCGAGAAATGCCGCTAACGTAAACTCCTTCCTTTGCAGTGTGCCCTCAATTGTGCTAACCACCTCGTGCAGAGCCGTCTCTACTGATCTACCTTTGAGGTAGGCGTGTTGGGACTTGCTAAAAGTGTGAGGTGTTAGCTTACTTCTGAGACGAAGGTCCAGAAGTCTCACTAGTGTTTTTAATAAAAACGATGAGAGACTTATGGGCCTATAGTCTTTTGCAGAGCAGTGGTTTATCTTTCCTGCTTTGGGAATGAATGCCACCCTCACTTCGCTCCAGGTTTTTGGAATGTATCCTGTAAGAAGACATCCCCTGAAGATTTCAAATAGCCATGGCGACAGATGTACGCATACCATCTGTAACATGACCGGTCTGATGTCATCCGGTCCTGCTGATTTGTAGGGGTGGAACGACTTGATAGCCCAGATTATCTTCTCAGTGTTGACAATTTCGTCAATTAGGACTTGACTCTCATGAAGCGCGTTTCCCTCCGGCTCGCCGCTGATGTGAGAGGTGGGAATCCCATTCTCGTCTTCAGCTTGTGTGCAGCCTGGAAAGTGTGCATTCATGAGGAGTTGCAGAAACTCCTGACTTTTTTTAGCGAATGTGCCATCCAGGTTGCAAAGCAGCCCCAGTGTGGCTGGATCTTTCGCCAACAACCTTCGAAGTCTGGACGCTTCAGTGGTGTTAGTTAGTTCCTCGCAAAATTTAGACCATGAGTCTCTTTTTGCCCTTCTGATTTCCTTCTTGAAGGTCTTGAAACTGTTATGGTAGGCATTCCAGTCTACCTGGCAGTTTCCGTCTTTTGCTCTGTTGTAAAGCTTTTTCGTTTCCTTTCGTATCTGGCCGAGTTCCGGAGTCCACCACTTGTTGACTTCGGTGGACGGCTGATTGGACAGGATTTGATGAAGGCCTTACATAGAGTATCTGTGACATTCTGGGTCGATTCCTCCAACTTGTCTGGGTTGTCTAGCCTTCCCACTGGGTGGTTGGGAATAGATTCCATAACAAGCTTTGAGTATTTGACCCAGTTTGCCTTTCGTGGGTTCCTGAAGGGCGCCTTTGCCACTCTGGACCATCCAACTTCGAACACTATCCTGTAATGATCCGAAAAGGAGCATTCCGTGGATACGTGCCAGTCTTCAACCGAAAGGGAGTCGCTGTTGGTCGCTAGAGTTAAATCTATAACCTCAGCTCGGTTCTTATTGCGGAAGATGGGGTGGCTACCCCGATTACACACATTAAGATTAGTGAGCATCACGAATTCAAGCAGCGACTCCCCTCTCTCGTTGGTGTCTTTGCTCCCCCAAAAGGTATTGTGGGCATTAGCATCACACCCAAGGATTAGATCCGTGCCCTCTTTCTGCGCATGCTGAATGAGGGCTCGAATACTTTCCGACGGTGGATCCTTTTCTTCGTACGGGAGATTTGCTGAGACTAGGTAAGGATTGGGTCCGTTCCTACGCTCGCATAGCGCTACCGGCAAGTCCCTGTTGCTGTAACTGGAAGAGAAGAGCACATTAAGTCCGGTTCTTACCACGATACAGGTTCTGGACTTACCCACAGGTTTCCCCACAAGGAGATGGTATCCGCGAGCTCCCAAACCACAAACCCTTTCACCTACGATCCAGGGTTCTTGGATGAGAGCCACATCCACCCTCTCCTTGTCCATCCACCGTAGTAGGTCTGTAGAAGGAACCCTCGAGTGGTGCAGATTGATCTGCACTACCCGAATTCTTTCCGGTCGACCTAGCATCTTCGCGCCCAGCGCCTCCAGGAACGATTGCCCGAACGCAACCCATTCCCATCTTCAGCCGGCCTTGCTTACTAAGGAGTTGGCTCTTGGACTCCGGACCAATGCTGATCCAGAGATCCTTGCCGTTTCCTTTGTCATTCTGGCTTTTGATCAATATAAGGGTGGTTCGATCCTCCCGGATGGGAGGTGGGATCCAGACCTTAATGATCGTCCGCTCAGGAATTTGGTCTACAGGGACGACGTCAATTCTTGCTCCTGGCCACGGCGCTTCCAGCTTCAGCAGTGTGTCTTTGAGGAATCGCAGGGATTCTTCGTTGGCACATGCCACCACTTTATCACCTTTGTACCAGTTGATGCCATCAGACACTGCCACGAACGGATTCAGCGGTCGAGTGATGGCATCAGCAATCCCCTGGTCAATTAACCCTTCCAGGATAAGCCAGTTATCAACAGAGAGCTTCCCATCCGGGTTGCTTCTGTCGTTTATAGCTACCTGTAGCTCCGGCTTCGTGCTTAAGCTGGCCAGGATGCCCCCTGGACACACCCGCTTGCTCTCCGAAGCCTTCGCCGAGTCATCCGACCTCTGCCTCTTACTGACAGGTGAGTTGGCCTTTTTCGGTAGCTTGCTCACCGTTCTCTCCTTTCCAGGAGGTGTGGCTTTTGCAAGCTTACCTGGCGCACTCTTTTTTCCTTCTAAAGGTGACTTGGGTTTTAGATTAAAGGAATGATACAATTATTTTTTTTGAAGAAGAAGAAGTTTGAGATTAAAACAGTACTGGTTCATTTGGTAAAAGCCCAATCGGAGTCAGATTTTTAGCTTTGGCTTTGAACTCTTTTACCACCAAATACTCAAGCCAAAAACTGGGAGAGCATATGGTTTCAAAAAATGAAGTTGATCTTGAAAGATGAAATTTGTCTATCATAAGCAAATTTAAATTTTTCCACTTTTGGATTTATATCTTTAATTTTGGCTATAATGAAAGCCTTCACATCAGCTGAAGTGAAATCTGGGGCAAGCCTTGAAACAAAAATCTGTTGCATTGGTGGAAACCTCACAAGAGGTTTAGGAACCCAATAAAGTCGGTGATCGGACAGTAAGAATATTTGGAGGAGGTTCGGAAGAATTTTTTTTTACTTCGAGTGACAACCATGTATCTCAGACACTCAGACACAATTCCCTAATGGGAATACTTTTTGCAGCAGTTGTTGCTACTGGGGTAGCAAACGAGATTAACTGCGGAACCAACGGAGTAGTGGGTGGGTCAGTCGATGGTAGGGGTAAAAATTTTGATAATTGTAAGTCACACGAAGCGGATTTTTTTTCGCTTTGGAGACTCAGCCATAAGTTTTAAACTATTGAATTAAGAATTCAAAGAACTAAACTGATCTTTCTCGATATGACTCAGAACAAATGTTAAGCCCAGTTCTTTTAGCATCTGCCACTAGCCCTAAATAACCTACATACTTTACGTGTACTACGTTATCACAGAGCCAGCAGGCTATACTAGTTTACGAAGCCGTGATCTGCTTCTGGCAACTTTACAGACAACACAAAATTTTGACTTCCATTATAAAAAAAAAAATTACAAAATTAAATAAAATGTACTTGGAAATAGTAGGTACTATGCCCACTGTACACACTCAAAATATGTTAACAACAAAATAATAGAGCAAGCAGTGAGAGCAGAGAACGAAACTAACGGAATTCTGTCAACAGAGAGAGTTGATGAGAGAAAATCCGTCACACTGCAAACGGGAAGAAAAGCACAAAAAGGAGACACGCAAAAGCTATTGCTTACCACAACAACAAAAGTATGAACTCAGTTTATGTAAACATAAATAGAGCGCTAATAGACAAATATATAAGGCACTGTTTTGTGATAAGAAGCTAATATCAAGCACTATCACAGGATAGAAACGCAATGTAGCAACCGATTAAAGTAATTACTTTAAAGAATGTATTAAAAAATTGCGGAGCTCACCAAAAAACACACATCTGTTTGCTACAAAGAGTGACATTTATACTGAGATATACTGACAGATATAGAGTCAGAATTTGATAGCCAAGCTGTTCCCCTCATGTTAGAATTACCAAGAACAATAAGACTATCGCGATCGGAGTGGAGACAGAAAATATAGCCGAAAAATGTGAAGAATCAGCAAAGAGAGCAATATAGGAACAAACTATAAAAGTACAAACACCATGAACGGACCATTTTACAGCTACGAATTCTAAATCGACAGCACAATCAATTGTAACTAATTCCGAAGTGAAAGCAACGACAACAGCGATTAGAACCCCACCTCCACGACGAGGAGGAGTGCGATCTCGTATATAATGTCTGGGCTAAGCCAAGTCTCCGAAAAAGCGGAGGACAGGCTACTAAGATAGAGACTACTAACTTTTCTACACAGACCCTTCACGTTTTAATAGACAAATTAAAAGGAAGTTCGTTTTTTGTAGCTACAAAACTTTGACTCGAAACTCGAAAGGAAGTACGAATTTTCTTTTTTGCCGTATATTTCTTTAGTAGGAGAAATTTACTGCGACTGCATAGCCACTGGCACAAGATGCCACAATTTACGATGCACGCTGGAAGGAAGGACAAAATCATAAAGTCCACGATGAACGGAGCGATCGCTCAACCCATGTGACGTTTTGCAGCTCGTATCAGGCGGGCATAGCAGGGCCGGTCCGCGACGAAATTGGGACTGGATTCATGGAGCTGAAGAAGTTGACGCAGGAGGCCATCAGGCCGAAAGCAGATGTAATTAGCAGTAGCCAGTCAATTTTGCTACTATCGAGACCTATCTCGAACACTGGAGGCATGCCGAAGCTGAAAACACATCATCTGCTGGAAGCAGCAGTTCGGCAACCAACACATCCGGCCCTGTTCGAATGTAAGGAGAGTGGAGAAATTCGATCGAGAAGGACTTGGCCTTCCTTAAAAATCTGCGGGATTTTGTGGAACGTCCGATTCGATGGAGGGGATTCCATGCAGTCGGTGGAGGATTTTGTCTTCAGTGTCGGTGAATCGAATTTCTCCAAAGGCAATACCAGTACCATGGAAGGTAATCCTACGCGGATTCCAAATAGTAGTATTGGATGCACGTGCGTCACGGCAGGGTTGATAGCTGGTCACAACTGCGACATGCAATGGAGGACCGCTTTAGTGGTTACCAGACCGAACACAATATTATGCAGGAGTTGTTGCAGAAAGAGCAGAATTCTGTCGAGGGTATGGAAGATTGCATCCCTCGGATGCGACAGTTGGCATCTCGCTTTTAAAAGCCGCTCCAGGATCATGAGCTGGTAAAGATAGCAAAGCGTGAAATACAAAAGCGAACTGCTTCAGGAGTGCATCGACGTGGAACGGCACACAAGTCGTTGAGGGCGTGCTGCGTATGTCCAGGAGCCCAGATACTCTCGCGGAGCCAAGCTGATGGTCCATTAAGTAGAAATGCTGCCTTTGCGACCCAAAGTCTACCTGAATAGGTGGAGGAAGCTTTTGTGAGGACCCGGCCGCAGTCTTAATTCGTCTGCTAGATCTCCAGATAACAACATCGATAAAGGGAGTGTTTGCTCCGAGAACGTCGCATCTTCTGTTACAGATGCGGGGAGCCAGACACACTAAGTATCCAGTGTTTTCAGACCCGGCCAAAAAGATTAGAGTAGCGCGCTGAAAATAAAAGAAGTACCCCAATTTTAACAATTACCACAATAAAGAAAGTAACCGACTTCTGGATACTTACATACAAAAATAGACTCTAATACCATAACATGCTTACCATACGAAGAACGTGTTCAGGCATACATATAATTTTTGGAAGGGATAACTCTGGTTATAAAGCGATCACGTTTTCGTAGACGCAGATTGGCGAGACCGCAAGTAATTGAAGCTGCGAGGAAAGTGGACAGTGCCGATCTACGGTTTTTTGGCAATGTGCTGATTAGCGGGGTGGGGATAAAAGGCTGTACACCGGAGCGTCCGTCATCTTTTTGGTACGAGACATGGCTTTCTACCGAGACGAAAGCCGATCCGGATTGTGTGGGAAGAAATCTGGTGAGAACAGATTCTGTTTAGATGTCGGGAAACTTAACAGCCTGACTGTTAAAGATGCTTATCCACTGCCAAGCATCGAAGGCATACTTTTGCGAATCGATGAGACACTCTTCATCTCGAGCGTCGATCTGGGCTTGCTTCTGGGTATTTAAATGATTTGCGGATAATATCAACAGATTTCAACACACATCTGATACATCTAAAATGAGTTGCGGATTGCTTAAAGACAGCGAAACTTACCATCGGGATAGCAAACTATTTGGGATTTATAATAGGTTTAGCTGCGAAAAAAGCCATTCACCGATTCCGCCCATAAGTTGAGATTATGCCCTTTTATCGACCACGCCAGCCTGGGATGGCTCATGAGTCTCAAAGACTTAAGCGGAAGACTACTTAGGTGGTCTTTGCAGCTGCCAGTCTTTCCGTTCTCCATGCAGAACAAAAAGGGCGCTGTCAACGTCGTTGTTGACACATTGTCCAGAAGTGTGGAGTAAGTGGATGTGATGCAGGAGCATTTGTTGGGATTCGAGACCCTGGAGTTTGAGTCAGCTGACCAACAATTCGTCTAGAAGGTGATCAAACCATTGCTCAAACATAGATCTAAACATTTTACAATTGATTCGAATTGATAATTCAAATTTTGTCATATCTGTTATACATTTTCTTACTTAAATTGAAGTGGAGTCGGGTGGTCAAACTGTCCTCATTTTGAGAAGTTTCGCATGAACTCTCAACGTCATAACCCAAAGCATAACATAACATCGTAACAATAGCGCTGGCGCTTGTTTTATGTTATAACTTCACCTTTTGCTTAGTTATGGATAATATATTAAAAAGATTGTCAGACTTTGCACACTGGCTAATTGAATGCGTTTGATTTTTCTCCTTCTGTTTTCCTATTTTCTGCTTCTTATGTTTCTTATGCAGCGTTATTTTATACTTGAGATTAAATACAAAAATAAATATTTTATTCAGAAACAAAAAATCAAAATGAAAGAAATATCAAATACACGCGAGAGCAGTAGTAGCACATGAAAAATATCATTTGCTCTGCTCTTTTCTTGCTATCAACTTTTACTACCGCTACGGCTACGCAGAGGACAGTATTTAATTGCCTGCGTAATTGCTATTGATGTAGTTTAGAGCTGGAACAAACATCGATGTAGTATCGATGTTTTTAAATACATTTTAAGCATCGATGTTTAATGGATCTCTCCATTTTCCCATCACTGCTAACAATTTAAATAGCTAATAAAACACTTGCGACCATTTTCAGTAGTGGAAAACAAGCGCTTCCTGTTTTTTGTTAATATGATTCATCCTCGCAACTAGTTGCCTTCTTAAACTATATTGCGCAACGTTTGCATGGCCAATCCTTAAACTAGTATGAAATTGAAATTGGCTGGTATCCTGAATGAAATTGAATATTGCGATGTCACAACAGATTGCTAGACATTGCACTTTAAGTTTTAAATTCAAATTTTCCATAGAAAAAAGTTCGATACATCGATGTTTGTTATTCAAAAACATCGAAGCATTGTTGTCTGCAAAGTAGAGCAGATATTTTCAGATCTTTGGCTATGTCTTTGATCTGGGTCTCGTCAAAGTAAGAGCGGTAGCAATAGCGAAACGAAATACTATGGGAGTAGCGTAGTAGTAGCATATGTACATACGAGGGTGGTCCGATAAGTACTTAGCCTCACCGCTCAGAGGAGTCACTATCGCAAGAGACATTTACTATCGTGTAGTACATTCTCTTAGACGGCTACTGTCAAAATTTCACCCGAATCGGACTCGTAGTTTTGCTTTGACCACGTGTGGAATGGTACGTGTCTGCGGATTTTAGAAAAATGGAGAAAGAGCAATATCGGTCTGTGATTCGATTCTTGTTTTTGGAAGGCAAATCGCGCTGCGAAATCAAAGAGCGCTTGGATGCTGTGTACGGTGACTCTTCTCCTTCGATGGCGACAGTCAAAATTTGGTTCAACGAGTTTCAACGTGGTCGCACGTCGTTTTTTGATGAGCCACTCCCAGGTGCCGCGAAAGCGGCTACCACGGAGGATAACGTGACAAAAATCCACGATCTCGTATTGGCAGACCGTCGATTGAAGAAGCGCGAGATAGCTGAAACAGTAGGCATCTCAAAAGACCGCGAGGGTCATATCCTGCATGAAATTTTGGGCATGAGAAAGCAGTCGGCGCGATGTGTGCCGCGTTTGCTAACTTCGGACAACAAACGCAACCATGAGACCACTTCAGAGCCACGGCCATATTGGTCGAATTGGGCTACGAACTGCTACCCCATCCACCATATTCTCCAGATTTGGTCCCGTGTGGCTTCTTTTTGTTTCCAAACTTGAAAAAGTCACTCGCTGGACAGAAATTTGCGTCGAATGAAGAGGTCGTCGCCGCCACAGAGGCCTATTTTAGAGACCTCGAGAAAACGTATTTTTCAGACGGGTTAAAAAAGTTGGAGCATCGTTGGGTCAAGTGTATCGAGCTAAAAGGAGACTATGTTGAGAAATAAATAGCCACTTTTCCAAAATTTTCGTTTTTCTTTCGGAGGCTAAGTACTTATCGGACCACCCTCGTACACATACGCATACATAGAAACGAGAGCACAGCGCATTGAAATACGCGCGTGCTCATCGTTCCGCATTTGATCTGCGACTGAACTGAGTCTGTGCGCTCGCTACGCGCTGCGTGATAGCTGTTACAGCTATATTTACAAAAACACCTATCGCCAAACGAAATTGATGACTGACGCATTTTTGTTTTGCGCATCCCTACTTGCAATGCTATTTTGGTTTATATTGATGGTATTGACTGATCAAAATAACGCTAAGTGCATTCATTTTTGGGGAAGTGGAGTCACTGAATTAATTTTCATGTAAACATCGAAAGGCCCCAACGTAAGTCTGTTGCGGGAGGCTGGCTGTGTGCCAGCTGGAAAAATAAAGTAATTTTCATGTAAGAACCGATAGGCTTCATCGAGCCTATAAAAAGATGTTTTTATCCTTTCGGGTATCTAACCACCACGATCACAGACTCCGAATTCAGATGCTCTCATCTCTGGACAAAAGCCTTAGATCCAATAATTTTTAAAAACAAAGGTTGTAAAACGAAATAAATTTTATCGTTGCTTACATAACACTACACATATTTTCTTTGTTGTTATCAACATTTTTATATTTTCTGCAAAGTTATTTAATTAATGTAGTAATGCAGCCTCTCGGTTCATACATGAAAATATTTTTTATCTTCCGTTTATAAAATAATAGCCAGTTGGCAGCAGCTTTTCGATGTTAAAATGCAAATTATTTTAAGTACCAAGCCAACAATCTCCGCTGAATGCAGAACTTTCATTCACATTAGTTTAAGCATGACGATTTGAAAGATGTTGTTAAGTTACTACCATTTGACGATATGTGCCTACTTCGATGTTTCCGATGTTATCCGATGCTGTTCAGGACGCTATCAATCTTTTGTAAAATACCCAAAATCAAATCAAGAAAAGTTATGTTGTTTAATTACATTGGACCTTACGGGTCATCAATCCATCAATGTTGATATTTTATTTTTAAATTATCGAACAACATCTATTTCGATATTTTTACTACAATAATTACATATCTATCCTAAACACAGAAATAAGCTTATTTATCAAATTTGTAAACAGGGATTAAACATAGTTAAACTAATTATTTTGCAAAATCGGTCCTTAGTGGTTGTCTAGATGTTCATATCTAACATAGGTTGTGTGAAAATTGCAGCATCGTAGCTTTTAGCACTGAGCACTGATAGTACTATAGCTGGTCAGTGTCTACGAACTACTTTATATACAGTGGTTCACACCTTATTTCAACCAGTGCTCAAACAAAAGTTTATAGCGCTGTGTCTTCCAAACTAAAACACATATTAAACTATTTTCAACACAGATTTATAGGTATGTATTTTAATTTTTATTTCATAAGTCACATTTTTAGAATTTTTAAATTATATTTATTTTGATTTAAAAACTAAAATAACAAAGAAAATGAATGCCACAGCTTATTTCAACCAGCTATTAAAATAATATTTTTTTTAAAGTGTATGAACTAAAAATGATATATTAATATTTTGTGTGGCCACCCTTCTGGTCAGCAATCATTTTAAGTCTATTTGGGACTGTGTCAATTTTTGAGTCTCTAGAGGACTAATATTAGCCATTCTTCGACAAATGCCGTTTTCAGGTCCGTCTTATTGGAAAATTTGAACTTCTGAACTTCACGGTCCAATATGGCCCACAAATTTTCGATAACATTCATATCTGGGGACTGGGCTTCTTTTATAAATTTACAAAAAAAAAATACCGAGAAGTATATTTGATGTGGTAAATAATAAACTGATTTTTGCTCTTAAATAAATTCTATGTATCCATCCGATCAAAACAGGTTTTTATATCGACGGTAGATATTATTGTGTATACCAAAACTCATGATTGTAGCTTTAAAATTCGATTGCGTTGGCTAAAAATATTTGACGTTGCAGTGGTATACTTTCCAACCATAGGGGCATACATTTTTTCTCTGCAATTCAGAACATTAAGGATGACTCGACCTTTTAATATTTTCTGGATATGTTGATATTTCAACATTTAAAAAAATCTTTTGAAGGTGGTGCCATCGTTGGTAGATCGAAAACCTTGGTTGCTCAGCCAAAAGACCCAATCTTGGAAAATCTTATTGGGTTATACAGATGACATCCGTTCCCTTGAATAGATTTTCCGGCAAAGTGTAAGTTAGCTTCAGCTTATTGCGTGCATATATGCAAGTGATTCGTCCCATTTTTGAATGTTTTTCTGTGTGTGTTTACACATTACACAAGTTCTGTGTCTGTGATCTCAATTAAAACTTTACCGTCAATCATCGCCAAATACAATTTATGCGAAATTGTAGATTTTAGATATAACGGAGTAATGGAAACCAATGAAACCATAAACAGACTGATCAAGAGATGCACTAATTCTTTGTTTGTAATCACAACCCAACATTGTTATTAATATTTTGGTATACGGTAATGAGTCGAGTTCATCCGTAAGTTTTGACTTAATTATTTGTTGTGCAGTATGGTCCAACATATCCTGAATTTTCACCTTCGCTGGGACATCTGTTACCTACAGCAATGTGTGCATACATAGAAACGAAAGCACAGCTCAACAAAATACGCCCATTCTCATCGTGCCGCAGTCGATCCGCGACTGAACAGAATTCGATGCTGTTCGCTGTGCATTGCTTCTGATGTTCGAAATCAGCCGTTCACTCAGCGGTTGTTGTATTCGCTTGGAGTGCCAAAAATGCTGTTTCTAGTGAAATTACTTTTTTGGCAATTTGACACATCTATGTCTTCTTCGGTTAGTGCCCATACAGTATGTAATGGGAACATTATATTTATTAGATTGCAGTGGTTAGAGTGCACGTCGTAGTGTGCCTGAGTTCGAATCCCGCTTGTAAAGTTTTGATATTTAATTTTTTTACTTGACTCGACTGTTCCCTTTTTACTTGTTTCTAGCTAGGCTTGATATTTCTTCAAAAATCTCTCCTTAAAACGATTCTGTTTATTCCATTCAAATTTAACGTTTCTGTAAAAAATAAACCTGATAAATAAACCACATTGCAGGCAGCCAATACAAATTAATATTTCAAAGAAATAAATAATAATCGAATCCTAATTAACTAAAATTGATAATCTATAAGCGAAAGTGGTCGACACAGTCGATGTTATAGGCATCTTCCGTGAATTAGTCAAACATTTTCATCTCAATTATTTAAATATAACAAGTAAGAAAGCGAGTGTGCTCGACTGTAAAATACCCACCGCCCATTTCGAGAGAATAAAATACACTTGATGATATTTGAACAAAAAATATACCAAACAAATATACCGAAATTTGTTTTTAATATACTAACATGGTCACACTGTAAACTAAACAAACAATATATCGTTGTTTTGAATAACTTCTATGTTTTTCATTCGATCACAGCCAAATTCACAGGAATCATTTAGAGTGTTTATACCCGCCACCCATAGGGTATTAAAACTAAGTGCAAATAGAAAATGTATAGTATGTAACAGGCAGAAAGAGGTATCTCAGACCCCACAAAGTAAATATATTCTTGATCAGTGTCAACAGCCGAGACGATATAGCCATGTCCGTCTGTCTGTCTGTAGAAATACCTAGATCTCAGAGACTATAAGACATAGAGACATCAAATTTGGTACATAGGCTCCTGCATTCATTAATTTGGTAAGCTTCATACTCTTAATATACCCTGTGATTTTGGTAAAAATCGGATAATTAGATCAAAAGTTATTCGTTAAATTATTCATCAAAATTGTTGTGCCCAATGCATGTGGACGTTTTAAGTGTGTGAATGACCTAGAGATATCAAATTTGGTGACAGAATTCATGTAGCTCTTACGCAGATCAAGTTAGTTTTAGATTTTAGCCACGCCCCTTTCCGCCCCCAAAAACTGGAAAAGCCGTAATAATGGACCTAGAGCAGTGAAATTTGGCATGCATAATAATAATTATATTCTCGATGATTCATGTGAATTTGGTTGAGATCGAATGAAAAACAAGGAAGTTATTTATGAATCAATTTTATATGCAAAATTCACTTGTCGAGCACCCTCGACCGTAGCTTTCTTACTTTTTATACCCGCTACCCATAGGGTAGAAGGGTATTATAACTTAGTGCTAATTATACCCGCTACCCATAGGGTAGAAGGGTATTATAACTTGGTGCCAACAGAAAATTTATGTAACAGGCAGAAGCAGGCATCTCCGACCCCATAAAGTATATATATTCTTGATCAGTGTCAACAGCCGAGACGATATAGCCATGTCCGTCTGTCCGTCTGTCAGTCTGTCCGTCTGTATGAACACCTAGATCTTAGAGACTATAAGAGCTAGAGCTACCAAATTTGGGGACAGTACTCTTATAGGTCCTACGCAGATCAAGTTTATTTTAAAAGTTGGATGCCACGCCCCTTTACGCCCCCAATAGCCAGTAAAAGCCGTAATAAAAGACCTAGAGCATTGAGCATATGCATAATTATAATTATATTCTCAATGATTTCTGTGAATTTGGTTGAGATCGAATAAAAAACAAGGAAGTTATTAAAGAATCAATTTTATATGCAAAATTCACTTGCAGCTGCCCGCGCTTTGATTTAGTTGACAGTTTGACCATGTCGGTATGCTATGGATTTTTATACCCGCTATTTTCAAATATACAAAAAAAAAACAAGTTTCAGTATATTTGGTATATTTTTTGTTAAAATATCATTTAAGTTTTTTGTTTTCTCTCGAAATGGGTTGCGGGTATCATACGGTCGAGCACTCTCGACTGTAGCTTTCTTACTTGTTTTTGTGTTGCTTTTATTACTATTTGGAATGCGACTTATATGTATAGTATATTAATTTTACTGGTCCTTTTGAAACAACGCTTGCGGAAAGGCGAGCATAATACATACACCAATATTGTTACGAAGTTTGGTGTTTATGCCTCATAGTCTCTGAGATCCAGTTGTTCAAGCAAACACACAAACTGACAGACGGACATGTTAATGTCATCTTTCATTATGTGGTCGGAGATGCTTTCTGCTGTCTGTAACATGCATACACAAAGTTATTATACCCTTCTACCCTATGGTTACTGTTGGTTACCTGTTGGTTACCTTATGTACATCATCATCATCATCATTATGTATAGCTGTTTAAGTTAAGTTTAAGTTTCTCTTAGGCCACTTGAACGTACATAATTTTAATATGTATGTAACCTGTTGGTTACCTTATGTACATCATCATCATCATCATTATGTATAGCTGTTTAAGTTAAGTTTAAGTTTCTCTTAGGCCACTTGAACGTACATAATTTTAATATATACGAGTATGGGTTGATAAGTGATCGGCCTTGGTGTGAACTTTATACTTTTTAAAGATATTATAATTTTTTTGGACAGTTCAATTCATCAGAGAATACATAGATAAAGCAGGCTTAGATTAACTCCCCGAGACAAATATTTGTTTCAAAATTTTTTAAAAGTTTAACAAAAATTCCAAAACACAACAAATATGTGTTGAAATTTCTACTATTATTCACTTTTCACTTTTTTTTATTGACGATAAATAATAATCTGTTTTACTCACAGTGGTCCACATAGCCAATGTTATGGGTATCTTCCATGAATAAGTCAAACAACTTCATCTCAATTCTTTGAATCTAAAAAGTAGGATTCAATATGGCTGCCATTTTTGTTAGAGGTTCAAAATAAACGCTTTCGTGGGTCACTTCAACGAATGAGTGAAATTGCTCGAATTTCGCTGTGAATTTGATCCAAATGCATCATATTTGCCTAATTCAATACCCCGTGGCATTATTTGTTACAACATTTTAAGAAAAGTTTGTCAAATATTAAAAAAATAGGCAAAATGATTAAAAAAAGGATCATTAGACATCTTAATATTTGGAGGTTATATATAAATAACAGGATCGCTGAATTTGGCATACTGCTTCAACAAGATATTATTGTGAACACTAATACATTTTCAAGTTTTCAAGTTCAAGTTTTCATAGTGAGGCTGATTACTTATTAGCCCACCGTCGTATCTCGACGACCAAAAAAAAAGAGATCTACTTACACATATACATAGATACACACTAAAGGTATGCAGATGCTTTTTGCAAATGTTTACGATTGGTATATAATTTATTCACCATTATGTTTAATTATGTATGTAACTTACCGTTATTCAGATAATTAAAAAAATATAATTATGGCTTCTAAGCATCTCTGCAGTTGTTTATTTTTTTTTTTTTTTAATGTTTTAGCATCAATTAAATAAAGACAAAATAGAATATATAGTTTAGCTAAGAACGAATTAAAATTATTAAAAATCATTTGTTTACCTTTATTGATTGCAGTCGATTTTTGTGCAAAAAGGAAAATGGCGTAGTATTGAATTTACAAATTAGACTTAAAAATTGTAATTTTTTATTTGAGAGATGTATCCGAAAATTATGCATTTTGTAAGTCGGAGCTCCTATCATTCGCAGTTCCAGCTGCATCACAACAGTATAATGGCGTGTTGGGACTAGATTGTCCGTGGTGTTGGTGACGTTGACGAAGACAATCTAAATGCGATTTAAAAAGCACTGGAAATGGAATGTGTAAGCTGGGCTGAGTGCCAAACAATTTCTCTGCATCTAATTTCGATAGTGATTTGCCATTTTTTTTTGGAGGATTTAAGCATTTTCTCCGAGATAATGTTTTGGATAGTCCGTTATATCCCTTTGTATCCTAAAAGCATCCAGAAATAAAAATGAATGTCAACAAGTTGCTAAAGAATCTAGAATACATAAAATATGATTCTTCAGGCCACAACTTTAACGTATTAAGCATGTTAAAATAGAATAAAAATAATAAACTAGTAAGAAAGCTACAGTCGAGGGAGCTCGACTGTGAGATATCTGCTATCCATTTCGAGAAAATACAGGTATTTGTTATATAAAAAATGTAAAAAGACCAAAAATATACCGAAATATTTTTTGGTCCAAATAATCAATTATGTTGAACATAACCCAGAATATACAAAACACAGTGACACTGTCAGCAAATCGCACTCAATCGCGCTCAATTTTTCCTTATTTCCGGAATCATTAAGTCCATACATGCGTAACAAACCAGGAGATTCTAGATGTAAAATTACGCCTATTAATCGTTTTGTTTTTTTTTGCCATAAGAACCCGCTGGCAATAAAACCACCCACTTTTTGAACAAACAAACAATTTTGATATATTTATGTCGATTGGTCTTCTGTGTAGCTTTAACTGAAATATGTCATTCGATAAATTATTATTATTTTCAATTTGAGGAACGCGACCAAATTATAATATAAACTCAATGGGCGTGCAACAGTAACAAGTGCTATCAGAAAAAAATATATAAAACAGACGGACTGAGTAGGAAATACCGGCCATTAACATGTTCTCTTTATATAACTCTTTTATTCAATGTATGGGAAGCGATATTACAATTATGCTTTCTTTTAGTATTTGTTTAACAAAATTTTCTAAGTATTTTTGTTAAAGACTGGTGGATCTGGTTATGATTAAGTATTATGAAATCTGACAATTATATATTACTTAATTTATAAGGTATACCGAAATATTTAAAATGTATTGTTTGCTATTGCAATTCTTACCTCATGACTATATTTTAAATAATTTGGGCGTACTTCTGCATCATCATTAATACTAATAGTTGTAGCTTTATCGTTCTCGTGGTTGTGATTGTAATTTACTTTGATATTTGATCGACTACAAGTGGAGTGAATGTCTTGTGAGTATAAAGGATTTGATTTTAACTCAAATTGGTCTTCAGCATCAGTAGTGGAACCATCGACATCGATATCGACGATTGGACTGCCAGAATGCGAGTGCTCTGCGCTGAGTGATGATACGTACTCTAATGAATGGGAGGAGCAAACAACATTGAAAGCAACATCATCATTCAAAGACACTGATACTATTTGATTCTCATCTTCTGTTGTTTCAATATCGACAACTTCATCATCCTCATTGTCATCCGCTTCGCTTGCTATATTGCCATCGAATACTTGATTGAAACTTTGTTTATTTACAGCAGTGGATGGAGTGGCAACTGCATTAATAGTATCTTGTGGTTGACCTTCTTTGCATAAGTGAATGGAATCTAATATTGGCGTAAAGACGTTAGATGTGGGTTTGGGCAATTCGCGGCCATTCGTAACCGTAGTACTAATATTATGGGAAAATACTGTTGATGTTCTCATCGGTTGGGTATGGCCATTGTAGACGGTACTGTTGGAATCATTTGAGCGGGTTGCATATAATGATGTCGATACTATTGCAGCGGAAGCCACAACAGGCTTAAACGCTGATGAGTTTAATATCGATGGTACATTGAAATCCGAATATTCTGAGTTATTATTATTGACAGACTTGACTGTAGCTCGGTTGCAATTCGACGCTGGCTGTGATTCATTTTTCACAATACTTGCATTGAAAGGTGAAACGACGTTACTTTCCGGACGGATCCAAGACATCGGGCAAGATTCAATTCGCTTCACATGGTGTTGCTGTGGTTGTTGCTGTTGCTGCCACATTGTGTAATCGACAACGAAATTTCTCGATAGAGGCATTATCGACAAATCGTGATCGTTGCGCATTGCTCGATGGTGCAGATTGAACGGCACACCAACCGTGGTGGCTACTGTTGCTGTCACACCTACAACGGCAGCAGCAGCGGCAGCTACAGTATTATAGTTGTATTGATGGTCTATTGATCGTTTTGAGTATACACTCTCTTCTCTTTTGGCATCTTCCTCGCATTCAGCGGCAGACTCCACAATGCTGCTTGTAGTGGCTGATGTGTTTATCTTTAGAGCAGCTGATCCTCCATGGGAATTTGGTGAATTTCGATTGCTGTTGTTGCAGCCCACGAGTCGTTTTCTTGTGCCACCATTAAACATGGCTTTCACATCCTCCCACGCATGCACAATTTTTTCATCCTGCCCATGTCCACAGAGTGTCATATGGCGGCGCCACGAATTAAAGTTGGCTGCATCCGGCTGTACATATCGATCATTGGTGGTTAGGCGATGCGAATGAAATATAAATTTATTTGGCGAAAAAAACATGCCACAGAAGGTACACTTGATGCATTTGGCACGTGATGAATTATAACGTGATGGTAAAAACGATCCTCGACATCCCCAGGCGCATTTATGTTGCACGTTGAATGCAAAATCGTCGGGCAGCCGTGGTGGTGTATTATCGCCCAAGAAACTTTTGCATAATCGCTCAGCTTCACGGCGTGTTATCATCCCGCATCGGCGCGAACTTACTGGCATTGCACCTGCTCTTCGCAGTATCTCCAATTGGACGGGAGTGCACTGTACACACGTTATACCTAATGCTACTCGACGATTGTGGATTTCATTGTAACTGAATTGCTTAAGGAGAGTATTTGAGATTTGAGCCAAACACAACCGTTCTTGACCCTCAATGTACAGTGATACAATAGGAATGCCATAAAGTAATACTGAACTTACCTAGGAAAGAACAAACGAAATAAAAATACGTTTATACACTTTTATTAAAATTATTTTAAAATGTTTTCTTTCTAGCTGTGTCGTTGTCTACGAACTAATTTATATATGTATATACATAGATACTATACAGGCTCCCAAAATTGTTGTAGAGTTACTGACCTCTCACCTAGCTAAATTAAATATGGAGGCAGCACAAATAAATTGAAAGTAAAATAAAGACCAATAATAACAAAATAATTAACAAGAGTTCTAATCTGTGAGATGTCAAACGTATCACATATTTCAACAATTGTGTCTATAGCAAAAGTATCAGACTTAAAGGTGTTACAATAATAAATAAAATTAATAACAAGCAAGAAAGATACAGAGAGGCTTGACCGTAAGAAACCCGCTAACCATTTTGAGAGAATACAAAACACTTAAATGATATTTGAATAAAATATACCAAACAATTGTACCGAAATTGGTTTTTTGTGTATATACTTGTAAAAAATCCATAATATACTTATATTTAATATACATACAAACAAAGCGCTCGGAGCTGAATATGATTTTGTCCTGTAAAGTTGTTTCTTTAAACACTTTTATGTTTTATCATTCGAACCCAACCAAATTCACAGGAATCATTAAGAGTGTATAATTATAATTATAATTATGCAAAATTCAATGCTATAGGTATATTTTTACAGCTTGAACAGTTTTCGGGGGCGGAAAGGGGCGTGGAAAATTTCTTAAACAAACTTGATCTGCGTGCAAGCATAACTAGTGTTTTAAAAATAATGTCGTAGCTCTAGCTCTTATAATCTCTGGGATCTTGGTGTTCGTACAGACAGACGGACAAACAGCCAGACGGACAGACGGACATGGCTATATCGTCACGACTGTTGACGCTAATGAAGAATATATACACTTTATGGGGTCGGAGATACCTCCTTCTGACTGTTACATACATTTTCTATTGGCACTAAGTTAGAATACCCTAGGAGAAGTGGGTGTAAAAAATATGTTAATTATAATAAACATACTTTAAAGGTGATGCCGTATAGCTGTAGCTGTGATTTTTTGTACACTTATGAAATAGACCATTTCAGTCGAGAGTGCTAGACTGTAAGATGCTCACAACCCATTTTAAGATAATACAAAGCAAGAAAGTATCGTATGTCGCCTTTTTTCGAAATTGGTAGGCACCTAATGTTTCACTACCCTGTAAAATTTTTAAACTGAAAAACCGATAAAAATTAAGTTTCAATTTTATCGTATGTTACAGTGCTTTTCAATGTGCGCGCGAAATTATCGTATGTTCATACATATTTTTTTTTCATGTGAATGGAAATACTTCAATCGTAAAAAACACAAATACAATAACAAATGTTTCTGAGTCTTGGCTTTACTTAATTATTTTCCAGGTATCGTAACATTGGCTCTTTGTATACTAGTATTCGTGTGAGATATTTGAATAATTGTTTATATTAGCTTGTAGTTTTATACGTGTACATGTTAAATGTAAGAGATTGATATGAATTAACAAAATGTTCAAAATTATAGCCCGTAAACTCATTAGTGCCCTATAGCGACAAAGATGACAATGATGAAGAGTGCTGTGTTGGAGAAAGAGGTCTTAAAAGAAAGTTTGCCAAGATGTATAATAAACAAGTAAGAAAGCTACAGTCGAGAGTGCTCGACCGTAAGCTACCCGCAACCCATATAAATATATATATCTAAAGCGTGAACAGCTGTATGTGAATATTGCCTATGAAATTGATTCTTTAATAACTTCCTTCATAGGAACCATTGAGACTATAATAATTATTTTGCATACCAAAATTCAATGATCTAGGTCTATTATTACGGCTTTTCCGGAAAGGGGCGTGGCAAAAAACCAAACCAAACTTGATCTGCGTAAGACCTACACAAATACTGTCACCAAATTTGATATCTCTATGTCAATCACACAATTAAAACGTTCATATGCATTGGGCACAACTATTTTGATAAATAATTTAACAAATAACTTTTGTTCTACTTATCCGATTTTTACCAAAATTACAGGGTAAATTAAGAGTATTAAGCACAAATGGCTTACCAAATTACATCATTACACAAATAACTTTTGGAGTTATACGCGATGTACATAAAGACAGACTGACAGGCGGACATGGCTATATCGTCTCAGCTGTTGACACTGATCAAGAATATATATACTTTATGTGGTCGGAGATACCTCCTTCTGCCTGTTACATACATTTTCTGTTGGCACTAAGTTATAATACTCTTCTACCCTATGGGTAGCGGGTTAAAAAAATTGAAACTTTTTTCAAACTTTATTAAAACATAAAACATTCCATTTAAGTAAGTTACGTATCGCTGTTATTAAAAAATGCCCATTATCAATAGAATTAAATTATGGATATTTTCAAAATTCGAAAAAGTTTTTTTTTAATTGCAAAATTTTACCCAAACCATAAAATCATATATAAAAAAAAAATTTTATGATCTCAATAATTTATGTGCGCAAAATAGTATTCCTCACAGATACTACAATGAATATAAAACTTTGGGACATTCTTCGAAAATATTAGATTGTTTAAACGAAACAGATGAAGACGATGTTATAATGTTGTAAATGAATAAAACTTCTAATGTTTATTTCGCGTAATAAATCAAATTTTAGAATCGTATGTCGCACGTTGTGCGCAAGGGAATAAAAACAAAGCGTGCGAAATTATCGTATGTATTAATATTCTTATTTGTGCCTGAAATGGCGCCTTTAATGAGAAACATTAAGTTTTCATTCGTTATTATAGCTAAAACAACTAAACCTTAAAAAATATTTCCATGATTTTCTCAAGCAAGCATCAAACAAGTAAGAATGCTACAGTCGAGAGTGCTCGACCGTATGACACCCGCAACCCATTTCGAGAGAAAACAAAAAACTGAAATGATATTTTAATAAAAAATATACCAAATATACTAAAACTAGTTTTTTTGTATATATTTGAAAATAGCCGGTAAAAGTCCACAACACCGACATGGTCACTCTGTCAACTAAACAAACAAAGCGCGGCCAGCTGCAAGTGAATTTTGCATATAAAATTGATTCTTTAATAACTTCCTTGTTTTTTATTCGATCTCAACCACAGGAATCATTGAGAATATAATTAGTATTATGCATACCAAAATTCAATGCTCTAGGTCTTTTATTATGGCTTTTAAAGGCTTTTTGGGGCGGAAAGGGGCGTGACAAAAATCTAAAATAAACTTGATCTGCGTAGGACCTATAAGAGTACTGTCACCAAATTTGGTAGCTCTAGCTCTTATAGTCTCTGAGATCTAGGTGTTCATACAGACGGACAGACGGACATGGCTGTATCGTCTCGGCTGTTGACACTGATCAAGAATATATATACTTTATGTGGTCGGAGATGCCTCCTTCTGCCTGTTACATACATTTTCTGTTGGCACTAAGTTATAATACCCTTCTACCCTATGGGTAGCGGGTATAAAAATAATATTGATCTGCGTCGCAGATGCCTCAAACATTTTCTGTTGACACTAATCCTATGAGTATCGGGAATAATAACGGTCTCATGTATTGCACAGTTTAATAAAAGTATAGTGTATATAATATACCATGCCCTTTATCAACAAATAGGCGCGAAGTGTGTACATATTTTTTGTCCAGTAGTGTACGTCTACCCATAGGGTAGAAGGATATTATCACTAAGTGTCTGTCTGTCTGTCTGAATAAACACCTAGATCTCAGAGACTATTTGATGTAGTGACACCAAACTTTGGTAAATAGGCTCCTGCATTCATTACGCAGATCACGTTTATTTTAAATGTTAGATGTCACGCCTTGTTCGCCCATAATATTCATAAATGTTGAAGAAGTCACGTTTATGTTAATGTAAATCGTGTATAACTTGAAAAGTATTTAGTGTACTGATATGTGATTTGGTAAGCCATCTGTGCTCGTTGCTCGTAATATACCCTGTAATTTTGGTAAGAATCTGATTAGTAGAACAAACGTTATTTGTTAAATTATTTTTCAAAAAAGCTGTGACTAAAGCAAAAGGACGTTTTAAGTGTGTAAGTGACCTCGTATAGGTCTTTATCAGATCAAGTTTGTTTTATATTTCTGACACGCCCCTTTTAGCCCCCCAAAGCCTGAGTTAGAGCCTCGAAGTTTTGTGCGCATGATAATATTTATAGTCTCAATGATTCCTGTGAATTTGTTTGTGTTTGAATGAAAAACATGGCAGTTATTCAAGAATTAACTTTATACGGCAAAATTCGCATGCAGCTGCTCGCGCTTTGTTTGTTTAGTTGGCAGTGCGAACATGTTGGTATATTATGGACTTTTTTTTCAAATGTATAAATTTAGGTATATTTGTTTGGTGTATTTTTTTTACAAATATCATTTAAGTGTTTTGTATTCTTTCGAAAAGGGTATCGGGTATCTCTCGGCACTCTCGACTATAGCTTTCTTACTTGTTTTAATGTGCACAGGATAAAAAAACGATTACGGCTTTTTCGTGAGATAATTACTTTGATGGCATCAAATACAAAAGTTGATCTTATATTGCTAATTTGGCGGCTTGGTTATTTCATTCAAATAAATAATCAAATCACGTTTTCTGCAACTGCTCAGGGGAATCATTTGTCTTGTTTCGTGGGGTGGAGACCAATTTATTGTCACACGCTCCACCGATTGTTGTGTGATTATTTACGCTTATATTTCTGTTCGATTCAACAAGGTTTAGTTACTGCCTACCTATTTGCCGAAATTTAGAATTAATCTAACAGTGTAACTTTAGTTTAATGGTATATTTTCGACATTATCGTCATAGTCAAGAGTTAAAAATGAACAAGGAAATGGGTCAGTTTTTAAGAGATGGAATGTTATAAGACGTAAATGTTGTGCTGCATTTTGATACCCGCTGCCAACAAAAAAAGTATGTAACAGGCAGATAGAGGCATCTTCGATCTCATAAAGTATATATATTATTGATCAGTGTCAACAGCCGCGACGATATAGCCTGTCTGTATGAACACCTAGATCCCAGAGACTATAAGACATAGAGACACCAAATTTGATACATAGGCTTCTGCATTCATTCCGCAGATCAAGTTTATTTTAAATGTTGGATGCCACGCCTTCTTCGCCCACAATATTCATAAATGTAAAGCCAGTTACGTATTTTTTTATGTAAATCGCGAATAACTCCAAAAGTTCTTTGTGAAATTATGTGTAATTTGGTGAGCCATCTGTGCTTAATACTCTTTATATACCCCGTAATTTTGGTAAATCGGATAAGTAGAACAGAAGTTATTTGTTAAATTATTTATCAAAATAGTTGTGCCCAATTCATATGGACGTTTTAATTGTGTGAATGACCTAGAGATATCAAATTTGGTGACAGTATTCGTGTACGTCTTACGCAGATCAAGTTTGTTTTAGATTTTTACCATTTCCCATTTCCGCCCCAAAAAACTGGAAAAGCCGTAATAAAAGTGTAAAATAAACAGTGTGACCATGTCGGTATGTTACCGATTTTTTTCAAATATATAAAAAAAAGAAATTTCAGTATATTCTTTGGTATATTTTTTGTTAAAATATCATTTAAGTTTTGGTTTTTTTTTTTTTTGTCTCGAAATGGGTTGCAGGTATCTTACGGTCGAGCACTCTCGACTGAAGCTTTCTTACTTGTTTCATAAAGGATATTGAAGTTTACTTGTTCATATTTGTGTCGCCTCTTCAGAAATTACGTTAAAATTTATTCATTAATAGCTTCACTATTTTATTTGTATTAGTAAAAACTAATTATAAACCTATTTTTACTGAATGTTAGTACCAAAAAAGAATGTGTTCGTATCAATTGTTTTTATACTTTTTTAAGTCAACGCACGTTATTTGATTTTTGGTTTATAGATATTTGGTTGTCTTCCATTCCATTTGATGGAGTTGGAGATCTTGGAGATCTCTGAATGGGCTCAGGAAACGCCATTTGCGATAGTTCTGAAATATTAAAAAGAAAACATTTATTTATTATTGAATTCCTTCATCTAACACTCGTAATTTAATCAAATTGGTAATAAAATATGAGGTATACGCGTTTAAGGTCTTGATGCAATGTTTTAAGGTTAAATGTAATTCGATTAGGTATGTTACCAAACAATTAAAGTAAAGAGCGTTTGTTTTACTATTTCAAAAATTGTTGCAATCTTAATAAGGTGCCGGTTTGGAAACTCTATTCACCCCTATATATGAAATGCCACCCACATTCAATTATACTACGCGTGTGAATCGCATAATTGAAAAGGAGATTGTCTCTAGAGACAATTTGATAGATATAATAAGGTTACGAAAAAATGTTGTAAATGTTGTTGCACAGATTGCTAAGCATACTCCCAATCCAAATCCAAAAGCGAAACAAATGATTATGGGACTTCCTAACTTGTCTCTAAGGGAGGAAGCCAGAGGGTTGAACGAATTACAAACCAGTGAGGTAAATAATGACAAAATTCTGTTTAGTATTAAAACAGCAGATTGTTAACAAGTCTGACAGATGTACTTATTTAGTCGGTAAAAATAATCAAAATATTCGGGGATGATTGACGAAAGTTAGTAGGGTGGTAATAAAATTCCAATGTTTAGATTTCTATATATATGTAGATATTTAATTCATTTTAATTCGTTAATCACCTATTTATACCCGCTACCCATAGATGGTAGAACACCTAGATCTCAGAGACTATAAGAGCTAGAGGTACAACATTTTTCTATCTTAAAACACTAGTTATGACTGCACGAAAATCAAGTTTGTTTTAGATTTTTGCCACGCCCACTACATTCTTTAAAAAAAGTACTTTAAAGGTGTTGCCATAGCTGTAGCTGTGATTTTTCGCACACTTATGAAATAAACCAATATCGACGTTTCCTGAAAATTTGAGTGAAATCGCGTAAAACACATGAAAGATATAATCCAAACAGATGTCATTTTAATTGCGCCTTTCTTACGCCTACATGTAAGAAAACACTTACAGCTAAGCAGACAACAGCGGTTCGAGTGACGCTCCATACTATTTTTTTTTTACTTTCAAACTTATGTATGTTATTTATAATAGTTGGATTTAATAGTTGGATTTAATAGTTGGATTTAATAGTTGGATTTAATAGTTGGATTTAAAAAAAAGTTAAAATTAAAAAAAAACAAGTAAGCGTATGATACCAGCAACCCATTTCGAGAGAAAACAAAAAACTTAAATGATATTTTAACAAAAAATATACCAAATATACTGAAACTTGTTTTTTTGTATATATTTGAAAATAGCGGGTATACAAATCCATAGCATACCGACATGGTCACACTGTTAACTAAAACAAAGCGCGGGCAGCTGCAAGTGAATTTTGCATATAAAATTGATTCTTTAATAACTTCCTTGTTTTTCATTCGATCTCAACCAAATTCACAGAAATCATTGGGAATATAATTATTATTATGCATAGCAAATGCTCTAGGTCTTTTATTACGGTTTTTACTGGCTATTTGGGGCGGAAAGGGGCGTGGCATCCAACTTTTGAAATAAACTTGATCTGCGTAGGACATATAGGAGTGCTGTCCCCAAATTTGGTAGCTCTAGCTCTTATAGTCTCTGAGATCTAGGTGTTCATACAGACGGACAGACGGACATGGCTATATCGTCTCGGTTATTGACACTGATCAAGAATATATATACTTTATGGGGTCGGAGATGACTCCTTCTGCCTGTTACATACATTTTCTGTTGGCACTAAGTTATAATACCCTTCTACCCTATGGGTAGCGGGTATAAAAAGCACCAAAAGTATGCTGCAAATCTTGCAATTTCTAAAGGAAAACTCAAACAATAATTATTGGGAATTTTATTCTTATTAGAACGCTTCACGCAAAGTTGTTTGGTGGCACAGTGGTTAGAGCGGACGCATGCGTGTCGCAGTTTGCTTCGGTGCCTGAGTTCGAATCACGCTTGTGAAATTTGCGACATTTAACTTTTTTTTAACAGATTTAACAAGTTTTCATAATATTTCAAAAATATTTTTGTGCTCTACAAAACTGAGTAGCGGGTATTTTACAGTTATTTGTTTGTTTACTCTCGAAATGGGTTGCGGGTATCTTACGGTCGAGCACTCTCGACTAAAGCTTTTTTACTTGTTTTAGAAATATACCGATTGGCTGCAGTCGCAAGCTGTATTGGGAGGATGAAGTATTCATTTTCGAATATTGACAATATATGTACATATATATGTATATGTTTTAATTAAAGAACGTTGTATGAAATGTTGAAATGTTGCTGACAACATAGCAAATATGTGTAAGCAAAAATCAAACTTATTTAGTATTATTTTGACTGGTTTATTTGGTGTCACATGCAACCTCGGTTTACATGAATTACAAGAATGAAGGAAGTGTTTACATGAATATAATTTAATTTGTATTTACATAAGCATATGTATACGAAAAAAGTAATTCCCTGTCAGGGATTAAACCATCGTTCTTCATCTCCTCCAAAAATGATGTACCTTGATTCCATTAAAATGAGTCGAGGCTAATGCAAAATGATTTGAATGATTTTGTTCAGCTAATACAATAACTTTCACTTTCTCCTGAATCGTGATCTGAATCCGCGCAAGTGGTGTTAAAATTTTGAACCTAAGTGGAAAATACTTGAGAGCTCCCACAAAATAAAAAAATTAAATAATATAGATCAACAAACCCCAATAACCGTGAACTGACGCTCTACCCCAAGGACCACTGGTAAAGGAACAGATTGCAAAAGCACAGCTAAGATCAACGATATATTTGAATGCAAAAGCAAATAAATTGTTATTGGTTTTTGTCAGCAACCTTTCCTGCAAAAATTACTATCCTTAACTTAAAACTTCCCATAAAGGGGTTGACACTCCATCCTCAGGGCAATTGCTGTCGTAGATGGCCCGTGGCTACAAACACAAACTTAAATCTCTCATAATTAAAACAAAAAATACCAAAAATATACTGAAATTTGCTTTTTTGTATATATTTGAAAAAATCCATAATATTCCCACATGGTCACATTGTCAACTAAACAAATAAAGCGCGAGCAGCTGCAAGAGAATTTTGTCCTATAAAATTGATTCTTTATTACTTTCATGATTTTCATCCGATCGAAATGCACAGGAATCATTGGGACTATATGCTAATTATTATTATGCATACCAAAACTCAATGCTCTAGGTCTTTCATTACGGCTTGTACAGTTTTCGGAGAAGGAAAGGGGTGTGGCAAAAATCTTAAACAAACTTGATCTGCATAAGACCTACACGAATACTGTCACCAAGTTTGATATCTCTAGGTCATTCAGACACTTAAAACGTCCATTTGCATTGGGCACAACTTTTTTGATAAATAATTTAACAAATAACTTTTGGTCTACTTATCCGATTTGTACCAAAATAACAGGGTATATTAAGAGTGTCAAGCGCAGATTGGTTACCAAATTACACATCATTACAAAGAACTTTTGGAGTTATATGCAATTTATATAAAAAAAAATTTACTTTTTCTAGATTAATGCTTATTGTGGGCGAAACTTTTGAAATAAACTTGAAGCGTAGGGAATGCAGGAACCTTTGTGCCAAATTTCGTGTCTCTATGTCTTTTAGTCTCTGAGATCCAGGTGTTCATACAGACAGACAGACGGACCGACGGACATGGCTATATCGTCTCGGCTGTTGACGCCGATCAAGAATATATATACTTTATGGGGTCGGAGATGCCTCCTTCTGCCTGTTACATACATTTTCTATTGGAATAATACCCTATGGTTAGCGGAAATAAAAACGTACTATATCGAGCAAAAGTTACGTTAAAAGTATCAGTTTCGTTTATAGAATTTTTAGAGAGAGGGTTAGAAAATGATGGGGTAGATTTAAGCTGGTACCTGGCATCATAATATATATGATAATGCAAGAATTTATAATGCGCGTCAGCATGTCACTGCAATTAACTTCAATTAATTTAAGTGCTTTGTTTATATTTTCCAATGTGCTGAGCACTGTGTTCACACCAAGCCGATTATGCTCAAGTTTCAATTCAACAGCAAGTAACCAATTGTTTTTAATCAATAATGCTCGACTGCATGATACCTTAGAAAGGTATACGTTAATCGACTATAAAAAAATTTCGATGACATCGTACTGGACCCAAAGAATCAACATTTTCTTTAGTGCTATTTTTAGGAACTCTGTTTTAAAGTACTTTTGCTAAATACAGGGTATGCTAGTGTAATTTGGGCTATTGAGTTTCAAAATAACTCTACAAGGGTGGATGAAACATGAAGCATATGCCTTGTGACGAATACCAATTCAAAAACAATTACAAACTGAAAGGGAGTGAAAGAGAGAGTGAGAGCGAGAGAAATGAGAACAGGAGGGTATAGCGATAGAGATAGATTGAGAAGCAGATAAATGTACTAAAATACCCACTGATGAGTTGGCAATAATTCGGTTGAGTGGTTACTGTCAACAGGCAAATAATACTATGAGAGTATGTGTGACCATTTGAGGGCGGAAAGGCATTATTACTAAGAGAAAAGAGAGGAGACCTTCGATGGTCTTTTGTTTACATGTAAAACATCATGAATATTTAATTGGGTTAAATTGCTTGACGATTAACATTTTCAAATGAAATGAAATGCGCGGATAATTGAGTTTACTTTCCCTAATGAGAAGTCCTTTTTCAAAAGCCACGTCAATCGTTCCAGCTTAAGAAAAACGAATAAATGCCGAAAAATGTACTGAGCTGTAATACACAGCTAATAAAATTTAGAGGACTATAACGTTTAGTAATCTAAATCTAGACATGTATGTACGTATGTGGGAATTTTGAAAAAATTAACGTAAGCAACCGTTTTATAGAAAGCATTTTAGATGACGCTTTTATTTATTTGAGGCTGTAGTCTCTGGTGCACACGGATCGAGCTTGTTTTACAATTTGACACGCAACTGCTTGTTATACTACCCAATGCTGGATTTATTATACGTTATTCTACTATTGTAGTACTTATAATAAAACCACTTTATAACTTTTGAAGAGATACAATTGCAAAACAAACTAATTAAAATAATTTTAAATTATTTTTGTATTCTTCCTCTGAAGCCACACGGTGTTTTCATGAAAATCATTTCATTACCATTTAATATTAAAAAGAATTATGGATCTTGTCAAGGATCGAACCTACGTCCACAGCATTTGCGTCCAGACGCTCTAACTCCTGGACAACTGCCGTGTATAAAAGAAATTCCAAAAACAAAATTAGCCCACCGAGCTATTTATATATTTAAAACTGAAAAATAAATTGAATTTTTACTCCCACTGTAGACTTAGACTGAGGATCATCAATCCAAGAACAAAAATAAGCCAATTTATTCAATTTTTAAACAGTGCACTATGGGTTCTAAGGCCTGTAGTTTTTTCACCAAAAACCCAAACAATTTTTTTTTTTAGAATTTTATAAAAATGTTGAAAACTTCTTACAATGAATATATTGAAGTACTTTTAGCTAAAATTTGGAAAGCCATAAGTGAATAGAAAAAATGGCAGGCTTGCAAAGTTATAACTTCATATATTTTTTATGTTAAATAGAAACAATTTCTCAGGGGACCAAAGCAGTTACAAGTACACCAAATTATCCTTTTTGTACTGAAATTGGTTTGTTCTTAAACAAAACAAGTAAGAAGCTACAGTCGAAAGTGCTGGACCGTAAGATACCCGCAACCCATTTCTAGACAAAAAACAACAAAAAACTTAAATGATATTTGAAAAAAATTCCAAAGAAATATTCTGAAATCTGTTTTTTGTATATATTTGGAATGGTCACACTGTCAACTAAACAAACAAAGCGCGAGCATCTGCAAATGAATTTTGCCTATAAAATTGTTTCATGAATAACTTCCTTGTTTTTCATTCGTTCACAACCAAACTCACAGGAACCATTGAGACTACAATTATTATTATGCATACTAAAATTCAATGCTGTAGGGCAATTATTACGGCTTTTCCAGTTTTTGGGTGCGGAAAGGGCAAAAGGGTGCGTGGCAAAAATCTAAAATAAACTTGATCTACGTAAGACCTACACGAATACTGTCACCAAATTTGATATCTCTAAGTCATTCACATACTTAAAACATCCATATGCATTGGGCACTACTATTGTGATAAATACCTTTTGTTCTACTCATCCGACTTTTAACAAAATTACAGGGTATATTAATAACCAAATTACACATCATTACACAAAGAACTTTTTGTGTTATACGCGATTTACATAAAAAAAACTTGACTTGTTCTAGATTTATGCATATTGTGGTGAAGGGGGCGTGGCATCCAATTTTTTAAATAAACTTGATCTGCGTAAGGAATGCAGGAACCTATGTAAAAAATATGGTGTCTCTTTGTCTTATAGCCGCTGAGATCTCGCTGTTCATACAGACAGACGGACAGACGGATATGGCTATATCGTCTCGGCTGTTGACACTGATCAAGAATATATATCCTTTATGGTGTCGGAGATGCCTCCTTCTGCCTGCTACGTACATTTTATGTTGGCACTAAGTTATAATACCCTTCTACCCTATGGGTATCCGGTATAAAAAATCATTTTGGTTTTCCTATATATGTAACAATTTATGGACAATTTTTAGAACTGATTCAATTTTTTATTATATTTTTGCATTTGGGTACTTTGATTTAAGGTCCCCTAGGGTACCCCTCAAAACTTCGGTAAAATATATTTTGATTTTATATTGATATATTTTAAGTTTAAAAAAATTAGTTTTAAAAATACTCCTTTCCCGGATCTTATTTTCACTGACGCATTTTTTTTAATTTTCACAGAACACTTGTATTTAATACCAAATAATGGCGTGAGAATAATTTTTCGAGCATGCTCGACTGTAAAACAGCCGCTACGCAGTTAGGAGGGCACGAAAATAGTTTTGCAATCTTTAGAATTTGATCTCGGACACTGACGAAAATTTCCACATGCCGACATGCTTCGTAACCACTGCGCCACCAAACAACTTAGTGCAAGGCATTATAATAAGTAAATAAAGTACCCATTACTTATTGTATGGGTTTTTCACTAAAAAGTAAAAAAAAAATGGTGTGGAGCGTGACTCGAACCCCTGTTGCCTGCTTAGCTGCAAGTATAGTATTTTCATATATCTAGGCGTAAAGTTACATGTTTATTTCACTCAAAAACTTTCCCGAAACGTCGACTCTGGACTACTTAATAAGTCGGTGAAATATTACAGCTACAGCTATACGGCAAAACCTTTAAAATATTTTTTTGAAGGCGTTATTAAGCGTGGCTAAATTCTAAAACAAACATCTGCTTAACTAGTGTTTTAAAAAAATTTAGACTAACTCTGAGAACTCTAAACTGAGATCTAGGTGTCTCTACAGGCAGACGAACCGACAGCCGGACGGACATGGCTATATCGTCTCGGCTGTTGAGACTGATCGGAGATGTTTCCTGCTTGTTACATTAATTTTCTGTTACCACTAAGTTATGATACCCTTCTACCCTATGAGTAGCGGTTATAAGAATGTTGGTTCGGAAATGCGTCCATCTGCCTATGGGTACCGAGTTAAAAAAGTCTGAATAAAGGTTAATTTTGAAAATGGGTTCGAGTAGACTGAAAGATAAACACAAAATATAATCCATTTTTTTGTTCACCTTGATTAAATGAACGGCGGCCGCTCTCAAACAAGAGAATCATCAGTTGAGAAAGCATAAATTATTAATATCATTGTAAATGTACATATGATTCACATTTTACACTATGTTATTAAATTTTTCTTATGTCAAGTAATTATTTGTCAGATCAACATTTTGATGAGTTAGCGCTGTGTATTGAGGACATCTCGCGTCACGGAATATCCACTAAGACTGAATAAGAACATCGATTTAATATCCACTGGTCTCAGTTCTTCTGAAAGTCACCATCCTTATTGACACTTTTGGAATGCCCAATAAGTAAACACCAAATTCTTAAAACCAACCAATGAGCGCAGCAATCTTAATTTATTTTGTACAATGGACTATAGCTTACTGCTCTGACTCGCCAATGAGAGGGACGCAAAGCAATTGGGGCGTGATTTTATCTATCGATGCGCATGCGCTTCGTCAGGTGACTCCACCCATAAAACAAACAACAATCCCAACAAACTTTTCTGGAGAATTCACCCTTAATGTCTCATTCTCAAATTATGGACATAATTTGCACATAGCACGTATTTTTGTATTTTGAAATCAACGAACTGTGAATATTGCTTTTAATTTAATTAACTTGTCTAGCAGAATCACCACGATAATATTCAATTTAACTATTGAATATGAAACACTGTGAGGTGATAAATCCTTGAATTGGGGGTGTGTTGTATTGGCAAGATGTTTGATTTTCATGACGAGACGAAATACCCATGATCGTCTGTATGAGCACCTAAATTTCATAGACCATAAGAGCTAGAAGTACTTAATTTATTTAACAACATATCGTAGTGTTGCGTGTAGATCAAGCATTTAACCAAAGCAACTATGCATCTTATAAGTAAGTTACTTTTATTAAAATAAATATAAAAATAACTCATGAAACATTAAATAGTAATGCTGGGCTTAAAATAAAAAAAATTATTTGAAAAAAAGTTTTTACATGGGAATACGAAAAGGTCTACTTATTCTTTATTTACTAACCTTTTTTATGTGAAATAATTGAACAAGACATTTTAAAGAAATATTTTTTGGTAATACGTTTAAACTATGGCATACGCTGCATAATTTGCAATGCCACATAAGTTAATACCTTTGCGCAATTTCATATACCCAGCTTCTCCCCATTGTTCGCCCCACCAGTTTTTGAGAATCCAAAAACTTTTCTCATAACCAATCACTAACATGGCGTGATTAACGGAAGTTGATAAACAGGAGACATCATTGTAAATACCATCGCTGGAAGCAAACAAGTTTACGTTAGTTCTGTTTACAATATTCTGTCTGATTAATAGCAATCTTGATTTTCAGTAATTTATTAAGAGCTAATGATATCGTTATACATATATAAAATTGTTTGTCCTGCGAGCAACAAATGGTAACGATTTAGGAGAATGCCATGTCTTGCACCCCTACTTACATCTCCATTTTGATTTTTATTGGTTGAACAAAATCTTTCAAATCGTCAAGCTTAAACTAATTTGCATGAAAGCTTATTGCATTGATTTTTGGGGTAGTGAAAAACGTGACAGAAATAATAAACATCTGAGAGGTAGGCGAAGCTGTGTGTTTGTAGGTTCAATGCCTGGCAGAATCCATACATATTTTTAAAATTTAAAAAAAAAATTAAAAAATTGTTTTCATGAAAACACCGAGGGGCTACGGGGAACCTCAGCGGAAGGCAATACCAACAGAAAATTAAAATAAATGTTTCGAACATTTACGAAGGCGAAACTGCGTGAAAAACTGGCTTGTTATTTTATATATCACTAATATATATGTTATGTATTTTGTTCTTCCTTACCTGTATAATTGAAAGGTTTTGGGAGTTGCATTTATGGATACGGCAACTGGACCAATATGTGTGACAGCAGCTTCAATCGCTTTTTCATCATTAGCTGGCAAAATGGCCCAAGAGGTTACATTGACAATAGACAGCTCAGATACAAATTGACAATTTTTTTTCTGAAAGAAAAAGTCGATTATTTTTGTATTTTGTTTCAAATACTCTCAATGACTGCAGCATTTAAAGTTAAAGAGTTTCGAATTGCCAGATTAGTTTGTTCTTCTTATTTAACAATCTTCTAACATAAGTACCACCAAATCGAGAAACATTTGACTCTTTTGGAAAGATGTTTCCGAATTTTTTGTTTTTAATTGTACCTTAGCCGTATAACTGTAATCTAGAGATCTCATCATTCCACCGGTTGCCTGTAGATATTTTAAGGTATTCCGTAATGATCCACCTGTACACCCTCGATTTCCATAGGGTATGCTACAATCGATTATTTGCTGTTCACTTAAGCCTAGTAATTTTCCGGTACGTTTGAAGATCTGCCCTTCAATACTTTGAGCAATGCTAAAGGCGTAACAAGATCCACATGTTTCTTGATTATTTGATGGTGTAATGAACCCTTGTTTTCGCCAGTCAAAACTATCTGGTACATTTTTCATTAGTGTTGATCCGACTATATCAGCCATAATATCTAACGTTGCATTCGGTTTGTTACGTAATAATCGCAAATAGCCCTTCAGATAGAGCTCATTGGTCTATAAATAAAAAAGTTTATTTAATATTTAGATTATATAAATTATTTGTATTGATTTAGATTACCATATCTGCCATTGTATTTGTCGATAATCGAAAACTACTTTTTCCATTTTCATATTCCTTATTGTGTTCGTCGACAAATCTTTGATTTATCTTATATGCTTCATAACTTCGACGTTCATCGTAGGTGCGTTTGTAACTCTTGTTATTAACTATCTGTATATAATGTGTGCAAGATACAATACGTTAGTAGATCTAATTTATTAAGCAATTCTCACAAACCTTAAAATTTTCGAATTCTTCCGAAATGTTCGGGCTTGTTTTATTTCGAAGGCAAATAACAAACTCTCCATTCAGCAAAATGTGTATAAATATTAATATTATAGCGGTTCGCATTGCACAAGCTGCAGAATTGAATTGACTGATTTGTGCATTGATAGCTCAGCAATAAATTTGTAACCTGTGCCCATTAAAATAAGTTTCATAAAGAGGTATATTGATTTCATTAAACATAGATTTCATAAGTATTCTAAGCAATTGTATCGCCTGGTACTCAGAATGTATGATATATTTTCGGCGACATGGAAAGTATTTATGTCAGGTAGAAGGAAGCATCTCGGACATCAAATAACCTGATTAACGTCAACAGTCTGACCATTTATATGAACTACTAGATCGGAGAGACTGTAAGTGATATGTGAGAGTTGCTATTGCCCACAGTTTTGCCAGCGATGAGATTTGATAAACTTGTTATATCCGCTATCCATAGGTTAGAAGGGTATTAACTTAGTGCCAACAGCAAATATATGTAACAGGCAAAAGGAGTCATCTCCGACCCCATAAAGTATATATATGCTTCTTCTTCAACAGCCGAGACGATATAGCCATGTCCGTCTGTCTGTCTGTATGAACACAAAGATCTCAGATACTATAAGACATAGAGACACGAAATTTGGCACAAAGGTTCCTGCATTCCCTACGCAGATCAAGTTTATTTCAAAAGTTGGATGCCACGCCCCCTTCGCCACAATATGCATAAATATAACAAAAGTCATGATTTTTTTCTATGTAAATCGCGTATAACTCCAAATGTTCTTTGTGTTATGATGTGTAATTTGGTAATCATCTATGCTTAATACTCTTTTGACTATATACCCTGTAAATTTGGTAAAAATCGGATAAGTAGAACAAAAGTTATTTGTTAAATTATTTATCAAAATAAATGTGCCCAAAGCATATGGACGTTTTAAGTGTGTGAATGACCTAGAGATATGAAATTTGGTGACAGTAATCGTGTAGATTAAGTTTGTTTTAGATTTTTGCCGCGCCCCTTTCAGCCCCCCAAAAACTGGAAAAGCCGTAATAATAGACGTAGAGCATTGAGTTTTGGTATGCCTCAATAGCCTCAATGACTCCTGTGAATTTGGTTGAGATCGAATTGAAAACAAGGAAGTTATTAAAGAATTAATTGTATGTGCAATATTCACTTGCAGTTTCTCGCGCATTGTTTATTTAGTTGACAGTGTGACCATGTCGGTATGTTATGGATATTTATACCCGCTAGTTTCAGAAAAAACAAATTTCAATATATTCTTTGGTATATTTTTTGTTAAAATATCATTTTAGTTTTTTGTTTTCTCTCGAAATGGGTTGCGGGTATCATACGGTCGAGCACTCTCGACTGTAGCTTTCTTACTTGTTATATTCATATAATTGAGATGAAATAGTTTGACTAATACACTCACAGATTATCAATTATCGTCAACATCAATCCACATCTATTTCTAAAAAATAAGAGAGCTACAGTCGAGTGTGCTTGACAGTAAAATATCCGCTATCCAGTTTTGAAGGGAACAATAATATTTTTGACATATTTAGAAAACTTTTTAAATTTTCTAAAAACAAAATAAAACAAGTAAGAAAGCTACTGTCGAGAGTGCTCGACCGTATGATACCCGCAACCCATTTCGAGAGAAAACAAAAAACTTAAATGATGTTTGAAAAAAAATCTAAAACAAACTGGATTTGCGTAAGACCTACATGAGTACTGTTACCAAGTTTGATATCTCGAGGTCACACTTAAAACGTCCATTTTTGAAAAATAATTTCGCAAATAACTTTTGTTCTACTAATCAGATTTTTACCAAAATTTGTGTCTCTAGATCTTAAAGTCTGTGACATCTATGTGTTCATACAAGCGGGCAGACAGGCATTTAGTTTTAATACCTTTCTACCCAATAGGTAGGGGGTACAAAAATGCTATTCGACATTAATAATATCAAATACGTTAATTAGTTTAATTTAACTCATAAGATACATATTTTTATTTCTATTTTATTTTAATGGATTTTTTGTTAAATGTTAAAAATAAAATCATGAATATATATTTTTTTTATCTCAAACTAAACATATTATTCATAACATAGTCATATCGAGTGTCATGCATTTCAGCAACTGATTATTATTGCGCTTATGACAATATAAAAATCTACCCTAATATGTCGTCAATGATTCGGGTATTTTAACCTCCTTTCTCGATCGTAAATAAGTTTGCGACGCGTCGCGACGTTGGTGTTTGCGGTTCTATTTTATGCATGCAAATTGCAGAAATTTGAAGAAAAAATTATTTTTTATAAATGTACATTTACAACAAGGTCATAAACTTGAGATTGAAAATGAAGACAGGTAGATTTGCAAGATATTTAAAATACCGATTCTCCCTATTACCAACGACTGAATGTAAAAACAAGTAAAAAAGCTACAGTCGAGAATGCTCGACCGTAAGATACCCAATTCGAAAGAAAAAAAAAACTTTAATGGTATTTTAACAAAAAATATACTAAAGAATATACTGAAATTTGTTTTTTGTTTATATATATTTGAAAGTAGCGGGTATAAAAATCCATAATATACCGACATGGTCACACTGTCAACTAAACAAACAAAGAGCGAACAGCTGCAAGTGAATATTGCACAATTGATTCTCAAATAACTTCCTTGTTTTTCATTCGACCTCATCCAAATTCACAGGAGTCATTAAGACTATAATTATTATTATGCATACCAAAATGCTCTAGGTCCATTATTACGGCTTTTCCGGTTTTTGGGGGGCGGAAGGGGGCGTGGCAGAAATCTAAAACAATCTTGATCTGCGTAAGACCTACAAGAATACTGTCACCAAATTTGATATCTCTAGGTCATTCACACACTTAAAACGTCCATATGCATTGAGCACAACTATTTTGATAAATAATTTAACAAATAACTTTTATTATTCTAGGTGGTATATCTAGGTGCACATACAGACAGACAGACGGACATGGCTATATCGTCACGGCTGTTGACACTGATCAAGAACATATATACTGTATGGGGGCGGAGATGCCTCCTTCTGCCTGTTACATACATTTTGTGTTGGCACGAAGTTATAACACCCTTTCACCCTATAAGTCGCGGCTATAATTAATCAATAGACCAGGTAAATTGAAGTTTAATTAAAACAGCCCATAAAACACACAATAGCATTTTTACCTCGAATTATTATTATTATTTTCGCAAATGCTTGCGATCGGATACTCACTAATATCCGCACACGACCCATATCAATGTTATAAGTATTTATTTCCACCCCTTTTTCAGGTCATAAACAAGTGAGAAAGTTACAGTCGAGAGTGCTCGACCGTATGATACCCGCAACCCATTTCGAGAGAAAACAAAATACTTAAATAATATTTTAACAAAAAATATGCCAAGAAATATACTGAAACCTTTTTTTTTTTATATACACATATGGTCGCGGTAATAGGTGCGATTTTTTTTTTTTTTTAAACATCTCATTTTTTATTTATTTTTCCATAATTACCAAAAAAAACTGAAAGGGTTTCAAAACATATTGTATTCATAATTAAAATATAAAAAGATTGGCTTCGAAAGCATAGAAATAAAAAAGAAATGGAATTATGTCTCTGAAAACTTCAATTTCGGCTGGCAATCAAAATAGGTGTACCCATTTAACTTAGTTAATAATATTAAGATTTCGCTATTTTTGGCCTTGTTTGGTATTAAATTCATTATATCGCAGCTAATACCCGGTATATCCGCCATTATTTTGCAAAACTTAAGTCATTCTGGTATGCATAGACGATATTAATTTCCTGCACTTATTTATTGGAATGATGTACCAAGATTTTTGGATATTTTCCCAAAATTGGGTTTTATTGTAGCAAACGGTTTTCCCGACTTCTCTTTTAAGCTCTCCCTATAGGTTCTCAATGGGATTGAGGTCGGGGGATTGACTTGGCCACTTTAGAACGTCCACCTATTTCTCTTAAAACCAATCCTTTACCACTCTTGATGGGTGTTTTGGCCCGTTATCCTGCTGGAACTTCCATATCAGTGGCATGTTATCCTCGCTATATGTTAGCATTACCGTCTCCAATAAATCTTTATAGACAAATCTGTCCATAATGCCATCAATCCGATGTATCGGACCAACACCTGCCCATTAAAAGCAGCCCCATACCATGAGGCCACCACCTCTATGCTTTACAGTTTTTTTGGTGGACCCTATATGAAATTCTTTGCCTTTAGGGCGACGAATATTCCAAAAGACATCATTCCCAAACAAATTGGTCTTTGTTTCGTCGCTCCACAATATATTACGTCATTTGTTCTGACCCACCGGGCCGCACCAGGTCTTACGATCCAATGTAAATTTTTTCTCCATCTGTAAATTTGCTGATCGAAGCATAGGAACCTTACGAGCTATTCTTCCTGGTAGATTTGCAGTTTGTAAACGACTTCTGACGGTTCGTGAAGATATAACATTATAAATTTCATTAGGAATTGACCTGGAAGACATGAACGGGTCGCGTTTTACTAGGGTAACGATGTAATCTTCAGTAAATTATGATGTTTTTCGGGAACTTGGCTGAGTTTTTAAACCTCTTTCTGGCTTTAATGCATTTGTGACAAAGTTTTGTGAACGTTTCATGACCTCAGCAATTTATTTAAAGGTTTTACCCTCATTTCAAAGACTTCGAACGAGTCCGCACTGCACTGAGGTCCACGACCCATCTAATGTAAATTTATTTATAAATAATCTCACAAATAGTTGCATTTCCTTTATACCTTACCTTCTGCAAACAAATATTTATCTTAAATCTTCCCAACTCAAAGTTATTCTAAATGCACCTATTTTGATGGCAGCCCGAATTCGTAGTATCAGCATAAAATCGCTTTGCAATATTACTCAACTTCAAAATAATATCATGAAATCACGAAATTCAGTTCTTAACAGTATTACCATATAAAAAGAGCGTTTTTTTTGCGAAGAAAACGCAGTTTACATATTTTTGTATCAATAATTGAAAATTGACAGTGTTCACACCTATTGTCGCGACCATATGTGTATTTGAAAATAGCGGGTAAAAATCTATAACACCGACATGGTCACACTGTCAACTAAACAAACAAAGCGCGAGCAGCTGCAAGTGAATTTTGCACATAAAATTGATTAATAACTTCCTTGTATTTCATTCGATCTCACCCAAATTCACAGGAGTCATTGGGACTATAATTATTATTATGCATACCAATTCAATGCTCTAGGTCCATTATTACAAATTTACCAGTTTTTGGGGGCGGAAAGGGGCCTGGCAAAATCTAAAACAAAATTGATCTGCGTAAGGCCTACACGAATACTGTCACCAAATTTGATATCTCTAGGTCATTCACACACTTAAAACGTAATATTAAGCACAGGTGGCTTACCAAATTACACATCATTACACAAAGAACTTTTGGAGTTATTCGCGATTTACATAAAAAAAACTTGACTTTTTTTTAGAATTATGCATATTGTGGGCGAAGGGGGCGTGGCATCGAACTTTTGAAATAAACTTGATCTGCGAAAGGAATGCAGGAACCTATGTACCAAATTTGGTGTCTCTATGTCTTATAGCCTAGGTGTTCATACGGACAGACAGACGGACAGACTGACAGACGGACATGGCTATATCGTCTCGGCTGTTGACACTGATCAAGAATATATATACTGTATGGGGTCGGAGATGGCTCCTTCTGCCTGTTACATACATTTTCTGTTGGCACTAAGTTATAATACCCTTCTACCCTATGGGTAGCGGGTATAAAAATAAGTCGTTGTTTTTGACACTCGCACTCGCTAAGCACGAGCTCCAAATTCCACCCACCCGAAAATATTCACTCATGACAGTTACTTACACGAAAATACTCACTCAGATTTGCCACTTGTAACAAATATACTCGGACAGCAAAAATACGTTTCCGTTCTCAACTCCTTACTACAAAATCACATGCATCGTAATCAGGTTGGGGACTTCTTATCAAAACGGTCACACCAATGTGTTAAAAATCACTCTTGCTGCCCACTCCGTTGACGAAATAAACATAATATAAATTCGAATAGTATTTTTTGCCACTGGATACTTTTATAAGTGAAAAATAAATTGTGTGAGACAGATTGCATAGGTGATTGCGTGAAGCAAATGTGCACAAAATTCGTAGCGGTTTCTATTATTTTTTGGGGTAGTTAATTTCTTTGTATGTAAAGTAAGAGCCCTTATTTTACGGTTAGTATTACTAATTGGTCATTAAAAATAATTTGAGTCGCGTGCTACGCATTAGCTTATGACTGTCATGTGGATTGAAACTGTTGCAAATAGATCACTTACGCATAATTGAATATAATAAAAAAAAATTAAATACACAAGTTTATAATTGACAGTAAACAGACAACTGCACTTAATTTATGTTAGAAATATTTTAATATTTTACAATTATTTGTAAGTTCCAGGTGTCGCACCAAACTGTTCATTATCAAAAGAACAAGTTTAAACAAGTAAGAAAGCTACAGTCGAGAGTGCTCGACCGTATGATACCCGCAACCCATTTCGAGAGAAAACAAAAAACTTAAATGATATTTTAGAAAAAAATATACCAAATATACTAAAACTTGTTTTTTTTTTATATATTTGAAAACAGCGAATAAAAATCCACAACACCGTTATGGTCACACTGTCAACTAAACAAACAAAGCGCGGGCAGCTGCAAGTGAATTTTGCATACAAAATTGATTCATTAATAACTTCCTTGTTTTTCACTCGATCTCAACCAAATTCACAGGAATCATTGAGAATATAATTATTATTATGCATACCAAAATTCAATGCTCTAGGTCTATTATTACGGCTTTTACAGACTTTTGGGGGCGGAAAGGGGCGTGGCATCCAACTTTTGAAATAAACTTGATCTGCGTAGGACCTATAGGAGTACTGTCCCTAAATTTGGTAGCTCTAGCTTTTATAGTCTCTGAGATCTAGGTGTTCATACAGACGGACAGACGGACAGACGGACAGACGGACAGACGGACATGGCTATATCGTCTCGGCTGTTGACACTGATCAAGAATATATATAGTTTATATGGTCGGAGATGCCTCCTTCTGCCTGTTACATACATTTTCTGTTGGCACTAAGTCATAATACCCTTCTACCCTATGGGTAGCGGGTATAAAAACTTAATAACCTGCTTAACTTAAGGAGAACATGCCCCAAAAGAAAATCAAGTAAGAAAGCTACAGTCGAGAGTGCTCGACGGTATGATACCCGCAACCCATTTCGAGAGAAAACAAAAAACCTAAATGAAGCGCTAGCAGCTGCAAGTGCATTTTGCACATAAAATTGATTCTTTAATAACTTCCTTGTTTTTCATTCGATCTCAACCAAATTCACAGGAGTCACTAAGACTATAATTATTAGTATGCAATTCAATGCTCTAGGTCCATTATTACGGCTTTACCAGTTTTTGGGGGCGGAAAGGGGCGTGGCAAAAATCTAAAACAAACTTGATCTGCGTAAGACCTACACGAATACTGTCACCAAATTTGATATCTCTAGGTCATTCACACACTTAAAACGTCCATATGCATTTGGCACAAGATTTTATACAAGATTTATGTAAGCAAGATTTATGTATACCTTACAGATACCACAATGAATACAAAACTTTGGGACATTCTTCGAAAGTATTAGATGTTTTAGTTTAATTTTTCATAAATATATTACAAATATTTTGTTATAATGTTGTTAATGAATACAACTTCTAATGTTTATTTCGAGTAATGAATCAAATTTTAGTATCGTATGTCGCACGTTGTGCGCAAGGGAATAAAAACAAAGGAGGTATCTCCGACCCCATAAAGTATATATATTCTTGATCAGTGTCAAGAGCCGAGACGATATAGCCATGTCCGTCTGTCCGTCTGTATGAACACCTAGATCTCAGAGACTATAAGACATAGTATTGTGTACGCAGATCAAGTTCATTTCAAAACAAGTAAGAAAGCTACAGTCGAGAGTGCTCGACCGTATGATACCCGCAACCCATTTCGAGAGAAAACAAAAAACATAAATGATATTTTAACAAAAAATATACCAAATATACTAAAACTTAATTTTTGTATATATTTGAAAATAGCGGGTAAAATACACAACACCGCTATGGTCACACTGTCAACTTAACAAACAAAGCGCGGGCAGCTGCAAGTGAATTTTGCATATAAAATTGATTCATTAATAACTTCCTTGTTTTTCATTCGATTTCAACCAAATTCACAGGAGTCATTCAGACTATCATTGTTATTATGCATACCAAAAGGTATCAAATTTGGTGACAGTATTCGTGTAGGTCTTCCGCAGATCAAGTTTGTTTTAAATTTTTGCCACGCCCCTTTCCGCCCCCAAAAACTGTAAAAGCCGTAATAATAGACCTAGAGCATTGAATTTTAGTATGCATAATAACAATTATATTCTCATTGATTCCTGTGAATTTGGTTGAGATCGAATAAAAAACGAGGAAGTTATTAAAGAATCAATTTTATATGCAAAATTCAGTTGCAGCTGCTCGCACTTTGTTTGTTTAGTTGACAGTGTGACCATGTCGGTGTTGTGGATTTTTTCCCGCTATTTTCAAATATATACAAAAACAAGTTTCAGTATATTCTTTGGAATATTTTTTTTTAAAACATAATTTAAATTTTTTTTTGTCTCGAAATGGGTTGCGGGTAGCTTACGGTCGAGCACTCTCGACTGTAGCTTTCTTACTTGTTGTTTTTCACTTCGTCGTTGCGGCTGTGAAGTAGGTCACGATTCTGATTACAGCGCGCTGTTTACTATCTTTTTACGTGTTTTTTGAATATTTATTTGTGTGGCCAAATATTGGTCCATCACACAATTTATTTATTTTTAATCTTATTAATGGTGATATTGATGCCCATTCTAGGGCATGTTAGCGCTCGGGACCTAAGGGCGCACCACGTAGCGTGTGGCAACGGACAATCGCGAACATATAGCTAAAATATATTTTAATTAATGTACAAATTACGTCGTTACACACTAGACAAATGACTTTATTTCAAATTTCTAAGAGTCGAAAACGAAGAAGCATTATTCATTATAAAATAGTAATCGTTATAGTTAGAACATAAAATACGGGAAGGGTTATGTAAAGCATAGTTTTCACTACAAAGTGGAAGAGAAAGACGTAAAAAGTTCCTTTTATTTTTGACCGGAACCTTAAAATTAATTAGGCTAATTAGTTTGGACGAATCGATCTCACCACTAATGAGCTTATGCAAAAATATTACACCAAGATCGTAGAACCGATCAGAAAGGGAAGGAAGATTTATAAGTAAAAGTAAAGTCTACTACGATAGGAAGGTAAAGGAGTGTAAGCACTCTAGTTAAGACCCCGAAAGGCAATCAAAAGAAATTGTTTTTGTAAGGACTCTATTCTTTCCTGATGAACCTTATATTGGGGACACCATATACAAGAATAGGTCGAACAAAAGAAGTATAAAGAATTTTAGTAATGTAGGGATCATCAAATTCTTTCGACCAACGCTTAATGAAACCAAGGACACCTATTGCACGATTAGTTATAGCCAAGATGTGCTTGTCAAATTTAAGTTTGGGATCGAGCATAATACCTAGATCTTGAACAGACTCAATACGCTCAAGAGGCTTTGCATGTAGAAAATAAGTATTATTGAAAGGCCTGTAAAAAGACATTATGTTACATTTAATGCAATTACCATTTAAAAGGTTTATTTGACACCAAGATTGGAAGCTATCAAGATCAGCTTGCAGCATTTGACCAGATTGACAATCAACTGACGATAAACAAAGCTTTACATCATCAGCACACATTAACACAAGAGAAAATTTTATAACGGATGGAAGATCATTGATAAAAAAATGTAAATAACAAGGGGCCAAGGTGACTCCCTTGAGGTACACCGGAAGTGACCTAAACAGACTTGGAGACTAAGCTGTTAAAAAGCACTCTCTGGGTTCTGAAATTTAAATAGCTAGATATCCAAATAATTAAGTTATTGGGATATTCCAAGAGATAAAGCTTATGTACTGAGTGATTAACAGAGTCAAAAGCTTTACTGGGAATCAGTATAAATAACGTCAGTTTGCATTTTGTTTTAGAAACTATTATTTACAAAGAAGTGAACTTCAGTAAGTTAGTGGTAGTAGATCTATATTTCATTAACCCATATAATAGATCTACAAAAATGTTGTAACTGTGAGGTTATTAATTTCTCAAACAGTTCCGGGATAGCAGACAATTTTGATATTCCTCTATAATTCTCAGCATTAGATTTATTTCCTTTTTATGGATAGGAATAAAAAAAGATTCCTTCCAATAGTTTAGAAAAGAACATAGCTCCATTGACAAATTAAAAAGAGTCTATAAAGAAATCCCAAACAACACAATGCCTAAGCACACATGCTGGAACTTCATCTGGTCCAGGTGTAAATACAGGCGTAAGAATCTTTAAATTATTTATTTATTATATTGTAATTAATTAATCTGATACGGATTCGACATTTATCTGATACGGATAAGGCAAAACCAATCGATAGTTTTGAGATCTATAGGTAGTTTGAACAAAATCAGCAATAGACTGATTGGTTTCCGATGTATTCTTTTCAAAAAAAAACAGTCGATGGAAGCGTTAATGAACCACGCTTCATATTAACAAAGTTATAGAATCTCCTCGGAACACTGCTAAATTGCCGTCCACAATTTACGAGGTAGTCATTGCAACACTGTGTATTAAGGACAATAAAATTTGATCGTGCAATCGAATAACAAGAGAAGTTACCGGAAGTGTTAGATTCCTTAAACTTCTTGTAATTTCTCACAAAGTGGAGAGAGAGAGTTCATTGAAATCAGAGAGTTCATTGAAATCAGTGTTACGAAAATGACGCACGAGTTGCAATCTCGTAGTAGAGTATACTACACGGGTCTCTAGGTTCATCAACACTTCTAAAGTAGGATGATAAGGATCTTCAGGAAGGGATAAAGGTTCAGATCGGGAGACAGATGTAAGGGAATGATCCAAAACAAAAACCAGGTCAAGCATTCTATATAATGAATTTGGGATAGCATTGATTTGACTCAATGATAATCCAAACAAAGTATCTATAAAATCCTGCTGGGTCGTAGAATTAAAAGCGTTGCAGTCAGAATTTGATAGCTAAGTTATTTCTGTAATGTTAAAATCACCAAGAACAACAAGACTATCGCGATCGGATAGCAAAGTAGATACAGAAAGTATAGCCGAAAAATGTGAAGAATAGACAGAAGAATCAGAAGATGGAGGAACATAGGAAGAATTTATAAAAATACAAACAGGATGAACGGACCATTTTACAACTACGAATACTAAATCGACAGCACAATCAATTGTAACTAATTCCGAAGTGAAAGCAACGTAAACAGCGAGTAGAACCCCACTTCCACGACGAGGAGGAGTGCGATCTCATCTATAAATATTATATTTACTTTAAAGGATGGCAAAGTTTACAATTTCTGTCCTAAGCCACGTCTCCGAAAAAGCGACGACATTATATGAAAAGGATAGACTACTAAGATAGAGATTACTAAGCCCATAATGTCCTTCTCCACATCCCTACATGATTCACATGTCCACTTCAAGCCTGATTTGGACTCAATCAGGTCAATAACGCGCCCATTAAGGCCAGAACAGACAAACATGGTGATAAAAAGAAAAATTAAAATATGTAAAAAAAAACCTTTTCGAGTTCTCTGTGCTGACTACAACAGACTCTACTGTGTTTTCAACGCCGATGCATCTCTTATAAATATTAAAAATTGTATTCTATCATTCTTAGCTAACAATACTTAATAACTAACATGGTGTTGGAAATTAAAACAAAAATTTAATACTAGCTAACTAACCTACCATCTGACCTGATTGGGCTTTTTCTGGGTTTTCCCCAATCCATGCAGCGAATGCTGGGTTAGATTAATATTGCTTAAACACCCCCAAACATTTCAAATTTTAATTTTAATTGAATTATTTTTTTTCTATTTTAAACTATAAAAATATTTTTAATCATAATGTTGTCATAATTATATTAATTTCTTCAATGTCGACTGTTCATAGTCGACTTTAAATAAATAAATAAATAAATTAGTATGCAAAGAAAAATAAAAGTTGTAATTTACGATAAGTTAACAAATTGTAAATATTAAATAAGAAAATTCAATCAACAAAAATGCACCCTAGGGTTAAATCTGTTGACGTTGCTTTACTTGTAAAATCGCGGGCACGACCAAAAACAAGAATCCGCAAATGGAAATGAGAGTAAATGAGAGCAAATAGAGCGCGACCACACAAACTTATGCACGCGAGAGAAATTTGGGAGACGAAAAGAGTAAGTGCAAGAGTGCAAGAGTATGAAAAACAAAAACAAACTGAACGCAGTGACAAAATAATATGTAAACAATGTATGCCCTACAATTTGTTTTTGCAATTATATATAAATCAAACAAATTGCAATATAAACTATGATTCACAAGGTAAACTAATGATTTTAACAAAAGTAAAACACTGAAAACCCAGCTAATAGCGATTACTTGTGTCAATTAATTTATATAAGGTAACACAAATGAAAATGATAGCAAAATATGCGAAGGAAAGAAAAACACGTCCGTTTGCGATGCGAAGCGGCGACGACAGAATTAATATCGCGAGTAACCTTTTCCGTTTCCTCTAGACTAACCCGTAGTCACATTCCGCTAGCTCTTCCCCGATGTAGATCCAATTTTGCATATTTTATAACTACCTTAGATTTCATCATGTATTTTCTAGGTCAACCACTGCTTCCCATCTTAAAACTTTACTACTAACCGACTTAATTAATAATTAGACTGACTTTAGCTTATAGTAATAAATTTAAGTGTTTTCATTTTACCAGTTTCTTTTTTTGGTCCCATCCTAACAAGTTGTTGCTATCCTGTCCTGTCCTGTCGGTTGGACGGAAGGGTTTTTTGGGATCCGCGCGTAACAAGATTTGGCTTAGTATCACTTGTGCTACTTGATTGTGCATACTATGTACTTCAACGTCCAGTAATTAATGATCATTTCCTAGATACATTAAAAACAATATTTTTAAAAATGGATAATAGGAGTAAGAATATAATTATTCGATGAAATATCAATTCGACAAGGACTCCAATATAATTCCCACCTTGATGAAGTGGAAGATTTTCTTAATGACGGCTTTGAAAAATCAGCAGAGCTATGTAAACAGATTTGCGTATTTATGGTGCGATGCCTATATGCCAATTGGAAATTTGAACTAAGATAATTTGATACATCCATTGGACTCTCAGCCTTAAAATTAAAAGAAATGATAAATACAATTATAAGAGAAGCACGAAGTATTGGCTTAATTATTAGAGCAGTGGTATGTGACCAGGGCCTGAACAATAGAGGAGCCTTTGCCAAATACGGGATGAATAATGGAAAGCCATATTCTAATGTTGATCCTGAAAAAATTAATACAGTTTATGATGTCCCCTACTTAATTTAATCTCTTCGCAATATTTTATTGCGTAATTCGATTGAGACTCCAGATGGCGAGGTCGCATGGCAAATTATTGTAAAATTGTTTTATATTGACACAAACAACAGTTCAGCTCGATTATGCCCAAAGCTAACAAGAAAGCATGTGTTTCCCAATTCCTTCGAAAAAATTAAGGTTATGTATGCCACGCAGGTATTCAGCCATACAGTAGCGTCTGTGATTTATACATTTAATAACAAGTAAGAAAGCTATAGTCGAGTGTGCTCGACCGCATGATATCCGAAACCAATTTCGAGAGACAACAAAAATCTTAAATGATATTTTAACAAAAAATATGCCAAAGAATATACTGATATTTGTCACACTGTCAACTAAACAAACAAAGTGCGAGCAACTGCAAGTGATTTTTGCATATAAAATTGATTCTTTAATAACTTCCTTGTTTTTCATTCGATCTCAATCAAATTCACAGGAGTCATTAGGACTATGCTCAAGGTTTATTATTACGGCTTTTCAAGTTTTTTGGGGCAGAAAGGGGCGTGGCAAAAATCTAAAATAAACTTGATCATTCACACACTTAAAACGTCCATATGCATTGGGCACATTTATTTTGATAAATAATTTACCAAATAACTTTTGTTCTACTTACCAAAATTACAGGGTATATTTATAGTATTAAGCACAGATGGCTTACCAAATTACAGATCATTACACAAAGAACTTTTGGAGTTATACGGGATTTGTTCTAGATTTATGCATATTGTGGGCGAAGGGGCTTGGCACCCAACTTTTGAAATTAACTTGATCTGCGTACACAATGCAGGAACCTATGTACCAAATTTGGTGTCTCTATGTCTCATAGCCTCTGAGATCTAGGTGTTCAGACTGACATGGCTATATCGTCTCGGCTGTTGACACTGATCAAGAATATATATATAATACTTTATGGGGTCGGAGATGCCTCCTTCGCCTATTCGATATGAAAGCAACTGACGTTTTTCTTTTTTTTTAAGCTTGGTTTTTGTTTATTGGATCTTCTCTTTATGAGTCTAACAATAAGGTTGCATATCTTAAAATAATACATTATCTAACAGTTTAATTTTAACTGAATAGAGACTACATGGTCCTAAAAATTAGCGCTGGTTTGGAAGGTCGTTGCTGCGAAGACGAGAACTGCTGGAAACTCGGTGTTGTACAGAAGTACCTTATAGTCCAAGCTAAGTGACGAGCGGCTATTGACACGCCGTTGGAGGCTGTTGGCTTTGAGCATTAAATGAGTTCTTTTGGCTTCAATATGGCTGCGCCAAGTAAGACGTCTATCGAGGTGTACCCCAAGATATGTTACTTCATTTGCTATCGGAACCACTGTGTTGTTTAGAATAAGTGGAGGGCAGTCTTGCCTGTTAAGTGTGAACGTTACGTGTTTGCATTTTTGTTCGTTAACTTTGATTCGCCAGTCGGATAGCCATTTCTCCACTGCCACCAGGTGTGTAGCAAGTTACGCCGTTGCTTGCTTGGGGCATCTCGAGCGGCTTAGGATCGCTATGTCATCAGCAAAAGTGGCTAGCACACTGCCTTGAGGAACTCCGGCTCTGATGATGTAGTCATCGGACATGACAGATTTACATCTTACTGAGAATTTCCTGTTGTAAAGGTATGACTTCAGAAGTTTGCGAGTGTTGGTTGGGAGCATTTCCGTAATTTTGTGCATTAAACCTTCTAACCATACTCTGTCGAAAGCTTGTGATGTTCGAATGCATTTCAGATTTCTGATGTTATGCGGTTGACTTGCTCAACGGTTTGAAAACCGAATTGATGAGTCGTGATTTTGTTGTTTGTTCTGAGATATGGGGTAATATATGCCAAGAAGCATTTTTCGAAGAGTCTTGATAGACACGTTAGTAAACTAATTGGTCTATATGATGAAGCAATTGTGCGGTCTTTGCCAGGTTTTGGTATCAATCTGATGATCGAATTTTTCCATCTCTATGGAAAGTATCCATGTCTCGTTATTGCATTGAAGAGTTGGCAAATCGCTCGAACAGCACAGAAAGGAAGTTCAATAATCATTTTTGGTGATATTAGGTCGCATCCTGGAGATTTTTTTGGGTTGAGCTGTGCGTTTATGATTTTGAGTAACTCATGTGGCCTAAATACAATTGGTTCATACATAGATGTGTCGATATCTGATGTTGCTGGTAGTGAGATCCCGTTGGATGCTGTATTGGGCTAAAATACATTTTGAAGATGTTCTGCAAATCTGTCGGCTCTTTCTCCGTCGCTGCACACCCAGTTGCCTGTGGATGTCCTTGTTGGCATTGAAGATTCGATTGGTGCGCAGAGTGATGAGTGTGCTCTCCTAAGTGGGCACTTCGAGCTCATTGAGGATAACTGCTCTATGCTCTTCATGACGTAATGCAGTTGAGAGCCTCCGTGGTGATCTGTTGGATTGCCATTCTCGCGTCGCTTTGCTAGAACAAGCTGCTCTATTTCAACGTTCGTGTATCAATGATTGTACGATGTTTTTTGCGTTTGTGGAGTTGACATGCGAGCTGCTGCGACCAAGACGGATTCAAGAGTGTTTGTGGATAACTTGATATCAGCTTGTCATTCAAACGTGATTTCAACTCCATATGCGAACTTACATATTTTTTGTACTTAAGCCAATTGGTTTTATTGCTTGTGAGTCTGAATGGTTTATCTACCGCAACTGGATGTAGATTTAGTTGAAGGAGTACAGGCGAGTGATCAGACGATAGATCTGATAAGGAGTTGGCGCTTATCAGGTTGCGTGGAATGTTTTTATGTGACTGCAAAATCTATCAAACCTGGCAATATGTAGGTGTCCCAGGTGACACACAGTCTAGCTTGTTGCTTGCTTTTATTATTGCATTGTACAACTGCCTTACCCTTTGGAGTCACAAGTCGAGATCCCCAGTGCATATGCTTGGCATTAAAGTCTCCTGCTACTATAAATTGTTCGCTCAGAGAGTTGAAATAGTCCATGAATTGTAGCATTATATCGATATGGTTATTATTAAGGAATTGAGTGAACTCGAGTTTGCGCTGTGAGACGCCGTTGGCGTTCCCCAGTGATATACGGAGTGGAGCCATTGATTACTTAGTCTGTTTTTGAGCAACAAGCAGCTCAATCAAAACGTTCTGGTTTCGCATAAGATCTTGCATAAGATCCATCATACTTTATTGAAGATTACATATCATTGTTTAAATTGTGTTCGTAGACTGTTCTCCTGGTTACTGAGGGGAAACTGATGATCGTGGCTTGGTGGGAGCGGTACTTTTCAGACCCAATTTAAGATCAGTTGCAAACTCAGTATTAGCTGAAGATTTAATGGCTGTAGGGGGGAAGACATCACGCGCCGATTTCATAGGTGTTATATGTGAGCGAGCAGTGGTCACTCTTAGGTGTGTACGACTTTTCAGTTCCTTGTAGACTGGACAGCCCCTGTAGTTAGCCATATGGTTACCTCCACAGTTTCCACACTTTTTGCTGCTGGGATCCTCTTTATTTTTTGTTCATTTGTGGGAGTCATGAAGGTCTCCACAAGCAACTCATACTGGACGAAGCGTGCAATAAGACCTTGTGTGGCCATATTCTTGACAATTATTACACTGCACCGGCCCATTTCTTTTATGCGGCTCTTCTACAGTTATTCTGAGGTGTAGTAGGAAGATGGAGAGAACAAATTGGATGCATGGATTTGGTTTCGGGTTAAAGTTATACCTAGAAAAGAGGTTGATTTTTTTGATTTGTTTTGTTTAAATCACAATAAAAGTTTAAATGTGATATTTGCCAAATATTATTGAAAGACGATCTCAAAGATTGCGAGCAATCTGAATACCCGACAAATAAAACAAACAATTGTAAATGAATGCATTGCGCAATTAGAATGGGTTAATAAATACTCAAAGTGATATTCTAAATGGAATGGCTCCAATGAGCGTCGATTATATATTTTAGATTATTTCGCACTAATCCTACTTAGAAACAAGTAAGAAAGCTACAGTCGAGAGTGCTCGACCGTATAATACCCGCAACCCATTTCGAGAGAAAACAAAAAACTTAAATGATATTTTAACAAAAAATACACCAAATATACTGAAACTTTGTTTTTTTTTGTATATATTTGAAAATAGCGGGTATAAAAATCCATAGCATACCGACATGGTCAAACTGTCAACTAAATCAAAGCGCGGGCAGCTGCAAGTGAATTTTGCATATAAAATTGATTCTTTAATAACTTCCTTGTTTTTCATTCGATCTCAACCAAATTCACAGAAATCATTGAGAATATAATTATTATTATGCATACCAAAATTCAATTCTAGGTCTTTTATTACGGCTTTTACTGGCTATTGGGGCCGGAAAGGGGCGTGGCATCCAACTTTTGAAATAAACTTGATCTGCGTAGGACCTATAAGAGTACTGTCCCCAAATTTGGTAGCTCTAGCTCTTATAGTCTCTGAGATCTAGGTGTTCATACAGACGGACAGACTGACAGACGGACAGACGGACATGGCTATATCGTCTCGGCTGTTGACACTGATCAAGAATATATATACTTTATGGGGTCGGAGATGCCTCCTTCTGCCTGTTACATACATTTTCTGTTGGCACTAAGTTATAATACCCTTCAACCCTATGGGTAGCGGGTATAAAAATAGTATTTAGCACACAGAAAAGCTATGTGGTGAGAAGCTGAGAAGTACGCAAAAAATATAAATCATGAAAGAATTGTTTAGGAAGCCTTATTAAATTCAGAGTCGTCATAGCCCGTGTTTTTCCATCTGTCTGTGGGGTAACATAAAAAATGAAAATACTCTGGGGAATCTCAAGTCGACTTGAAGCTCATATTTTAATGACCCCATTGCAATTGCAATGGCCACCTCGTGGTGCTCCCTGGATACCGATTTACTATATAATCGGAAACTAATTCGAGCGACGACAAAACAATAATAAGTTTTAAGTGCCAATCGCTTGCATTGGCAACATCGTTTTCGTGCGTATACACACTTGCAAGAGGCACACACCCACATGACAGAACTAGACAGTTTGGCATTTCTAACTAGATACAAAAAAAACAATAAATAAGCTTTTCTTATTTTAAAAAATATTACTGAAAAAATAATTAAAATGGTTTTGCGTACAACTATTTTATGTTCGCGATTAAGATATACTTAATTTCTTTTTAGATTGCAAAAAATGAAATAGAAGCGAAAACTATTGCAATAATAAATTAATGTGACAATAAAATAAATTATAACAAGTAAGAAAGCTACAGTCGAGAGTGCTCGACCGTATGATACCCGCAACCCATTTCGAGAGAAAACAAAAAACTTAAATGATATTTTAACAAAAAATATACCAAATATACTAAAACTAGTTTTTTTTTGTATATATTTGAAAATAGCGAATAAAAATCCAAAACACCGTTATGGTCACACTGTCAACTAAACAAACAAAGCGCGGGCAGCTGCAAGTGAATTTTGCATACAAAATTGATTCTTTAATAACTTCCTTGTTTTTCATTCAATCTCAACCAAATTCACAGGAATTATAGAGAATATAATTATTATTATGCACACTAAAATTCAATGCTCTAGGTCTATTATTACGGCTTTTACAGACTTTTGGAGGCGGAAAGGGGCGTGGCATCCAACTTTTGAAATAAACTTGATCTGCGTAGGACCTATAGGAGTACTGTTCCCAAATTTGATAGCTCTAGCTCTTATAGTCTCTGAGATCTAGGTGTTCATACAGACGGACAGACGGACAGACGGACATGGCTATATCGTCTCGGCTGTTGATACTGATCAAGAATATATATAGTTTATGTGGTCGGAGATGCCTCCTTCTGCCTGTTACATACATTTTCTGTTGGCTCTAAGTTATAATACCCTTCTACCCTATGGGTAGCGGGTATAAAAATTTAATAAATTTTAAAAAGTACCAAGAGATTGAACCTTGCGACCCCACGTTGCGCCAGCAAACTACTACCAAAGCCAACGCACTTCTTTTGTGGTCGACAGTAAGCTGTCAACATGTTTGACACGAGCAACAAAAGTCATCTTCGTTCTCAAGCATAGCTCGCAAATAACTGTCGACCGTTTTTCTTCTTGTGGTCTCGTTACGAGCACAACCGAAAAAGTTCATACTCTCTCGCTCTTGCTCTGAGCAAGCGACTCTTGCTGACTTCATTAATGTTTTCTGTTGAGCGCTTTTCGTTGATCTCTTTGTTTTTCGGTCTTTAAATGAGCAGTGCGTAAAGAGCGGAACGAGAAACGCTCGCACAATGAGAGTCAGCAAAAGACCGATTGACCGAAAAACACAACGCAAATGGTCTTCACATTTACTTTCGTTGTTGTGGAAATGAAATAATATATGTAATTTGTTTAATAGAACAATTTCAATTTATTTTCAAATATTTTTGTTAACAAGTTCCATTTCGATTCCATATTCAAAATAACAAATCAATAATTCCGAAAATGCTGTTTTTAAATTTTTGTTTGCATTAAAAATGCCCATATACATATATTTTTAAAGTTTTTTATATATTATGTATTTTATTTGCGTACAGCATTATTACCACCCCAAGCGAATACAACACATAGATGTGTCAAATGGCGAAAAAAGTGATTTCACTTGAAACAGCATTATTAGCACCCCAAGCGAATACAACAACCGCTGAGTGCACGGCTGATTTCGAATTTCGAACATCTGGAGCAGTGCACAGCTAACAGCATCGAATTTACTTCAGTCGCGGATCGACTGCGGAACGATGAGCACGGGTGTATTTCGTTGCGCTGTGCTATCGTTTCTATGTATGCGTGTGTGTATGTACACGTTGGTTCATATGAACTTCATATGCGTATACGTATGAAGTTTTGCAACTGCGCGACAAGCGGCTAGCGCAAGTCGTTTTTGTTCTTCCGAGACGAAAGTCTTGAGAACGAAGATGACTTTTGTTGCTCGTGTCATACTAGGTTGCAACTTAGCGAACTTTTTACAAGGATTGCGTTGGCTCTGATGGTAGAGTGTTGGTCTGATTTGCATTAGATTGCGGGTACGATCCCCCGTGAAAGTTGCCATTATTATTATTATAATTACAATTCATTATATTTTATATACTATTTTATAAATATTGTTATACTATTTGAGCAGTAGATCTCTTTGAATTTATATCATAACCAATTTTAATAATGATAACATTAGCATACATTTTACTTATTGAGTTAAATTAAATATCAATACTTTTGAAGAAAATTAGACAAATTCGTTAATAACACCATTTATGAAATAATAATATTTGTTATTACAATGTATAAGTATTTATCGGTATATTAGTATTTAGTATGTATTTTTTAATAAATTCTTTTGAATTTCTGTGATAAATAACAATAGTTATTATTATTTTATTTCCATTTTATGAAATAATTATATGTGATTTGTTGTTTTATAAATATTATTTAAAATGTATGCTAATATTTAAGACAGTTAAGACACTAGTGAATTAAATTGAATTAAAGGAATGTTATTTTGAAGCACAATTAAATATTAGATATTTCAAAATCTAAACTTTTTAATCACATCTTAATTAAAATTGGTTTTGATATAAATTCAAAGAGAGCTACTGCTCAGATAATATTACAAAATTTATAAAAATAGTATATACAAAAAAATATAATGAATAGTAATAATAATAATGACAATATTTAACGGGGATCGTACCCGCAATCTAATGCAAATCAGACCAACACTCTACCATCAGAGCCAACGCAATCCTTGTAAAAAGTTCGCTAAGTTGCAACCTAGTATGACACGAGCAACAAAAGTCATCTTCGTTCTCAAGACTTTCGTCTCGGAAGAACAAAAACGACTTGCGCTAGCCGCTTGTCGCGCAGTTGCAAAACTTCATACGTATACGCATACTCATATGAACCAACGTGTACATACACACACTCATACATAGAAACGATAGCACAGCGCAACGAAATACACCCGTGCTCATCGTTCCGCAGTCGATCCGCGACTGAAGTAAATTCGATGCTGTTCGCTGTGCACTGCTTCCAATGTTCGAAATTCGAAATCAGCCGTGCACTCAGCGGTTGTTGTATTCGCTGGGGGTGGTAATAATGCTGTTTCAAGTGAAATCACTTTTTTGGCAATTTGACACATCTATGTGTTGTTTGGTTAGTGATGATGTGTCAGCCCTGAAATGCCAAGTTGGAAAAGGTTTATGGAACTGCTAAAAACCTCACCTCGGAATTGCTCTCAGCGGAATCATTTCCGCTAGCGATTTGTGTCTCTCCGCTGTATGTATTCTTTGGTTAGTGCTTGAAGTTTCGCGACTGAACTGAATTCGATTCACTGTGCGCTGCGTCCCATGTTTTAAATTCGAAAACAGAGCTTCACACAGAGCTTCGAAAAGTGTAAGGTTTTTAGCAATTTCATAAACCTTTTCTAACTTGGCTGCTCAGAGCATCTTGCATGATTACATATCCCAGGCATTTAGACAGGATTAAAATTCCCAAGTTTTTAATCTGCTACATTTATAATTATCTAGTTCTTCTTTTACTTAATTTATTTAATTCAGTTATTTGATTTATTATAGCTAATATAGAAAAAGAAACATTTAAATTGTTGGCGCAAAAAACAGTCAAAGTTACTCAACAACTCTAGTATTTATTCGTAGTCAAGTAGTCGTCCAATTGTCTGTGAACTCTGTGTTTCTTGCAAAACAATTAGAGTGTAACAACACAAAACTATTGAATTCAAATAAAAATGCTTTTGCGAGATTATTGGTAATCGGCGAGCTGGGGAAAATTTGAAAAGAAGCTATGCACTTCAGAAATTTTATCTGGCAAGGTGTCAACCCTGAACAGCCAAGTTAGAAAGGGTTTAGGAAACTGCTAAAAACCTTAAATTTTTCGAAGCTCTGTGTCACCGCGGAAATTTTCCAGCGGAATTGCTCTCAGCGGTTCCCAATGAACCTTGTTATTACATTTTACTAGCAAACAAAATTGAATAAATGCCAGCTGTGACGGGAAAAACGCGAATCTGGCAGTACTGATGTATTGTATGGTTAGTGGCTGTGCCCTCTGCTAAAATTTCGAAATTTGAAGTCAGCCGTGCCCTGTGCGGTTGTTGTCTTCGCTTAGGGTTGCAATAACGCAGTTTGAAGTGAAACCCAAATCACTAACCAAAGATGTGTCAAAAAAGTGATTTCCCTTGAAACATCATTATTCAGGGGTGCAACAGAAATAGCTAGCGGAATTGATTCTGCTGAGATTAGGCTCGGAAATTTCCGCAGTCACACAGAGCTTTGAAAATTGTAAGGTTTTTAGCAATTTCATAAACCTTTTCCAACTTGGCTGCCCAGAGCATTTCGCATGATTACATATCCCAGGCATTTAGACAAGATTAAATTTCCCAAGTTTTTAATTTGCTACTTTTATAATTATCTCGTTCTTCTTTTACTTAATTAATTTAATTTAATCAGTCCAAGTTACTCAACAATTCTAGTATTTGTCTGTAGTCTAGTAGTTGTCTTATTGTCTTGTTATTGTTTCTTGCAAAACAATTAAAGTGTAACAACACAAAGCTATTGAATTCAGATAGAAATCCCTTTTGGGAGATTATTGGTCATCAAATGGCCCCGACTGGAAATAATTTGAAAAGAAACCATGCAGCGCATGGTTTTCAGATGCGCTCGTGATCCATTTTCCCAATCAGACGCTTGTGGTTTTCAAGTTCTGCCTAACCCATAACAATTTTTTCATCGTTTAATTTAAATGAATCAAATAAAATCCCATTATTGGAACTTCTAATAGAAAATACGTAAGAAAACAAAAAACTTAAATAATATTTGAATAAAAAATGTACCAAAGAAATATACTGAAAATTGTTTTTATTTATAAATTTGAAAAAAAATCCATAATATACAGACATGGTCACACTATCAATTAAACAAACAAAGCATGGGCAACTGTATGTGAATTTTGCCCTATGAAGTTGATTCTTGAATAACTTCCGTGTTTTTCATACGATCGCAATCAAATTTCTAGGAATAATTGAGACTATAAAACTAAATCAAATTTGATCTGCGTAAGACCTACACGAATACTGTCACCAAGTTGGATATCTCTAGGTCGCTAAGAACTTTTCACGTTATACGCGATTTACATAAAAAAAACGTGACTTGTTCTAGATTTATGCATATTGTAAGCGATGGGGGCGAGGCATCCAACTTTTGAAATAAATTTGATCTGCGTAATGAATGCAGGAATCTATGCACCAAATTTTGTGTTTCTTGATTTTATAGTCTCTGAGATCTAGGTGTTCATACAGACTGACAGACGGACATGGCTATATCGTCTCGGATGTTGACACTGATCAAGAATATATATAATTTATGGGGTCGGAGATGCCTCCTTCTGCCTGTTACATACATTATCTGTTAGCACTAAGTTATAATACCCTTCTACCTCATGGGTGGCGGGTATAAAAAATACCATTGTGGATACGGTGTAAGTTTTCTATATCCTCTCAAATTGGTTTGCGGGTATATTACGGTCGATCACTCTCGACTGTAGCTTTCTTAATTGTCTTAATTTGATGGGACGTAAAGGGACACGGTCAAAATCTAGATCCAGGGATCTATCAAATTTTAACTTTGGTTTGTTCAAAAAGTTGGGAAACCTCTAGAATATCAAACTAAAATGAAACTAATTTAAAAAAAAAGATGTTTATTTTCAACCCCAAAACGATTATATTTCTATACGTCTAGTATTATTAATATTTAAGATAATATTTTAGTCAATTGCATTTACTGTGAATCCAAATTCAAATCATACGGAAAGGGAGCTTCAAATTTAATGACAATCACATTTGGCCGTCACGCAGTCGTAATGTATCAGTCTCAGTGTACTCAGGGAAATCAGATTTATCCCAAAAATTCTTATCACATGTCAATTTAGTTCCACTTGATGGGTTAATGTCGAGCCATGTTCGAAGCGGTGCTCTGAAAGGAGCGCAAAGCCAAGCAGGATCAGCTGTTGTTTTTCACGTTGCGGTTCGCTCGACTCGAAAATTAATGACATACAAATTGTATGGGAAAAGTGACGCTGTCAACAACACTTGTTGGATTAAAGACATCACAACAACCAAAAATGCAAACTCTTTAGCCAAATCCTAAACAAGTAAGAAAGCTACAGTTGAGAGTGCTCGACAGTAAGATACTCTCTAGCCTACTCTCTAGATACTCTCTAGTTTGCAAAACACTTCAATGTTATTTAAAAACAATTAAGAAAGCTGCAGTCGAGAGTGCTTGACTTTAATATACCCGCTACCCAGTTTGTAGAACACGACAATATTTTTGAAATATTAAGAAGACTTGATAAATTTGCTATGCTACCTTTGGGTAGCAAGTATACAAATATTAAAAATAAAAAAATCCTGAAACACGCTTTTGTTTATTTGTAATAAGTAAAAAAGTTACAGTTTTGCAGAGTCCGAAAATATTGTTAAATTTGCTAAAAATAAGGCAGGAACCGACGGAAACTGCGACACGTATACGTGCGTTTTATCCGTTGCTCCACCAAACGACTATGCGTGAAGCGTTCTAATAAGAATAAAGTTGCCATTACTTATTGTTAGAGTTTCTCTTTGGGTGAATTTATTTTTTAAATCTTAATTTCCTTAATTGCTAGGCAATTTTTTACAGTGTTTCCAACTATTTTAGTAATTAGAAATAACATACAACATTTTAAAAAGTACAAGAAATAGTCTAGAGTTACTCGAACCGCTGTAGTCTTCTAAACTGTTAATGTTTTCATTCATTCATAGTTTTAGCCATTTTAAAAATGTAATATCTTCATACCCGATACCCATAGGGTGGAAGGGTATTATAACTTAGTGCCAAAAGATAATGTATTTAACAGGCAGCCACACATAGGTTAGAAGGGTATTATAACTTAGTGCCAAAAGATAATGTATGTAACAGGCAGAAGGAGGCATCTCCGACACGAAAATGTTTTTAAAACTCTAGTTACAACTGCACGCAGATCCAGTTTGATTCAGAATTTTACTACGCCCACTTCATCCTTTAAAAAACATACTTTAAAAGTGTTTCCGTATAGCTGTAGCTGTGATTTTTTGCTCACTTAAGAAATAGACCAACATGGACCTTTGCTGAAATCGCGTGAAAAACATGGAAGATATAAGCCAAAAAAGAAATAATTTTGATTGCGCCGTTCTTACGCCTACATGTATGAAAACACTGGCACTATTTTGTTTATAATAGACATAATGGTTGGAAACATTTTGATAAATTGCATGGTAGAAAATGAAAATTTAAATTTAAAAAAAAAAATACAATGAAACCACAAAGCTCGTTGAAAATTTCGTAATTGCTAAAGAAAAACCCATTCAATAACTAAATCTGTTTCTTAATAAAAAGCCTAGATCACAGTTGTTTGGTGGCGCAGTGGTTAGAGCCTGCGTATACATGTCGTAGTGTGCGTCGGTGCCTGAGTTCGAATCATGCTTGAAAATTGTTTACATATAATTATACCCGCTACCCATAGGGTAGAAGGGTATTATAACTTAGTGCCAACAGAAAATGTATGTAACAGGCAGAAGGAGGCATCTCCGACCACATAAACTATATATATTCTTGATCAGTGTCAACAGCCGAGACGATATAGCCATGTCCGTCTGTCCGTCTGTCCGTCTGTATGAACACCTAGATCTCAGAGACTATAAGAGCTAGAGCTACCAAATTTGGAGACAGTACTCCTATATGTCCTACGCAGATCAAGTTTATTTCAAAAGTTGGATGCCACGCCGCTTTCCGCTCCCAAAAGACTGTAAAAGCCGTAATAATAGACCTAGAGCATTGAATTTTGGTATGCATAATAAAAATTATAATCTCAATGATTCCTGTGGTTTGGTTGAGATCGAATGAAAAACAAGGAAGTTATTAAGGAATCAATTTTATATGCAAAATTCACTTGCATCTGCCCGCGCTTTGTTTGTTTAGTTGACAGTGTGACCATAACGGTGTTGCGGTATTTAACCCGCTATTTTCAAATATATACAAAAAAAACAAGTTTTAGTATATTTGGTATGTTTTTTGTTTAAATATAATTTAATTTTTTTGTTTTTTCTCGAAATGGGTTACGGGTATCATACGGTCGAGCACTCTCGACTGTAGCTTTCTTACTTGCTTTTTTATTTTTTTAGCAAACTTAACAAGTTGTCTAAATATTTCAAAAATATTTTAGTGATCTAAAAAACTGGGTAGCGTTTAGTTTACAGTTGAGCCCACTAGACTTTTGCTTTCTTTCTTGTTTTAGTGTTCGATTTGTAATAGAATGACCCATATATGTGAAAATGTATAGTGATTACAAACAAATAGGCACAAGGTCAATTACAGTCGTGTTCTCTCGACAAAAGCCTTTTTATTTTATTTTCAGGAATGTTTGAGTAAGCTAACTAACTATCAATTTAAGTAAGATAATTAATTCTAAGCGCAGACCATCCACCCCACCACCCCTTCGCCAAACCAACTACTAACTTTATACTTTTGTATCCAATCTTTAAACGAAAAGCGTGCATATGTGACAAATAATACGAATGTGCCAGTATGTCTGCCAATTATAATGCTGAAAATGCTGTGTATACCATAAACGTTTGCTACACAGTGGACAAAATCAAAAATATATACATTGGTACTTAACAAAAATAAATAATATTGATTCAATACAAATGTTTACAAATCCAAATAATAATGTGTATAGTTTTTGTATTCACACTTTCACATAAAATAACGAATTGTGAAGAAAGGGTAGAAAGGTATTATAACTAAGTACCAACAGAAAATGTATGTAACAAACATTAGTTATACTAGGCATGTAGAAATATAATCCTTTTGGGGTTGAAAATAAACAATTTGTTTTTTCACTTTTTAAAATTATGTATGTTATTGATAAGAGATATAATAGTTTGAAATACTTTTATAAATTGCCTAGTAATAAGAGAAAAAAAAAACATGCTGCAAATTTCGCAATTGCTAAAGAAAAACCCATTCAATAAGTAGTGGGAGCTTTATTCTTATTAGAATGCTTAGAACAAAGTGGTTTGGTGTCGCAGTGGTTACAGCACACGTATGCGTGTCGAATCACGCTTGCAAATTTTTTACCATTTAATTTTTGATTTATTTTTGGCAACCTTAATAAGTTGTCTAAATATTTCAAAAATATTTTCGTGATCTACAAAACTGGGTGGCGGGTATTTCACAGTCGAGCACATTCGACTGTAGCTTTCTTGCTTGTTTCTTTTCGAAATGCAATACTTAATATTAAAAGAGTGAGTATTTTGTACTACAATTTATTTCATATAAGTCGAGTTGCTTTATTTGATAGTAACTGAGATACGAATTTGTGTAGCAATTAACAATCATGTGTTTCCACTGTGCGAATGGGACTCTGTATGTGAAAGTGTGTATGCCTGTCTACTGTCTGTCGCTAAAACGTTCGGGCTAGGAGGAGGGTGAAGAAATTCATAAAATTTACTGCGAGCAGCAGCGATATTGCTATTGCTTTTTTCGAACTGAAGCTGAAGCTCCCTTTTTCCTTTTCCAACTCGATAGTTAATTGCCCAGTCAACTGGCAGCTTCCTGGGCATGCGAATGTGAATGTTAGAAAAGGAAAGAAAATGAAATTGAGTTAAGCTATGCTATAGTTCAATCCATGGTTCTATTCTTTTTGTTCTGTTCTGTTCTGTTCCTGGTAATGATGACCATCCACCGCAGACGCGGCCAAATCCTCATTGTAATTGTCGTCATCGTCATTTCCATCCCGTCATTTTTGGGTGCATCGCATTGTTGATTAAATGATTACTGTGTTGTTCATTATTGCGTTCAAAATAATATAAAAATGTTTTGGTCTCATATGATGTTAGAGCGTCCAAATCCAACCCCATAGGAAAATGTTAGGCGTGACTAGTGTTTATATTTGCGAGTATGCTGTATTTATAGTTGTTCTCCATGTTCTGGCCAAGAAAGTACACAAGACTGACTAAGACTAAAACATTTAAATCTCGATTTTTAGAAACTACTGAAAACGGGAAAAAACGGTTTCATAGTTTTTTGAGAAAATTGATCGGCGACTTAACAAAGCAAGTATTGCAAACAGGAGCTACAAATCTCATAAAACAAAAATAAATAACAAAAATAAGTAAGGCCAAAATGATTTCTGATAATTTGCTTGTGATCGGATGAAATTATTATAGAAACCATTTCATTGAAATAAAATCAGGTGTAGGGTTCTAATTGTTTGAATGACAAAGTCTGAAAGAGTGATTGATGAAAATGCAATTTATTTTAGATTGATCCAATCAGTGGTTTTAACGCCTAAAGTGTATTCGTAGGTTATACATTAAAGCTTATTGTGCCTTCTCTGGTGTGTACCCTAAATAATATGTCTTAGAAGGTTTATTGTTTACATATCCGTTATTACTGAAAAATAAAATTATGCACGTTTACGTTAAAATATTCATCATACACCATGCCTTAAAATATAATTAATTCTCAATATTTATAATATTAAACTAAATAAAACACATTTTTAATTTTACTCTTACTCTTTGAAAATGTAATTGACTCTTTGAAATCATTGATGATTTAAAACCTAGGTAAGTTCAAGTCATACAGCACATACTTTCTGTTATTTTTATATTTTATTCAATCGGCACATGACATTCCAAAATCAGAATTGAAAATATTCTTGATCTATGCAATGAATTCTTAACAGTTTTAAATTTTCTGAAGATATCCGCATGGCATATGCACACAGATGCCCATAGGGTAGAAAGGTTTTAGCTGCGAAAGTTATTTCTTTTTTTATTTTAATTATTTTTAACTATATTATGAATTGTGTTCAAATATTATCAATTGTATTTTACATATATTGTTAATAACAACAACATCGCTGTGCTTATTGTTTGTGGTTCACAATTGTTTGATTTGATTTTTGCAAGCATTACCGGGCGCGATCATGATAAGATCATAAAAAAGGCAACGGTTGTTTTGGATTTTCCACTCCTTAAATTAGTGGAATTAGTTCATTACCGAAACGGCCCACAATATCCTTAGTACCTCCGATACCCAATGTCCGTATTAAGGTTTCGCATGCAATGATAAAGTCGTTGCCGATTTGTTTGGAAGCTTTTTTCAATCTATGTACTCAATTGCTACTTACTAAACAAATATTGGTCATCTACCCTACAACTTGCCAAAGTCTAACTTTAATCCAGAACCTGAGATCATTGAAAATTCCGTTTTAAGCAAACTCAATCAAATTAAAACTGAATTTTCGCCAGTTCCAGATGGTATTCCAGGCTGTGTATTTAGGAATTGTTCGGAATCTTTGCATTAACTTGTACATAAATTATTTATTATAACTGATTAGTCTGGCTCTTCCCCTGCTGTATGAAAGCAATCATTTATTATCCCCTTGTATACAAATGGTTCAATACCCAACTTTAATAATTATATAGGTATTTTCAAATTGTCCGCTATACCGAAATTCTATGAGAAGACTATTACATCTCAACCAAGTCATCTTAGTATATATATTGTCTCACCCTTCCAACATGGTTTTGTGCAACAGAGAGCTTTGGAGTTCTCCTCATTAGTGATCAAAGGCTTTCAAAATAAGTTGCAGACTGATGTTATTTATAATTACTTTAGAAAAGCTCTTGACTCTATTAGCCATTGCCTACACAGAGGCAAAAAAGTTCTTAAATCAAGAATAAATTCTTAAACCATGCACATAGAATGTCAAAATTCTCCAACAATTCTAGATTGGACAGTCTTGAAGTAAGGTTGTTTCTAGATATTTAGAATACGAGAAACTATCAGAATTAAAGAATATATTCAGAAGAACAACAACATTCAACCGTGAAACAATACCAATTTAATCTTAATAATAAAATCTAGTTTCAAGAATGCTTTTAAGAACGAATTCTTGTTTCAAGAAATTTTGTATTAACGAAACAATCTCTAATCGATAATTTTCATTTTTGATTCTTGGAACGTAATTTTTGGTATTAAAACTTACTGACAACAGAAAATTTATATAACAAGCAGAAGGAGTGATCTCCGATCCCATAAAGAATATGCATATATTCTTGATCAGTGTCAACAGCCGGGACGATATAGTCTCTCAGAGACTATAGGTTTGTTTAAGTTGCTTTCAAATTATCCGCCCCTCAAACCGAAAAGAAAGCTATACAAGCCTAAAGAAGAAAGCAAGGCACTAGCTTTCTTACATGTTTTAAATAATGATTTCTTCAATGTGGACTGTTCATAGTCGTCTTTAAATAAATAAATAAGTAACTTTGTGTCAACAGGAAAGTCAAACGCATAAGAAACCTTTCCATCTAGATATATAGTTAATATAAATCAAATTGGTTATAGCGCGAAATGGTGTATCGATGGAAATTTAACATAAATCCAAAATTAAGAAACAACATTTTTTATGTTTGTTTTTATGGTTTGGTAATAATTTAATATCATCATCACTTTTAAGATAATGGATAAAAATTTGTTGAAAAAATTATTTTCACGCTAAACAATTATTAGTCAACTGCCATTTAAATTATTCGATTTACTCATTTGGATTAAAAGTTATGAATTTTGCAACGAAAAAACTTATTTATTGGGCTACTGTGCATCGTCACATAATAGTTATGTTTTTATTAAAAATGGGTAGGTGATATCTGACCGACTATTAAACCTTGGGCAACGTAGTCGTCGTACCATTTAAGTTCTGAATTTTCGTGTATAGGCAAATTTCAAAAACAGTAACAAGTTGGTAATCATTCCCTCACTGATTTTATTATGAACGCACAAACCAATAGGTAAATGCTACGATGCTACGATTGCCACACGCCGTAGATATCATCAGTGACTCTCGATAAGGATCTGTGTTCCAAAATAAATATTCTAAACATCTTTAATCACAGCTTAAGAGTAAAATAAAATGGCTTAACTTTGTACTTGGAATAGAGATGTAGGTTTGAATGAAAACATCGGAGTCGATGTAGATCGTTGTTTCAAAATTAAACATCGATGTTGGATCTATTGATTATAATGAATATAATAAAGATAATTTAATACACTTTTTTTTTCTAATTTAACGCACTTTTTTTTTGGGAGGATGAAGAATTAATTTTTTAATATTGACATTACACATGTAAGTTTCAATAAAGTAACGTGTAGAAAATGTAAAAATGTTGGTGACATCATAGAAAATATGTGTAATGTTTTAAAAGCAAATTTATATGTTTACAATACCATACGAATTTTCAAAAATAAAATATATAAAGTCAAAATCAAAACAAGTAAGAAAGCCACAGTCGAGAGTGATCGACCGTATGATACCCGCAACCCATTTCGAGAGAAAACAAATAACTTAAGTGATATTTTAACAAAAATTATACCAAAGAATATACTGAAATTTGTTTTTTTATTTATATATTTGAAAATAGCGGGTATAAAAATCCATAACATACCGACATGGTCACACTGTCAACTAAACAAACAAAGCGCGAGCAGCTGCAAGTGAATTTTGCATATAAAATTGATTCTTTAATAACTTCCTTGTTTTTCATTCGATTTCAACCAAATTATTGAGACTATAATTATTCTAGGTCCATTATTACGGCATTTCCTGTTATTAAAGGCGGAGAGGGGCGTGGCAAAAATCTAAAACAAACTTGATCTGCGTAAGATTTGATATATCTAGGTCATTCACACACTTAAAAAATCAATATGCATTAGGAACAACAATTTTGATAAATAATTTAACAAATAACTTTCGTTCCACTTATCCGGTTTTTAACAAAATGACTGGGTATATTAATAGTATTGAGCACAGATAGCTTACCAAATTACACATCATAACACAAAGAACTTTTGGAGTTATACGCGATTTACATAAAAAAAAACTTGACTTGTTCTAGATTTATTCATATTGTAGGCGAAGGGGGCGTGGCATCCAACTTTTGAAATAAACTTGATCTGCGGAAGGAATGCAGGAACTTATTTACCAAATTTAGTGTCTCTTTGTCTTATAGTCTCTGAGATCTAAGTTTTCATACAGACAGACAGACGGACAGACTGACAGACGGACATGACTATATCGTCACGGGAGTTGACACTGATTAAGAATATATATACTTTATGGGGTCGGAGATGCCACCTTCTGCCTGTTACATACATTTTCTGTTGGCACTAAGTTATAATACCCTTCTACCCTATGGGTAGCGGGTATAAAAATAATAATAATTATATTGAAACAAAATGTAACGCCGATCTAATGCGACACAGCGAGAAAACTTTTTTTTTACTTCTCTATGCGAGTTTCATTAACGTTACATTAATTAATAGGGAAGTAAAGAACATTGGTTCGATCGATGAGTTATTTTATATATGTACATACATCCATATGTATGTACATATATAAAATGAAATATATATAAAAATGTATTGTAGTAACGTGATGCACTTATGTATATGTTTTGGCATTCGGAAATACACTTCAATCGCCCTAAGCGCTATAAAAGAGTTGATGATGTATCTTTTAAAAACCCAAAAAAATTGAATTTCTTTCATAGGCAAAGTTTAGATAGTGCAGCTAATTAAGCTAACTGTATTATCGTAGAAACGCCCACTTTGGTATTGGCTTTATGAGTGGAAGGGATTTGACTGGGTTGTAGTGTGTGTGCGGCTCACCAGCTAGAATGTTTGCGTGAGCAAGTTGCACAACCCCCATAGCAGGATCAGAAGTGGTGGTAGATTGTTTGATATAGCTTCCACAGCCAAGAGCTCAGCCCTTGCTGCTATTGCATTTACTTATATCACAAATGGGTATTCCTTTGATTGTTTTTGGGATTTTTAATTATTTCATTTCAATGGTTTTCAATTTAACAAAATTACCGAAACATTTCTCAAACAATAACTTAATTTTGTTTCATATAATTTATCTTACCTCGAATTCAATTTTTTCAGGAGCACCGCATTGTCATTACAGAATTTTGTAAATTACACTTTATTAAGCAAAATTGCAATATTGGTTGACAATACTCCTAACGCAATTAAGAAAGTTACGGTTTTTCACAAAATAAAAGTTATTTAAATCCCAAATCTGTTCACAACGAAATGAACTGGGACGATGAAGATCATAGCTATTATTGCGTCTATCAAAACTTCATCTTTAAAACGACTTAGAACCATTTTAGAGCAGATCACAATTGTTTTCTGATTTTTCCAATTAATTTGAATATGCAGTTAACATAACATGTAATAAAATCAAGCCTCTACGAATTCAAGAATATGCACATAAAGCCGAATTACAGTGAAAACATTTGGCCACGCGGAAAGCTTATCAAAACTTAAAAAAAAAAGTTAACTTTTTACAACTAGCGCCTGAATATAATCAAACATCATTCACTTGATGTTATTTTTGTATTTTTTTAATTCCGTTTGAATCTTTGGTAAGTGACATGTTATAATACGCTTACTTTGAAAACAGTTTAGAAATCCCAGTTTGTCGATTATCCGAAGCTGTGGTGAAATTCTAAAAGTATTATTACCAAGTTTTTCATAAACCATATGTTGATATTTATAAAAAATATATACATATTTTAAATGGCGTCACAAATGCCTCTTCCTCGAACTAACACATATTCTCAATTGCCACTATATCCTTAGAAAAATTAAAAACATTAATTGATAAAACCATCAATCAATGACAAGTTACTAAATTACAGGTCTACATGCACCTTGTTACAGTAACAATACTACATTCCGAGCAGATCACATCCAAAAAATATTTGATCATTGATATGAGTGCCGTTCCAGGTGTTTCCCTTGACAAAAGTGATTGAACGAGTGCATCAACATTGAAGCTCCAGTACATAGAAACGAAGCAGGTGATTGTCGTCAGCACTATGTATTTTATTATTTAATGTTGTTCGAAACTCTAAAAACGTAGTGATAATGTATTTGTAACTGCCATAAGTCGTCTTCGCCCAATGCGAAGTATATAGTTATGTACAGTGGCTCACACCTTATTTTGTGCAGAGGAAATGTCAATTTTCAAAGTCGAATATCTTTTGAGCCAGGGGGTATTTGATAAAAATTGAAATGCAGTTTTGTTAAGCAGATATTTTGTATATAACTAGGTACTCCATTGTTTTTCCTTTTTTCTATATAACACTTAAAACTAAAACTAACATAAAATATTTGCATTTGAAAATTGGCATTACCTGAGCCACAGTATGTATATTCTTGACACCTACAATAACAACACATTTATATTAAAAATGTATATATGTATCTTATCTGGTAGTTTATTAAATAAATACATTTTAGGATACAATTCATTACAGCATAAAATAAATTATTTAAATATATTTTCGATTTTAAATTATTTGAAATGGAGATTGACCTTTTACCCCTTATAAAATAATACGAGTGAATTCAACTTCAACTAATATTATTTTTCGGTCCGGAATTGATATTAGTCTATATGATAGATTTTTAATAAATACATTTTTGGATTAACATTTGAGCATTAGTTTTATAAATGAGTTAAACTTCTTCTTATGTTATTTCGTGAAATCATTAATACTGTGTACACCTACAGATAAGCTTTGTTGACCACCAACTAATCCCATTTATACCACGTTCATGATTTTCCACGATGAAAGGGTGTGTTTGTCTAGGACCTCGACTGGGTTTAAGGCAAATAACATATGTATATACATACATATGTATGTATACTAGCTCCACAAAAGTACTCCACAGTCGAATGACTGAATGTGGGCTACAAACGTACTTATGTCTACTTATCATAGTCAGCTGCCCATATAATTAATCGCATGTGTGAGTGCATTTGCCGTGTTCGATATGTTAATTAATGTTGGTCTTCAGTGTACGATGTACGGTATTTGAAGTACAAGTACCGCTATCTTCCACTGTTGTATAGATTCCCCTCGACGGTTGTGCGACGGTTGAAGGCGCTGTTGACGTCTTTGATTTGCACAATTGATGCTTGTCTGGTTTAGCACTTGATAATTGGCAGCCAGGCGACCAACGATCGATAACAATAAAATTGTTAAAAGCGCAAAATGCCGCAAAGTGTGTAATTTTTCGACAAACGGTGAGAAAGAGTGTGGGAGAGGGATAGTGAGCGGCAAAATGGGAAGTGGTGATGGTAGCGTGGGGCGAAACAACTCTATTTGAATTCATCAACGGCGTGTTTAAGCAGTTTGTCAGCGACACGTGGCCGAGCGGACGACTGTTCATTCTTTCTAGTTCGCCTGGCAACAGCGGGCGGTTCATTTCGATTGGGTTTCGGTGGTGGCATGCGGGGGTGAGCGGTGATTTGAGCAGTGGACCGAACACATAACGAGTGTGTTTGGTGATGACGTAAAACATCAGCATCAGCATCAGCATCAGCAGCGGGAAAATCATGTGAATGAGAATGAATTGGGAAATACTCTCGTATCACCCCTCTTATTAGATTTAGTAGTGTTTCCAAGAAGAGGTGAAATAAATAGAGATTTAAGCGCCTGTGAAGGCTGTAAATGGTCACTAGGCTCGTTGTTGTTGCCAATGTAACGGGAATATGCAAGTAACCTACGAATTAAATCAATTTATTGATCTCGATTCGGATATTCACATCTTGAGCTCAATTCAAATGTCCAAGCCAGAATGGGCAACAATCATTGCTACCTGTTTTGAATAAACGCAAATATGTACATATGAATTTATGTACATACTATATGCACATAGCTTTCTCTACTGCATCTAGAGAGAACAATCAAGAGCAGTGGGAAATGATACACGAACAACTGAGACGTATGCGTCTTTAATTCCGCCTTTGGGAATACAAATTCTTTCTTTATAGGTATTGCATTTCCTGACCCTTTAGCAGCCTTTAACATATTGCTATTGGGTATTATTATTATACAGAACATATATGTTTGTAAATGTTTTTTAGTGAACGTGATACTCTATTGTTATGTAGTGTCTGAAAACTTTTCAACTATATTATAATTTTCTAATAATAAATTAAAAAATTATTAAATAAATATATAAAGATATTTGTCGCGTTGTGATGTTTTGATATACAACATTGCAAACGCGTTTTATTGAATCCAGCAGCAATAAAATTGACTAACAATTTGCAGAAAATGGACCGCTTGGTGCTTCATAATAAAACGTACCCTATTATCATTTCATTTCCTTGGTTAAGTTTATTTTATAAGATAAAATATTTGTTTTTGTTTTTAAAATATTCTGCGCTTATAGTCTCTGAGATCTGTTCATACAGACAGACGGACATGGCAATACCTTCTCGGCTCTTGACACTGATCAAGAATATATATACTTTATTGAGTCGGAGATGTCTCTTTCTGCCTGTTACATACATTTTCTGTTGACACTAAGTTGTAGTACCCTTCTACTCTATGGGTAGTGGGTATACCCTTCTACCTTCTACCTTCTGAACTTACTTTATTCTTATATGAACGGCACGCAAATGGTTGAAGCGTTCTTCCGTATTTTTCTGTTATTCCAAAAATTCGCATGAAAATGTATTTTGATAAAAGCAATCAACAAATGATTTAAATTAGAAATTTTGCACATCGCAATCAATACGGTTGGTTAAAACTTATCTACCATACGGATCACGTGATATATCGGGCGTGATTTGCCGCACGAGTTGAAAGAAGCTGAGGCCGAGGGTTGGTGAGCTCATGGGTGTAACAGAAGGCTGGCCTATTGATTTGCTCGTTAAACAAAAATTGTTTGTCGATCCCAAGGTGCTGACAACAGTTTTCTATTTTTCATATTGTGTGTGCTTGAAAGGAGAACAAACAAAAGGTAATATGCGTAACATTGGCCAGATCACAATCATCAGACTAACCGCAGTTGCAGTTGCAGTTGCAGCTAACGCCAGTCGCTGGCTTTTCAAGTAAGAGTAAAAGAAAAAATAAAGGTGTACTTTGTTTAGAGTACTCGATATACATCCTAATCCCTGTTACAAAATGCATATAAAGGATCGAAGAGCATAGGAATCTGCCGTCGACCTTTTTCATGCATTTACCCAAAGTCATAATATCCTTCTTTTTTTGGACGCGCACCAGGGTAAAAGAAAATAATAGACACGAGAGGGAGTTAGGAATATAGAGGGATAATTTGGCTTAGTTAACAATGAAAATGAAAGCCACCAAAAACTACCAAAACCGCAGCCCATGCCGAAAGGGAAGACCGACAGTAACAGACGGTAATAATAAGGTATTCTATTAACAAAAGAGGTCAAAATAGTTACAACATTCAGAATAGAGAACCAGGGATTTATGTAGGGAAGGCACATACACAGTGAGCCTCCTAGGCCTGTGATATCCCTAGCCTGGCCTTAAAAACAAAAAAACCATGAAATAAAATGTTGCATTGTTAGAATCTACCACATAAAATAACAACAAATGCAAGAGCTGCGAGTATTGGCGAGTGCTTGTCTACTCTTCTCTGCCATATAAGAATATATACAGCTATGGTGTACAATCGAAACGATGGATGAATATGCTTACTCTCATATGCGAGGTTATATTCCGAAACGCTTTCAGAAAACACATGTATATGAACGTATTCATCAACCGAATATTTGAAAGATGTGTGAAACAGTCAACAGACTGTTGTCATCGACGTCCACATAAATAATAAAGTATGCATAGTTCAAAATAAAAACATGCAGATACATGCTCTTTAAACGAGCAACAATATTAAATGAAAATAGCACATCTGAAGTTTATTTTGTCAAAAAACCAACAAAAAATGATCTCGCCCTCGCAAACCGGTTTCGAAGCATAATTTTAGATCTAGAGTTTTCAACTTCTTAATAGACATAAGCAACGATAATATGAGAGATTTGTAATTACAATCGGATAGTAAAAATCAACAATTTAGTATGAAATAGTGCTAAATTATATAATTTTGAAACTACAAATATAAAAATAAACTTCACATTAATGTCAATTAAATGCTCAATTTATACATACATATATTGTATTTAATAATTTGTAGTACTAATGCTCCAAATGCCTCAAACAACCTCAGCGTAGCTCTGTAAAAAATCTATATTCAAGTTGTGACATGGTATGTATATATATTCGTTTAATTGACGACAGAAAGTTTTCCGGTTTTGAAGCAATCATTTTTAGGTCCAGAGCAGAAGAATAACCTATAGTATGTGCACGCGTCGCGTATTACTTGCCGGATTCGGAAATATTATTTTAAATAACTGAGCCACTAAAGCAAAGGAGCAAAGGGGATTGTCTGGGTATTGTAATTGGCGACTGAACAGAATCGTCAGAGTCCTTGTCCAAACTCGTACACGTACTTAACTGGACCGGTTCCGTTTTGGAAAACTGTATTTAGGGGTAGACAGACGCAACGCAAAATGTGTGCGTGTGCACGGGAAATTAAGAAAGGAGCGTGCTGAATCAGATTCGTAATATTGGCTTACTCGAAAGCTAGCATCATTTATTAATTTATTGCTGCGATTAAAGAAGGCATCATCATTGAAATTTTTAATAGACTCTTTTCTTTTGATTTAACTATATTTATTTTGCATTTTCAGATATATTTGTTATAGTATATATACATTTAGTTGAAAAGGCTTTGATGTAATTTTAATATAGTTAAATAAATAAAAAATTATATAAAGCGCATTTTTTATTTTTTTTCATTGTCAAAAATTGTCTGGTGATACGGAATACAGGGGATGCAATGTGAAACAAATTAAAATTTTTCACACATTCCACGAAAATCTGATTCGTCACCTCCACAATGTTCTACTGCAGTTGGCGGCACTCAAAAACCGTGCCAAGAATTTGTCGCTTTGAAGATGTGCTTGGATTCTGTTTGAAAGCTCAATGATGATTTTGCCCCTCGTGGGTTGCGGATTGTGGGTGTTCAGGGAAGGGGTAGGTAGTGGGAGGGTCGTGCGAATCGTTGATGCGTGTGACTTCAAAAATCCAGAAAACGTGTCGGACAGCATGTTGAAATTGACGATGGTCTACGTAGCATCGAGTGCGAGTATGCGGATAAAGAGTGAGTAAGTATTGCGAGTGCTGAATGCAAGAATGTAAGGGTTTCTACTGGGATGTTGACGCTTACTTCTTTCCTTCAATTGGGGTAGAAATTAGTTTTTACTTTATAGTACATTCGGCATACATATCGTATGTATGTGAATATCATGTGTACCGTTTATTGAAATGTAATAAATATGTACATAGGTATAAGGATTCTATCTAAAAAGACGAGTAAATCAACAAGCCGATTTAAACTTTTCTCTCAAATATTTTTTCTATTTTGCATTTCATTTCGAGGAGCATTTTAAAAATAATTTCGAAAGATCATAATAACTGATGCAATGTACATAGTGCCAAAAGGATAGTCTCTGATATTTGAATTTTTACAGTTTCTGGAACTTGCGTCTTCGTGATCTTCTGAATCAATGTCGACAATGGTTTAAGAGTTGAGTCCCAAGTTGAATGTCGGGAGAATACCAGATGCGAATCCTACAAGCAGTAGTCTTCTGTCTTTGCAAAGTTTAAATGTTTATATTGGCATCCGTATGATTTCCAATTTAGAAACAACAATCTAATTTATTGAATTTCCATTTAATATCACCGGGCTTTACCGTGCCTTGGAATGTATCAATCTGATTTTTTATACCCGCTACCCATAGGGTAGAAGGGTATTATAACTTCGTGCCAACAGAAAATGTATGTAACGGGCAGAAGGGGGCATCTTCGACCCCATAAAGGATATATACTCTTGATCAGTGTCAACAGCCGAGACGATATAGCCATGTCCGTCTGTCCGTCTGTCTGTCTGTATGAACACCTAGATCTCAGAGACTATAAGACATAGAGACACATTGGTACATACATAGGTTCCTGCAATTCTTCGCCCACAATATGCATAAATCTAGAACAAATCGCGTATAACTCCAAAAGTTCTTTGTGTACTGATGTGTAATTTGGTAATGACTTCTGTGAATTTGGTTGAGATCGAATGAAAAACAAGGAAGTTATTAAAGAATCAATTTTGTATGCAAAATTCACTTGCAGCTGCTCGCGCTTTGTTTGTTTAGTTGACAGTGTGACCATGTCGGTATGTTATGGATTTTTATACCCGCTATTTTCAAATATATAAATACAAAAACAAATTTCAGTATATTCTTTGGTATATTTTTTGTTAAAATATCATTTAAGTTTTTTGTTTTCTCTGGAAATCGGTTGCGGGTATCAGACGGTCGAGCACTCTTACTTGTTTCTTACTTGTTTTTATTTATAAAATGCTAATAGTTTTAAGGTTTTGTCGAATGAAAAAATATACATGCAGCCAAAAATTAAGTAAATCAAAATGTTCATGTTAATATACATATGTATATAGCTACTTCTATATAAAAACTCTGCAGTAGATTTTAATTCAAGTTGTGATTATTATTGCATATCGGTTTCAGAAGGAAGGGGAAGTGCCGAGCAAACTTTATTTGATTCCGGCATTGAGAAGTTTTGAACAAATGCTCAGACAAGCATTTTTATATTTTCTAGAGTATTGATTGTGGCCATGAAAACCGTACAGGCCCAAAAATATCTTATTTTATTGGTCTTTGCTCTAAGTTTTAAAACCCCAAATGGTCATTTAGTCTTTAAACTTAAAATGTATAATTATAAAAATTTTTTAAAAAATAAAATTGAAGTGCTGGAAAACTTTTGGTCGTACATCAATATAAATATTATTGGATCCATCGAAATAAAACAAAACGTACTCGTTCAGGGAGAAGGTCGGGAAAGCACTTTAGTCTCCACTTATGAGTACTGGGTAGAACAAAATCTCGTAACACATACTTGTAAGTACACATGTACATACATACATAAGTATGTAAATGCCCGTATATAATAATTTACAGCTTGTATGTACATATGTACATATGTGTATACATACATACATCAACATGTTTTGACATGACTCGTAATTCCAACTACGCACTATCATAGTATTAGTAGCATTTATATATGTGAACGAGTGCATGCATATGTATATGTGGCGTTATACTCATCAGTTGTCCATTCATATTAACAAAAAAGTCTTGTATTTTCTAGATTATAAATGGCTGCGAAATATTGTGATTATTCTACTACGCCCTATTGTATTGTGTAGCACACGAAGAGCGCTACTATTGTCCTCTCGCTCTTTCGTGCCCGCCATTCAATAGTATTGCTGTTTCTTGCTTGCAGAGCTCGTGCACAGCACATATAGTGTCATTTCGCTTTCACTTGGGAAAATATGCTGTTAAAATGGCTGGCGCTGTTACATTTGCTGTTGTGCTCTGACCTTTGGGGTCTTCCCATATCTATTATGTACTACCCTGTCTGGGCAGGTCTGGTCTTTCGCATGAGAGCTCATTATCGTTTCGCTTGGCTAACCAGTTAGTCGTCAGCAATTTCGTTCAGGGCACTGCAACTCCGCCGCCGCAAGTTTTGCTTATTTTAGCATTTTGAGCAGCAATCAAATTGTTCGTGAAGTGACCGGGCTCGCAAACCGAGGCATTTGCCGGCGGGTAGCTGGCTGCCCATCGGCAGATCGGGACCAATTTGCATACTATACAAGTACATACAATATTCTTTCGAATCGTCAGTCAATCGTCATAATTCGAATCGCACCCCCAAATATCCAAGTGCAAATATGAAAAAAAAAAATGTACACCTATTGGTACAAAAAATGTATATATTTTAAATTATAATACAACATCTACGCTAACGATAGCGATATAACGATAAAGAAAACCAGCCCGCCGATTGAAATCAGAAATATAACGAAGTTTAGCATTTAAATACTCAAATGGAATAGCACAAACAACGAATATAAAACTAACGCAATCGTATCAGTGAATAATAATTAGTCAACAAATAATTACGTACGTATTCGGCAAACCGAAGACTCTATTACGATTCGGTAGTACAATAAATAGAAATACCACTAGTTCTTAATAATAATAACAACGCGACAAAATGATGTTAACTACGGAACACATCATTCATGGTCATCCCCATTCTTCCGTTAGTGTCGGAGTGGGGGTGGGTCAAAGTGCATTATTCGGTTGCTCAACAGCGGGACACAGTGGCATTAATCAACTTGGTGGCGTCTACGTGAACGGGCGACCCCTTCCAGATTCAACACGACAAAAAATTGTAGAGTTGGCACACTCGGGCGCGAGGCCATGTGATATTTCACGAATTCTGCAAGTGTCCAACGGATGTGTTAGTAAAATTTTAGGCAGGTGAGAGAGGTTGCATGCACATGCATTTTACAAGTTGTAATGAAAAACTGTTGTTATGTCACTGATTTGTCGCCCGGCAAAATATAAAATATATCTTTGAGCGTCTCATATAATTTTATATGCCAATCGAAAAACAAGAACATACAAATATTCAAAAGATATTCAAACTGAAGAAAAACATATTTGGAATTGTTCCACTAAATGATAACTAATTTATACTTACAGTTTTTCGATTTATTCACTATTGTTTTTGTGCTGTTAAGACAATTGAAATAAGAAAATGTTGTAGAAAACTCTCTAGTAAACATAAACGACATATGCTCAAAACCAAAGCTGTTCAGACTAGCATTGTGTCTTGCAGTTGCAAGTGATTTTATAACATAAAACTTTATTATTCGATTGTAACCAAATTGAATTACTGAGTTTGCTGAGTGTAACATTTTGAATTTTTGATTTACAATTTGGATTTCTAACTCTAGCTAGAATAACCATAATGATACCGTAGTGTATGCTTGATTATAAGTAGTCTTGCCAGCAACTGCGCGCAAATAACTGACGGATCGTTCTCAAAAAAATTACAGAATACTGCGTAAATTTCCCAAAAAGTGACCGAAAACATGAGAAAAAGTTTTAGTTGATTTTATTATTATTATCCCATTAGATTCTAATTCTCTGATTTTTTAATTTTCATCCACATTTAATGAATCATAAGATTCGTTTGAATTTAAAATAAATACTTTTTGGGTATCTCGTAGTTATGGCAACACGCATCTTGCCGTTATAGACCGTTCCACCTCTACATTTGACCATGACAATGACATTATATAAATGGCAAATGTTGCCAATTCCTGAAAAGGATTATTTTCTGTGGAATCTTTGTAGGGGTTTACCCAATTATAGAGTGCTATTGCTACTTGTCCATTCAGTAGCATGGATCATATTATACTTAGAAACAAGAGTCTATAGTAGGTTTTGGGAATTTTTAAAAGCTTCAATATTTAAGCTATTCTCTTTTTGTTTCACATGCAATACATTTGTGTTGTTTTCATGCTTCTTAGTAGCCATATGAGATCTCATATGAGGTAGAAGGGTATTATAACTTAGTGTATGTAACAGGCAGAATGAGGCAACTCCGACCCCATAAAGTATATACATTCTTGATCAGTGTGAACAGCCGAGACGATATCGCCATGTCCGTCTGTCTGTATGAACACCTAGATCTCAGAGACTATAAAAACTAGAGCCACGAACACTTTTTTTGTAACACCAGCAATGACTGCAGGTAGATCAAGTTTGCTTTAGAATTTTGCCACGCCCACTACAGCTTTTTAAAAATATATATTAAAAAGGTGTTGCCGTATAGCTGTTGCTGTGATTTGTACACACTTTTGAAATAGACCAACATGGACGAAGCCTGAAAATTTAAGAGATATAAGCCATAAAGATGTAATTTTAATTGCGCCTTTCTTACGCCCATATGTATGAAACAAGTAAGAATGCTACTGTCTAGTGGGCTCGACCGTAAACTACCCGCTACCCAGGTTTGTAGAGCACGAAAATATATTTGAAATATTAAAAAATAAAAAAGTTAAATCTCAAAAATTTTACAAGCGAATTCGAACTCGGGCACGACGCACTCTGAGACACGCATACGGACGCTCTAACCACAGCGCCACCAAAAGACTTTGTGTGAAGTGTTCTAATAAGAATAAAGCTCCAATTACTCATTGTTTGAGTTTTTCCTTTGCAAGATTTGCAGCACACTTTAGGTGCATTTTTTTTTTCAAATTTAAGCTTTTTTTTTACCAGACAATTTATAACAGTGTTTCCAACTAGTATATCCATTATAAATAACCTACATAATTTAAAAAAAAAATAAAAATGGTCTGGGGGGTTACTTGAACCGCTGTTGTTTGCTTAGCTGTAAGAGTTTTCATACATGTAGGCGTAAGAAAGGCGCAATTAAAATGTCATATTTTTTGGCTTGTATCTTTCATGCCTTTAACTCGATTTCTCTCAAATTTTCAGGAAACGTCCATGTTGGTCTCTTTCATAAGTGTACGATAATGTAATCACAGATACACCTATACGGCAACTCCTTTAAAGTATGTTTTTAAAAAATGTTGTGGGCGTGGCAAAATTCTAAAACAGACTTAATCTGCGTGCAGTTACAACAAGTGTTTTAAAAAAAATTTCGTAGCTCTAGCTCTTATACTCTCTGAGATCCAGGTGTTATACAGACAGACGGACATGGCTATATCGTCTCGGCTGTTCACTCTGATCAAGAATGTATATACTTTATGGGGCCGGAGATGCCACCTTCTGCCTGTTACATACATTTTCTGTTGGCACTAAGTTATAATACCCTTCTACCCTATGGGTAGCGGGTATAAACATGTTTGTTACAATCAATATTAAAGTTCGTTTGTTTACAATATTGTTATGTAAAGTAGTGAAAACATAAATGCGTGTTGTTTTGGCGATATGTATCAATCTCAATGTTTTGGATGATATCAATCCATATGAATACATCCATGTTTTCCAAAACTCGAAAATCCATTAAATTATTCAATTAAAAAATTAAATTGTAAAATAATTTAAAGTTAAAAACGAAAGGTTTGTAAGGATTGGTTTACTTTAACCCTTTCGGACTTGCAACTATCCATCCAACATCGATGTTTCATTTTATTTCATTTTCATTTTGAAAGCAACGATCAACATAGATATCGATATTTTCACTCAAATTTAGGTCCCTTTACCAAATACCAATTTGAGCCATTTCATAGCATTTTTAGACTGTGATAAAAGAAAGTTAGGATATGTTTTTCGCGAAATGGCTCCATAGTAAACGTTACTATAAAAATAACTGAGGTGTATAAATTGCAGCATCGTGGCATTTACAGTTGGGGCTGTGCGGTAATAGTACAATCAGAATATATATAAAAGCAATTATATAGATTATATAGATTATACCATTATATCAAATAACTGAAAACTGATCCTGCTGACAAAAAAAAAGATTGCCAGTTGACCCAATTTTACCCAATAAAATTGTTTCTATAATAACTTCTAAGTTATTTATTTGATCGTAAAAGAATTTTGATAAATTCTATTGAAAAATGTAGGGAAAAAATCTAGATTCTAAATGTAAAATTACGCTCGGTATTTATGTTGGCCATTAGCACTGACAAATAGTACACCACCAACAAATTTTGAGTTTTACTATAAAGTTGGAGAAAGTATATACAGTCTCAGCCTCTTCACTGTACTGTTTAGCGTTCAAACTTTTTAGGGATCATTGTTGTTGTGCATATACCAAATTAATACTCAAGCTTTAATTTATGGTATTTGTATTTCCGATATTCGAGTTCTTTAAAATGCTTGGTCGATCTTCACGAATTGATAGAGTGCTTAGTGCTTTTAAAATTTATAGTTATTTGCATTCGGCGAGCGGGTAGCGGTAGAAACGTCGTCAGGACGTCTCATATCTGAACACTCATATCTCCGTTAATTATAGAATATAACCTCCTAATATTTTGTTTATAAAATATATAGACGAATAAGTAGATACATATTTGCTATTCTAAATGAATATTCATTGTATAATTATGTTTCCTCATAACACTATAATGCCATATTAATAATTTTTTTTTTTAAATATAAAACATATTTATTTATATATATTTTTAATTGAATTTAATTGAAATACAAATATATATGTATATATATATACATATATATATATATATATATGTATATATATATATATATATCCCAATTATATATATATCCCAATTTGTAGATATTACGAAACCGGATCAATAAAACCTCGAGCGATAGGTGGTTCAAAACCACGAGTAGCCACAACGCCAGTCGTACAAAAAATTGCTGATTACAAGCGAGAATGTCCGAGCATATTTGCATGGGAAATACGAGATCGATTGCTATCGGAACAAGTGTGCAATAGTGATAATATTCCAAGTGTAAGTACGCGAACTAATATAATTATTCATTTAGCATTAACTTTCTACCAAATAAAAAACTGAATTTACATTAAAATCTAAAAATAGAATTGATTGATACTTTGAAAAATATCATCACAACACGTCAGCAATGCAAATGAAAATATACAAAATGATAGAAAATATAATTTGAACCCCTTTTTCGTGATTACAACTAACGCTCTCTAAATAAAAAAATTATAACTAGTAAATACTGAAAAGAAAACAAATTCATTGCATAGAAGTAACAAGATAACAAACATGAGTAATGATGTCTATATCACTCAACCCAAACTATTAGATTGTACATTGCAAAATAATGCGGGGCTAAACCTTTCCTTTGGCGTCGCCTTCCACCTCGTCAAATCGACAAGCCAACGAACGTAATTATAAGCCAGAGACTTCAGTTCAAAATAAAGAAGATTTTCTAGAAATAATTTTATGGGGCAAAAATGTTAGTAGTCTAATGAATTTAATGACCAAAAGAAAAAAAAACCACATACAAGTACAGTTAAAAAAACAAGTTATTTTGCATTATTTTATAATCATAAAATGTTTACCTCTATGAATAATTGTTCAACAAAGATATTTTGCTCTGCTATCAGATTTTCAGTAAAATTAGAGGGTTACAATAAGAACAGATTTGTAACTAAATTTTATACTAGCAACAGTTGAAGTTATACGCAAGTTGTATTACAATAAAATGGGATTGTTGATTTTTGTGTATTGTGGGTAAAGAGAGGTTGGCACCCAAAATGTAACATAAATTTATCTGAGTAATGAATGCAGAAACCAACATCCTAAATTGGGTGACCCTTTTTTCCCCATTTTTAATGGACACAAAATATACAAGTAAAAGGTGGTTTGGTATTAAATAAAAAAACACCAAAATACAATTAAAACTTATTTTGTGAAATCCGCCTTTATTCGGATTTTTATTAAGGGGGAACATTTTTTATAACCTCGGTATAGTTAAAGTTAAATATAAAGAAAAGTTATGATTTTCAGAAGTTTTGAATGCAGTACAATATTGCATCAATTTTGTTAAAAAAAAATTAGCTTATTTTAAATTGTCAACTAATGTATATAAATAAATTAGAAATATGTAAATATAATGAATAAACGTAATACATAGAAACCAATCATTTTTGTGGACTTTAAAAACCCTAATTTAGGCAAAAAAAAATCGAAAAGTCTTGTTGTGAGAAAATTGGACATCAAGCCATGAGTTTTGATCTGAGTATGAGTATTTTTCAGAGCCATATTCCATATCAACGGATTTATTTTGTGCCCTTTAAACTGTCATATTCCGGGAATCGAGTATCTAGAATCGATATAGACAAAGTGTAATAACCTCATGCCTTCGACAAAGACACTGGATTAAGTGAATTTTTGAAAATATCGTCTCATCGTCCTTTCAAATGGATTAGAATTAGAACAAAATATACTTTCAAACCAACACATTTCATTATTCGAACAGGTAGGTAAATATATGAAGGGCACTTAATCCCAACATATAGATCGAAACAAGGAGAAAATTCAAAATCGAAAATGAAGCCTAAATGTGTGTCGGGTCAGATTATATTGTAAAAAGGTATCCAATATGTCTACAGCACAAACCCAAAATGTATGATAAAAGATGCTTGACAACAAGAATTTCTCGATACACACACAAATGATTTGTATACCTTCATTAAAATTGAATTGTTTATTATCTATATATTTTAATTTGGAATTAACGACATTTCGGCTTATTTTATTAAATGTTTGCCCTTTTATTGAGGAAAACATTGACACTCTTTATTTAAAGGATCCCTGATCTGTACTATGTATAGTTTAATTATTTATATAAAACTGCAACAACAGATGTGAAGCGTAACATTTTTGCAACCTTAGCTTTTATTAATAATCGAATAATTACAAAAGTACTTTTAGGAAAGCTAAATTCTGTGTGTTTTTAGAATTTGCTTCTCAATATCTAAGTATGGGCTGCCGTATTATGAAATATAAATAGATAACTTGTAGCAACAGCTCGTATCAAAGATTCGTCCTTCTGACTATGTAACTAGAATCTGAAATCCCATAAAGTAACATATAGAACATACATACATACTTATTTTTGACTATCCAGTTTCACCTGCAGCTTCGTTCGCGTTACATTTTGTTTTAATACAATTATTTTTTTTTATGTTGACTTAACATATTTTCTTCTAAAAAATTCGTATTGTTTGTTGAACTTGAAAATTAAAAATAAATAAATTTGGTTGTTGCTTACTCAACATTACACATATTTGCAATATTGTCAGCAACATTTTACATTTTCTGCAACGTTTTTTAATTAAACCATTCAAGACTCTAGCTTTATTATTACGGTTTGTACATTCGATTTGAGGGGGCGAAAGGGCGTGGTGTTCATACAGACAGACGGACAGACAGCCAGACGTACATGACTATATCGTCTCGGCTGTTGATGCTGATCAATAATATATATACTTATAAAACCCTTCTACCCTATGGGTAGCGAGTATAAAAATTAATGTCAAAAGTTTTACAAGAGGGATTCGTACTCAGCCAGAGACGCACATTGCGGACGCAGTACTCAAACAACTGCGCCACCAAATAAATTTGTGCAAGGCGTTCTAATTAAAATAAAGATTCCATTACTTATTGTATGGGTTTTTCTTTAGCAATTTCGAGATTCGCAACATTCTTTGGGTCAAAAAATGTTTCTTGTGGGAGTGAATCTCGGTCGACCGGTCGACCGGTCGAATAAGAGCTCTATTACCCCAGCGCCACTACCGTCACTGAGGGCCGCGCGGTTAAACACCAATACATTGCATTGCATTTTAAAACTTTAAAGATAGATTAATTATTTCGGAAAATAGCTTCTTAGTGGGCGCCTATATGATCATATCTAGGTTGTGAGAAACCTGCAGCATCGTAGCTGATAGTTTTTTTGGGCTGTGAGTTGATAGTACTCTAGTCGTATCTGGTCAGTAATGTCCATATGTTTGTATGAGCACATATAAACATACTTCATACACTATAAGAACTAATGCTAGCAACGTTTTTTTTACTGTTCCACGCAGATTGAGTTCACAAAATAATAGTATTATTCTAAATGAAAATTCGGTTATAATTGGATAAAATAACAAGTATAATGGTGTTGGTGGAGAATGCTCGAATACGAAATACCCTGTGCCAGTAAGTTTATCATCATAACACATATGTTTACCCACTTACGCATCTTCCATAAAAATCTTGCCAATCTTGCTGCGAATTGCAACGAACATTATTTTTGTACCCTCTTCTTAAAAGCTTAAAAATAAAAAGTATTATATTTATTCAGAATTTCGGAGAAGGATTATTTAGAATTGTTTGTGATCTTTTTATTTCCAACGTTCCAAGTTGTGAAACAGTCAAATAAAATTCTTTGTTGTAAGTACTCAAGATGCAAAAGTCTTTGCAAAGGCAGTCCCCATAATACGTATACATATACATTCATGATCAACGTCATGAATATCTTAAATTAAAGATTAAAAGGAGTAGACATCAAGTTTGACCAAGACAGTTAGAATGTAGGCACTCCATTTTAGCACACACAACAATTATAAAGGATCTTTGGGATTTAGTCTGCGATCCAATCAAAAATTTTTTATTTATTGGAAAAATTAATTGGACGTTACAAAATTCAAATATCCTATATTTTAACAATAAAGCAAAAAGTGTATTTTAATGATAGCACAATTTAGATTCTATTCAGCTGTAAGAATGTCAATTTTAATTTTTTTTGTTTTAATTTTTTATTTGAGCGTGGAATAAGGCGAGCTAAATGACAATTTCGTAGAATGATTCCTCTGATTTCGCCAGTTCAATCGTAATCCTTATATACTAAGTTTGTATATAAGTACACATAAGTTTAGATTTTTAATACATATACTATACACATAAAAACAATACACATAAAAACAATACATAACAATAATTTTAGTTTCAATGATTCCTGTGAATTTAGTTCTGAAGGAATTAAAAACCTCATTTAAGTGTTTTGTATTGTCTCGAAATGGGTCACGGGTATCTTACGGTCAGCACTCTCGACTGCAGCTTTCGTACTTGTTTAAACAATAAGTTAAGTGGAGAACAAGCTGTTTTAATTTAAAGATTACATGTTTACGGTCTTTCTTGTTATTATTGAACTATCACTAGTGAAGAATGAGACTGTTAATTTAGATCAACAATTTTAAATTCTTCTCTAGGGAATAAATACTTGTTGCACTCCAATTGCCGTTTCTCTGTGCAGATGGAACCTTCTATGATTCTGTTAGAGTTTAATATTGTATCTACATTAAATAGTATTCCATATCTTCTTATTTAAACAATCCTTTTTTTCTATGCTACTCACTTCGTTTATGAATTGTGAATTGATTATTATCTTAAATATATTTTTAACAACCCGCTTCTATTTTCCCTAAGCCCGAGTTGTTTGTTTGTTCTACGACACGATCCTCTGCCAGTTGCACAAAGGAAATTTGTTCTTTGGGATCCGCGCGTTACTCACAGAAACTTCAGCCTGATACTTGCTTTCGCACAAACTATTAAATCATTTTTATACCCGCTACCCATACGGTAGAAGGGTATTATAACAACAGAGAATGTATATAACAGGCAGAAGGAGGCATCTCCGACCCCATACAAAGATCAGAGTCAACAGCCGAGACGATATAGCCATGTCAATCTATCCATCTACCTGTCTGTCTGTCTGTTTGTATGAACTCCTAGATCTCAGAGACAATGAGAGCTAGAGCTACGACATTTACAACACGTGTTATTGCTGCAACCAGATCAAATTTTGTTTGTGACTTAGCCTCGCCCACTACCGTCTTAATAAAAAAAAAAAAAAGGAAGAAAGCTACAGTCGAGAGTGCTCCACCGTATGATACCCGCAACCCATTTCGAGAGAAAACAAAAAACTAAAATGATATTTTAACAAAAAATATACCAAAGTTAATACTGAAACTTGTTTTTGTTGGTCACACTGTCAACTAAACAAACAAAGCGCGAGCAGCTGCAAGTGAATTTTGCATATAAAATTGATTCTTTAGTAACTTCCTTGTTTTTCATTCGATGTCAACCAAATTCACAGGAGTCATTGAGACTATTATTATTATTATACATATTAAAATGCAATGATGTAGGTCCATTATTACGGCTTTTCCAGTTTTAGGGGCGGAAAGGGGCGTGGCAAAAATCTAAAACAAACTTGATCTGCGTAGGACCTACAAGAATACTGTCACCAAATTTGATATATCTAGGTCATTCACACACTTAAAACGTCCATAAGCATTGGGCACAACTATTTTGATAAATAATTTAACAAATAACTTTTGTTTTACTTATCCGATTTGTACCAAAATTACAGAGTATATTAATAGAATTAAGCACAGATGTCACGTACACATCATTATACAAAGAACTTTTGGAGTTATACGCGGTTTACATAAAAAAAACGTGACTTGTTCTAGATTTATGAATATTGTGGGCGAAGGGGGCGTGGCATCCAACTTTTGAAATAAACTTGATCTGCAAAGGGATGGTGTCTCTATGTCTTATATAGTAGTCTCTGAGATCTTGGTGTTCATACAGACGGACAGACGGACATGGCTATATCGTCTCGGCTGTTGACACTGATCAAGAATATATATACTTTATGGGGACGGAGATGCCTCCTTCTGCCTGTTACATACATTTTCTGTTGGCACTAAGTTATATACAACCAAATTTTACATTTCTCTTGTAGGCATAAAAAATTATATTAGTTTTGTCAGAAAATTTGGTTTTGACCGGACGGAAAACATAGAAGTATTCAAGAAATAATATTATATAGTAATGCAAAAATCAACGTAAATTGATGTTGTCACACAAAAACTACTTTTCGGTTTATTTGCTGGTATATTTCTTATTCAAATATCATATTATCAAGTGTTATGTATTCGCATGAAACGAGAAACGGGTACCTTTCAGTCGATGGTACCTTTCAGTACCATCCAGTCGTGGTTGGATGAAATCTTGGTTGCGTCTCGTCTAATTATACATTATACCTACTTGTGGTATATGTATGTGTATGTTAGGCAAAAGATGGATGTTGGAAAGAGTGTAGTCCTTGCCAATAACAAAAACATGAAAAACAGCACTTTGGACATTAAGTGTTGGCACGTGACTTGAAGCATTGAAGTTGTCGTTTTTCTTCTTCATACATCATGATGTTTGTTGTTGCCCTGTTTGAGCTCAAATGAATCGCGGCGTTGTAAATTTTAACATAAAAAGATCAAAAAACATCAAAGGTTTGCAAAAATGTCAAGTTAAATCGCAATCTTAGTTCAATGAAGAGATGGAGATGTGGCTGTTTAGCGTTTAAATTCTCCTAATGAAATTATGCGGTCAACTTTCAAGCATTACTAAAAGCTTAAGTTTTGCCACGAGATTGTAATAGTCTTGGGCAAAGAACAATTTCAACTTAGGCGTTCATAGTTATTTTAAATTTTTCTTTTTATTTGTTAAGAAAACAAACTTCTATTGATTCATGTTCTTTGAACATAAAATGCTTTATTTTTCTTCAAATTTTTTAAGTTCACATTAAAGCATTACAAAATTGCATTAATCACTTTAATTCATTCGTTCAAGCGACTTATAAGTCTAAGAAAATCCTATCTGAAGAATCCCTGTGGTTGGTCACAGTTTGAAAACCTACCTACATATATTATTACAATACATAACCTTTATTTTATATTAACATCCTATCAATGTTTGCCGGTCTTCCCACATAAATGTACAACTTTTTTATGTTTACTTTAATGTTTACTTTTGTTATTTATAAATATTTATATATGCGCTTGAAAATTCGTATAGCATTTTATGTGGAACATATAAATTAAAACTAAATAAATTTGATTGTTGCTTTTAAAACATTACACATAAATGCTATGTTGTAAACAATATTTTTACATTGTCTAAAACGATATTTTATTGAAACAGACATATGTAATGTTAATATTAAAAAAATAATATTTTATCCTGCCAATACAGCCTGCGGCTGCAGCCTCTCGCTAATTTATAAAATAATTTGAAAAAAGTTTCTAAAACTGATACATATTGATTTATGTAAAAAAATTAAATTTATTTATTGTGAATTATAAAAAATATTAGAGTTTGTTTATTGTAAATTTAAATTTTAAAACTTTACGGGGCTTATAATCACAAGTATAATACCCTTCTACCTTATAGGTAGCGGGTATAATGATGTGACTTGTTCTAGAATTCTGTATATTTTGTGGGCGACGGGAGTTCCTTGTCTCTAGGTCTTATAGCCTCTGAGATCTTGGTGTTCATACAGACAGACATACGGACAGTCAGACATGGCTCTATAGTGTCGACTTGGCACTTAGTTATAATACCATTCTATCCTATGAGTAGCGGGTATAAACATTCATCTAAATTCCAAATTAAAAGAATACTTATTTGACTTATTTTATTATTATTCGATTGAACAGACACCAAAAAGTACATACCAAGCAATTAAGTGGAGGATTTAAATATACAGTTCGTTGCAATTCCCTGCAAATTTTGGTTTTTAATTAATTATACATTATTACTGCAGAGTACTTTTGCACTCTGAGCCATTTGAAAATGTGTATAAAATGGTATTATAGTTTTGTGCAAATGTATGTATCAGGCAGAAGGAGACATATCCGATCCTATAAAGTATATATATTCTTTAATTGCACCAGCAGCCTAGCTGCGGCTCTAAGATACCACCAAATTTGGTATTGAGGTTTTTTATTCATTACCGTCCAAGTTTGGAAATTTACAAACTAATGGGGCGAGGGTATTTCGTAGTCGTGTAGATAGTTTTAATTTGTTTTACTTAGTGTCCTTTAAGAATTACTTCACTCACTTAAGAAATTTAGCATTTGCAATTGTCAAACAAAACGTACATTTACGTACTATATGTACTATACATGTACAAATACTTAAATATAAATAAATTATATGTTTTAGTATAATTAGTGACTAACATATTTACATACATACAAATGCCGCAAGTCCCGGTTGTAAAGCATCTATTGTTGCCTCGCAAGTGTAACCGAATCGACTGCTGTATTTGTGCAGCAGTATAGTATATCCATCCTGCTCTCGTGTATAAAAGCACGTGATTGGATGGCTATGCGTGGCCAATGAGAGCGAGTTGTCATACATCACCATTTGAGGGTTGAAATGAGAAGCAAACTTATCGAAATTTTCAAGTAGACTACTTTGTTTCGTATGTAGTACTGTGTTTCCTTTCCTAGTAAATACATACATACATCTGTATGTATGTTATATGAGAATATGTGTCTGATAGCACCCAAATATTTTTGCGTTAATTGCAGGTGTCGTCTATTAATCGGGTGTTGCGTAACTTAGCTTCGCAGAAGGAACAACAAGCGCAGCAACAAAATGAGTCTGTCTATGAAAAGTTGCGAATGTTCAATGGACAATCTGGCGGTTGGGCCTGGTATCCGGGCAATTCTACAACGGCCCATTTGGCTCTGCCGCCAGCGCCCACGGCAGTACCAACCAATCTATCTGGCCCACTTGTCCGAGATGATGTCCAAAAAAGAGGTAAGTTCACAAAAATTGTAAACTACTCTCCCAGTTTGTCATGCGAGTATATGTACACGCATATATACATATATACATAAACAATAAAATTTATATTTATTTATTTTTTATTGAAGTAATTATAATATCACATTATGACTAGAAGAGTAAAGTTATGTTAAATAAGATTCTTTTTTTTTAGTTTAGTTTTAGTTTTAATTGAAAAAAAATAATTACAAAAATTATTCAATTAAGAAGAAGAGAAGGTATGAAGAATCTATATCACCCTTTAGTAGTTTGACTATAAACATAACCCAAAGCATGCTACGACGATTTGTTAATGAGCGAAGATTAAGTAAAATAAGTCTACTATTCTAAGAGGGTCAGTCAATACCTGAAGCCCAGTTAAAGCCTCTCATCGCGAATAGAAGAAATTTCTTTTGTAAACACTCGATCAGATTTTTGTGATTTAAGTATTGTGGTGACCAAATACAAGAACCGTATAAGGGTCATCAAATTAGTTTGCCCATCGTTTGATGAACCCAAGAACTTGAGTCGCTTTGTTGACAGTATTTGAAATGTCAAAATTCAGCTTATTATCTAGGATAACTCCTAAATCATTCACATCGTCTACTCTAATTAGAGGTACCATATTAAGAGTATAATTACTGATGTTAGCGGAGCTTCCTGTAAACGATATAACCTTCCATTTCGAACAATTTTGTAGTAGAAAATAACATTTACACCAGGAATAAAAACGATCAAGATCAGCTTGCAATAGAGAATTAGAAGCCATATTATTCTAACTTAAGCCAATCTTGACATCATCAGCATACATTAAAATATTAGAAAGTAAAATAACATTAGGAAGATCCTTAATGAAAAGATTAAAGAGCAGAGGACCGAGATGACTGGTTTAAAAGTTCCCGACCTAAATATTAATGTTTGAGTTCTATCATTAAGATAGTCAGATACCCATAACAGAAAATTATATGGAAAACCTATTTTTTAACTAAAAGGCAATGGTTAACAGAGTCAAAAGCTTTACCAAAGTCACTATAAATAACACCAGTCTGCAACTTATTCTGAAAACCTTTGATCACTAGTGAATAAAGCTCTAATAGGTTAGTAGTCGTAGATCGTTTAACATAATCATGCTGGAAGGGAGAGACAATAGATCTACTAAAATGACTAAGTTGAGATGTAATAAATTTCTCATAGATTTTCGGCATAGTGGACAGTTTGGAAATACCTCTATAATTATTAACGTTATGTTTTGAACTATTTATATGCAAGGATATTATGAATGAATCCTTCCACATAGCAGGGAAAGAGGCACACTTGCCTGCCTTAAATAAAAGTACAATGATGGCGAGCAGATAAAAACTAAAAGTAAATTGGTAGTTTTAACAACAAACTTGACATTACCATTAAAATCATTGGTAACTAATTATGGACCACTTTTATCTGAAAGAAGTAAGAAAGCTACATTCCGAGAGAGAACAAAAAACTTAAATGATATTCGAACAAAAAATATACCAAAGAAATTTACTGAAATCTTTTTTTTTATAGATATGAAAAAAAAAACATAACATACGGACATGGTCACAATGTCAACTAAACAAACAAAGCCGTTATAATAGACCTAGAGCATTGAATTTTGGTATGCATAATAATAAAGATAGTCCCAATGACTCCTGTGAATTTGGGTGAGATCGAATGAAATACATGGAAGTTATTAAAGAATCAATTTTATAGGGCAAAATTCATTTGCAGCTGCTCGCGCTATGTTTGTTCAGTTGACAGTGTGACTATGTCGGTATGTTATGGATTACGGCTTTTCCAGTTTTTGGGGGCGGAAATGGGCGTGGCAAAAATCTAAAACAAACTTGATCTGCGTAGGAGCTACATGAATACTGTCACCAAATTTGATATCTCTAGGTCATTCACACACTCCATATGCATTGGGCACAACAATTTTGATAAATAATTTAAGGAATAACTTTTGTTCTACTTATCCGATTTTTACCGAAATTACAGGGTATATTAAGAGTGTTAAGCGCAAATAGGTTACCAAATTACACATCATTACACAAAGAACTTTTGGAGTTATATGCAATTTACATAAAAAAACTTCACTTTTTCTAGATTAATGCTTATCCAACTTGAAATAAACTTGATCTGCGTAAGGAATGAAGGAACCTATGTACCAAATTTGGTGTCTCTATGTCTTATAGTCTCTGAGATCTAGGTGTTCATACGGACAGACAGACGGACAGACGGACATGGCTATATCGTCTCAGCTGTTGACGCTGATTAAGAATATATATACTTTATTGGGTCGGAGATGGCTCCATCTGCCTGTTACATACATTTCCTATTGGCACTAAGTTAAAATACCCTTCTACCCTATGGGTAGCGGGTATAAAAATGCAGCTAACAAAATATCAAATATGTATGTTGTGTAAGCACCAATTCAATTTATTTAGTTTTACATGAAAATAACTCGGTGAGATAATTTTGAATAATAATTTGTATTCCATGTCAGCCTACAAACTTTTCAGCCATTCTGCTAGGTTAGTATACCTAACCTGTAGAAACAAAAATATACATATATGTAGCTTATGGTGACGGAAAATTACATTACGTTAAATTATGCAATTCGGTCCAGAGTTAATTCTGAACAACAAACAGACTTCCAGAAATGGGAGCTATGGCCAGGTATTTTAGTGGGATCTGACATCCAGCATAATTTCATATCATTACAAGATAATACTTTGTTTAGTATAGTCAAACATTCTTAATCAAACTTTATTTAAAATAGTGATTACCTAGTGTTGTTATTACCCCAAGGGCTCGGAGTATTGGAATCTAGGTCATCAAACTACGAGATCCGTTGCTTCATTAATGAGTGAACCGCCCGTATACTATTTGACAGTGGGCGTAATCTCGCTTTAAGTAATTTCTAGATTTCTTCGCCAACCCATGCTGTTCACCTCAGTTTACAATGGCTTTAAGAATGTGCCTCTTTGCTTGGGTGGAGTGAAAGTGGCAAAAAAAAAATACTGGTCACTGGCGTTCTTCTTTAGAATCATGAAAATGACTTTGGCTTTCCTAACAACAGTCTCTGATCCGTTGGCGCTTAGAGATTTTCCTTGCATATCAATATTACTGCCCAATCTATTACGATGGGTGCCAGGGACTTAGACAACAATTAATTGTGAATGCAATTGCTGTTGTTTTTACTGGGCACAACACCATATGTGGGTCCATACACTATTAGACATATGGCATCAGTATAGCTCAGACACTTAACACTTTGGGTCTGTCTATGTTTATTGTCGGGCTAATAGGCGGGCTGTACTTTATTTAGTTGTCTTTTTACTACATTTAAGCCGCAAATTGGCATCGTGTTCTCATATATATAATTGTCCACAATTATATTTAAAGTCTTAAACAGGTCACACTAATTTGGAGTGAAACGGGTCTTTTTCCTAACTTAAGGAGGAACCTATGACAATGACAGAAGACATTGTCCCATTTTTTGGAGATGTTTCCTGTGCCTAATTTGACTGTAAGGTCGGTTACTTGGAATGCCAGCTATAAGCGATATCGTCTGGGAAATTTAGTAACAAGAGTGGCAACCACGAGAACGGTCGGACTGTTTTATGTTTAAGATTTGATCTGTGTTCGTTAAAAATCATCCTTTCAAACATCTGAAGAAATGCAATATACGAGTATATATACATATAAAATAGAAATCAACCCTTAAAGGTTGTTCATTGACATTCGAAACATTTTGTCACAGATGATCAAACATAGGGGAAAACATGTAGTTAATTTGTTGGTCATTTGTTATTTGCCATTAAATCTAATTGACGAACGTAATTCAGCCAACTTTCAATTGTTTGTGTTTATGTTTGTAATGATAAATAAGGCTGACATATGTACTTTTGCCCAGCCCCGCTCATTCAATCTGCAACCACTTGGCCATTCAATTTGTTTTACACAATGGTTTCTATTTGTAGTATTGCAATATTTGTTTGCAGTACAAGTATCATTATTGTAGGCAAATATTCCGTAAAGATAAGAAAAAGTAATTAATATAATGGTTCTCAATTTTGCTGTAGATTCCTTTTAAATTCTATTCTTAGGATAAGAATCTAGCTTATGAAGGGTTTTATTGTGCTTTATGGTATATTTTAGTGTAATAGTTCCATTTGAAATCTATTTTGGAAGATCGGTATATTATGATGTTTCTGCTTGGAATTTCTTAGCGGTTAATCCGAGTTCACTTTGATGGTGAGTCTGCGAAATGTGTAACGGGTATTTTAAAGTTGGACTTGTGAAGTAGCATTAGCCTTTTTATTTGTTTTATATTCAGTCAAAATATAAAGTCAAAATTGAATGGTTCTACTCATTCTTAGATTTGTATCCAGGCGATATATCTCACCCGAATTCACATGAAAGTACATCAGACTGCAATTCAGAGCATAATTCATCTGGAGATGAAGACTCACAAATGAGGCTGAGACTAAAACGCAAATTGCAAAGAAATCGAACATCATTTACCAACGATCAAATTGATAGCCTCGAGAAAGGTTTGTATCTACATATATTAGTTCTCTCTGCACACTTCATTTTAATTTTATACTAATTAACTGCATTTATTGTCTGCTTTCCTGTTTTTTTTCTTTTGGATTAACAATCGGCATTAGAGTTTGAACGGACGCATTATCCAGATGTTTTCGCACGGGAACGGCTTGCAGAAAAAATTGGTTTGCCAGAGGCACGTATTCAGGTTTGTCAATTATTTTCGTTTAATTATATTTTATTTGAGCATTATTTTATTTATTTATTTATTTGGGTATTAAATTGCTTATTTTAAGTTGTATAGTATACCCCCTATAATTTAATCAGTTGAATGAAATATTCAAAGCAAAAATAACAGCCTGAAAATACGGGGGTGGTATACTGCTGTAACCGATTGCGTTTTGTCATTGCTTTGATACAGAGTGTGAGTTACAGTCATACGAGTTGAAAGTCAAGTCCAGCCAATGTCAACCCTCAATATGCACCCTTGCGCACAATTCTGTTGCAATGTTGTTATTAATGTTTTTTTTTTTTTATTTTGTGCCTTCATCGTTCATTATTGAGCTCATGATTATTTTGTGTAAGTGAATAAAAACAATTCGACTGTAAAAACACTTGAAACTACTTGCGATTTTCCCATCAAGCTCATCCGGGGCTGCAAACAGTTTAAGAGCTTTCTACAACAACCCAATGCATAGTAGTAATAAATGTCACAAAATATGAAAGCATAACAAATATTGTAATCCCCATTCACCCTTTTGCAAAGGAGACCAAAACACTGACACTTCAAAGGTTCTCTTTGAATTGGCAGCTTTATTTTATTTATTACATGTCAAGGTTGATTTGAGCCGCGACTCAAAAACAAAATTTTGACACTTGAGTGTTTATTAATATAGCAACTTCATGTGAAATTCACAATAAAACAACAACTGTTATTTTGACTAAGATCGTTCAAGTGATTTTTGCTTTTAGCTGGGGAAAATCTATTAAGTTCATTTTTTGGCTTGAGAAAAATAATATCATACTTTGCATGTTAATCGGTACATTTGAATTCGTATATGAATTCGTATATTGCTTTGTAGGCTTACTATTTTCGTTGGTTTCATAAATAAAATCTTGGGCACTAAAGTAATAGAATTGGAGCAGAGCTCAATATTTTCGAATGATTGATATACTTAACATTCAATTGAAATTCTAGGTTTGGTTCTCAAATCGAAGAGCCAAATGGCGAAGGGAGGAAAAACTGCGCAGTCAAAGACGTTCTGGTGATAATGGTGACGGTGGAAATGGCCGGTCGAGTACAAATAATGCCTCTGGAGGAGTAGGAGGCGCTGTACCTAATAACGCAGCAGCTTCAAGCAGTTCCGCACCCAGAATTGTGAGTTCTGCTGGTCCAGATAGCAGTTCCACTGTTCATCCAGGTAACAGCAGCAATAACCTAACTGAGACATCGAATGGGCCAACAGTAAGTATAATATCACTACATTCTTGTGTGAGTCACCAAAACATTCTAACTGTGTCTAGATACATGGTGAGGATGTCAGTTCTGCACATCCCAACTCGGAAAGCCCGCCCCTGCAAGCTGTTGCCCCCCGTTTGCCGATCAACACTGGTTTCAACACAATGTATTCATCTATCCCGCAACCCATCGCAACTATGGCTGAGAATTACAAGTTAGTATGCGTAATGTCTTTTATTTACTTAACTATCACACAGAGATAAACAAGTAAGAAAGCTTCAGTCGAAAGTGCTCGACAGCACAAATGATATTCTAACAAAAAATATATACCAAACAAATATACCGAAAATTTGTTGTCGTGTATAAAAACGTGTTAAAATGAAAAATGTGTGAAATAATGCTCAAATGATGCCAAAATTGAACCCAGAAAGTAAATTCTGAAATCAAGAAAAAAATTTTAAGACAATTGCAGATTGAACATTCCTGGAAAATTATTGTTTTCAGCTTTTAAGGAGATGTTCTTAATTCGTTTTAATTTCGGATGCAGCTAGATTGTCATTTGACTTTGACACAGAGCCCTCATCAATGAAACAAGTGACATTTGCAGCGCTTTAAAATCAGGATTGGACCCTCCTTCCTCCTACATCGTACTTAAAAGTTCCTAGAGCTAAACACGACAAAACATTATCAGCCTATGGAGCAGCCACAAAACAACTTTGAGGCCATGTTCTCTAACCTACAGCAAAGCCATATAGAGTTCAAGTCATGCTTGCGGACAAGATCTAATTTGTAATTAAAACCTTTCGTTCCCTATATACCCTACATACCCTATACTCACCGACAGAAACTGTGGCCGACAGAAACGCTGTAGGCGGCTGGGCCTACAGTGAAATCCAGCCAAATCCTGTCACAAATGCATTTACACTACCGCCTGTAGCATATGACTCTCAGTTTCAACGTGAGTCAAAGTAATTTCGACCAAATAAAATCTCTCATATTATCAAAAATCATCTGGATCCGAAAAATTGTTGAGCTCCCATATTGTGCTGTTTGCACCCAGCTCTTCTATGCCACTACAAGGCTTGGCCACTTTCCAGAGATATTGAAATAATCAATGTTAATAATGATACCGAAACCTGGCAGAGATAACACAATTGCCTTATCGTACAGAACCATAAGCTCATCGTGCTTATCCAAACTCTTCGAAAAATGCGTGCTGACTCGGATAAATTAATTTTGATCATGAAAAAATCCCATCACACCAATTTGGGGTTCATTGATAACACGGCACTATGGGGAAAATGACCACTTTATCTGGCATTTATTATTGTGAGTGAACTAAAAGAGATTTTTCACTGCGGTTTTTTTTATTATGTTGTTATAGACCATAAGAAACTATTTTAGAAAAATGGGCGTGGCAACGCCTCTTTCGCCCAAAAAATTTGAAAAAAATCAAATTTTACGTGCATTTTTAGATTTAAACTTTTCAAATTTAGTCACCTATACGAACTTACGTTGCAAATAGAAGCTTCGCCACGCCCCCTTCCGCCCCAAAACTATGAAAAACACACGATCTCTTTATCTGTGTATGCCTGGTTACAATTCGCCTGTTTAGTACTTCCATCGAATCCATAACTGGCGATGAGCTCTGCAGATAAAAAAACTGTGTGCCGATTCGCCAATACACCTTGGATAACATCTTCTTGAAGCTTCACAATCCGAGAAGCCGTGTGTTCCAAAAGGTCTTGCAGAGACACCTTGGCTACAGTCTCTGATACATAAATGTTGACTGGTCTGCATTGCTTCTTTTGGTTGCCACACTTTTATAAATTGGGTAAATATCCACTTTTATCTTACAAGTGTCAGCTCGGAGCGCACAATACTGTTCTTTGGTGAACACTTGATCTAAAATTAACGCCAATGCTTCATCTTTGGACGCACTTACATTTATTACATTTGCTATTAAATTTTATCCAATTATAATGCAAACTATTGCAAAATTTGTGGCATTTCATTTTTAAAATGTTATCATTAACATTGTAAGACGCATGCAGCTTAAAATAATTTTGAATTGCCTTCCGTCGTTCGTGTCGGCCCCTCTCGCTGTTCCACACAGCCAACAAATCGGCGTTGGAAAAAGTGAGGTTACTTAACAAAAATGCAAATTGCGTCGAAAGAGGGAAAAAGAGGACAATAAGGCCAATACCTCTGAGCTCAGAATTGACAAAGCTACAACGAACAATTGGACGAACACAATAACAATTCGTAACTCTATTACATAATCCTCTCCAAAGTTGAAATTTGTTATTAAAAATCCAGCTTTAAAAGCACTTATAAAACAATGCTTCCGAACAACACATACAAATTATTGGAGTCTTACCTCGACGGCAGAAAATTTCCAATCAGATGCAATTCTGCAATGTCTGACGACCATACGATTAGTGCTGGAGTTCCCCAAGGCAGCGAACTTGGACCTACACTTTATGTCATTTATACAGCAGATATCTCAACAAGCAGTCGACTTACAACATAAACCTTTGCTGATGACACGGCTATTCTCAGTCGCTCGAAATGCCCTATACAAGCATCAGCGTAGTTAGACATTTATTTGATCGAAATAAAAAAAAAGCTATCTGACTGGCGGATAAAAGGTAAAGAAAACAAGTAAGAAAGCTTCAGCCGAGAGTGCTCGACCGTATGATACCCGCAACCCAAATCCACAACACCGACATGGTCACAGTGTCAACTAAACAAACAAAGAATTTGAGAATATAATTATTATTATGCATACCAAAATTTAGTGCTCTAGGCCTATTATTACTGCTTTTCCAGTTTTTGTAGGCGGAAAGGGGCGTGGCAAAAATCTAAAACAAACTAGATCTGCGTAGGAGCTACATGAATACTGCCACCAAATTTGATATCTCTAGTCATTCACACAATTAAAACGTCCATATGAATTGGGCACAACAATTTTGATAAATATTTACCAGGGTTTACTAAGAGTATTAAGCGCAGATGGCCTACCAAATTACACAACATTACACAAAGAACTTTTGGAGTTATACGCGATTTACAAAAAAAAAAACTTGACTTTTTCTAGATTAGTGCTTATTTTGGGCGAAGGGGGCGTGGCATCCAACTTTTGAAATAAACTTGATCTGCGTAGGGAATGCAGGAACCTTTGTGCCAAATGTGGTGTCTCTATGTCTTATAGTCTCTGAGATCCAGGTGTTCATGCAGACAGACAGACGGACATGGCTATATCGTCTCGGCTGTTGACGCTGATCAAGAATATATATACTTTATGGGGTCGGAGATGCCTCCTTCTGCCTGTTACATACATTTTCTGTTGGCACTAAGTTATAATACCCTTCTACCCTATGGGTAGCGGGTATAAAAATTTCGCACTCCCGCAATCGAACGACGTGACGTATTTAAGAATACACCTTGACAGAAAACTCACTTGGCGCAGGCACATCGAAGCCAAGAGAACACAATTAAAACTAAAACCAATAGCCTTCATGGGCTTATCAAAGGTCGGTCCTCTCTTATTCTTGAATACAAGGTCCTGCTATACATATACGGTAGCAGTATAAATATTGATGTTGTCCAGCAAGCTCAATCGAAGATCCTGAGAACCATCACCGGGGTACCGTGGTACTTTCGCAATGAAAACATACCGAAATACCCTAATATTCAACCAGTCAGAGATGTTATAGCTGAACAGAAAGAAAAATACCACTGCAAGCTTTCCTCGCATCCTAACCCCCTCACGCGAGTGCTAACTCGGATGTGCAGCTGCTCCCGTCTTCGACGTAATGACCTACCAACCTAGCCATAGAATCTAGGGACGTGTAATCCAAAAACATTTCAGCTGAATTGCTTGTTAATGTTTAGTTATAAGATTTGATAATCTAGTGTAAGTCTCAACTTAAGAGAAGGTATCAATAAAATCAAAGTATAAAAAAAAAAATGTAAAGCCAAAAAAAAAAGTACTTGAATGAAATTGAAAATTAAGCATTTATATATGATTTCTATATGAAAACAAATTAAAAATAAAATGTATCTTTTTTATAATAACTTCACTAATTAAGGATATATTCATATAACATACTTTCTAACAAGTAAACTTTTTGCTTATGATTGCAGCTCAATGACGTCGTCTTTAAGTTCAATGACATCGTCATGTCTGCAACAAAGGGATAGCTATCCATACATGTTTCATGATCCACTATCACTGGGATCTCCCTATGCGACACACCCACGAAATACAGCCTGTAACCCGGCAGCAGCTCATCAGCAGCCACCACAGCATGGAGTTTATGGTAACAACACTGCAGTGGCAACAGGCAATACAGGTACATTTAATGCTATACAGTTACGAACTAAATTATTGACACAAGCACGTTATTTATTCATTTGATATAACAAAAAAAGCAACCGAATTATTAATTATGATGTTGGAATATCATTTCAGGAGTGATTTCTGCCGGTGTTTCGGTACCTGTCCAAATATCGACTCAGAATGTGGCCGATTTGACTGGCAGCAGCTATTGGCCACGCCTTCATTGATCTTCAATCTTTAATTTACGCACGGATCTGCTTTCGAAAGCGGCAACTGCGGCAGTCGCTGATTCCCATGCTGAGCAGAAACCTCTTTCGCTGAAGTCTGCCCCATCTATGATTTTGAATAGCCCACAAATGTCAGGATCCAACGAATTATATCCATCGTCAGACATGTACATACATTAACTTGACTGAAAAGTCAATAAATTAAAACCATGATCAACCTACTACATCCGGATATGCGAGTTTGAGTTCCATTTACTGTTGACAGATCATCCCAAATGATACGAAATATTTATCCCTCGTCAGTTCGTTCTTATATCCAATCAAAAATAAGAAATACATGAACGCAAACCTTCATTATGTATGTTTTTTAGTTATTTATATTTTTTATATTCAGATTTAAACCGCTGCTGAATTCAGAACTTGATATATTAAAAGGTATGTACATAGATGATTCAGCATCAAGGCCATCTTTTGTCAGTTAGAGCCTTTTCACGCAATTGTCGTACAAAATTAGTATTTTATCCAAAACTAACATATCTGATTTGAATAATGAATTAGATACATATTCTTTCATCAAATAGGAGAGATGTTAATTTAAGATTTTTTAATAATTTTTCTGTCAAAAATAGTCACATGAACACATACTCTAAAATAACTTCCATTTAAAATTTGGCTGTTCTTTACATACCAATTTCTAGTCCTCCACATTAAAATAGGAGTAGTCGTCGTAATGGCCAATAAAAAATAAATACTATAAATTATTTTGGTTATGCCAAATTTAAGATCCCCTGAATCCAACAAATATTTGTAGTCGATGTAGACAGATACATCAAGTTTCCAATTCCAGGAGTAGGTTGTACTTGATTTAAGTTCACAAATGAATTAAGCCAATGTGGATAAAATATTGAAGCAGGAAATTTTAATAATGATATGTAAGCAGAATAAAATTCTTTTGTCCTGGTTCTGGCTGACTGACAAATAGACAATCAACTGTTTCATAATTTATAAAAATTATCAAACCAAGCGATGGTAGATTACAAATTTTATAGTATCTGATCAGGTTTAGTCTTTATTTAAAATAATTTGGATTAACTATATGTGGAAATAATTAAATATTGAACTTTTTTGGTATGTCCTCATATATTCAATATGTCAGAGATTAAATAAGAATATGAGTTCATAATTTTGTTTAAGAAAACTATAAAATGGATGAAAAAAGCCAAGCTAAGAGAATCTCTAACATTGTATTGCCGCGACCGCTGACACATTCTAAATAACTTTTAATATTTTCCGATTCATTATATTATCAATCCCACAAAAAGGGCAAAGGCTGTGCAGACATTGATCTAGGTTGGGAATCTTGAATGGATATTGATCAAGAAAATATTAACATGCATACGTTTCGAAGCGGAAACATTTTAATAATTCTTCTCTTGGATGGTTCTGATATTTACCTACACCAATAATGAGCACAGACCAAACACGTAATTTCTCAAAATATATTTTAAGGAACAACACAAAATAGTCATTAACAAAATAAAAATAAAAAAAAAAACGAATAAAATTGCAACGAAGTTTTGTTTACAATTCCAACAAAATGTTATTAAGCACCTCTCTAGACTAAGCAATACAATTAGGATAAATAGTAAATTAAAAAATCGATATTTACTTATTGTATTTTAATCTATGGTTCGAATTTACATGTATGTATGTAGATAACAATAAATGTAATAATTTAGTATATTCATATATACATATATATCATGAGAAAATAAAAAATTCATCAATGTATGTACATATGGACATGCCGTTGTCAGTATTGTTTTTCAATTACTAGGCGTAATTAATCTATATATGTTATATTAAGAAGTTCGTAGACACTGACCAGATATAGTACTATCAACGCACAGCACAAACGGAAAAAGCTAAGATGTTGCAAGAAGCGATTTTCCGAAATAATTACTCTAACTATCTTATCTCAATGTTTAAAAATGCAATGTACTCCAATGTATTAGTGTTTAGCCGCGCGGCCCGTGGGGATAGAGTTGCAAGCTTTAAGTCGACCTGACGACCGAGATCCACTCCTACTCCTTTCTAATGCAATTTTGTTCCTAAAACAAGTAAGAGAGCTACAGTCGAGCGTGCTCGACCGTAAGACACACGCAACCCATTTCGAGAGAAAACAAAAAACTTAAATGATATTTTAACAAAAAATATACCAAAGAATATGTTGCAATTTGTTTTTTGTACATATTTGAAAAAAATCCAGAACATACCGACATGGCCACTCAAATTTATTTTGTTCTACTTATCCGATTTTTACCATAATGACAGGATATATTAATAGTATTAAGAACAGATGGCTTACCAAATTACAGATCATTATACAAAGAACTTTTGGAGTTATACGCGATTTGTTGTAGGCGAAGGGGGCGTGGCATCCAATGTTCTAAATAAACTTGATCTGCGTAAGAAATGCAGGAACCTTTGTACCAGATTTGGTGTCTCTATGTCTTATAGTCTCTGAGATCTAGGTGTTCATACAGACGGACACGGCTATATCGTCTCGGCTGTTGACACTGATCAAGAATATATAAACTTCATGGTGTCGGAGATGGCTCCTTCTGCCTGTTACATACATTTTCTGTTGGCACCTTCTACCCTATGGGTAGCGGGTATTAAAACAAATTTCAGTATATTCTTTGGTATATTAGTTGTTAAAATATCATTTAAGTTTTTTGTTTTCTCTCAAAATGGGTTGCGGGTATCTTGCGGTCTAGCACTCTCGACTGTAACTTTTTTACCTGTTAATAATTATCTGGCAAGCTTTGTACACAATTCGATGTCCATGCGAGCAAACTTACATACACACATTTTGTGCATTCCATGGTGCCATATCTTTCCAAGTGCCCTTTGGTCGTGCACAGTGGGCAACAACACATTCGTTTTCGGTAGAAACAAATGTTTTGCGGTATTCGCACTTAAACATTCGTAACATTTCAACGGTGAAGTATCAACCAATTAAATCGAATTCCGTAATGGGTCAAGTAATTGCTTTAAACGACTTTTTGCGATCAGAAGACTTATCACATTTCGATGAATTTGATCTCGAAGCACGCATTGGAAGTGCAGATCGTTTATATTATGACTTTAATGCATCGCGAAGCTCTTTAGAGAGGCTCGATTTTTAGGAATTGGCTTATGATGCGCGAACGGTATTTGATCAAATTTATTGTCAAATTAAGGCAAGATAATCCCTTGAACTTACTCGTCAACGAAAATCATCGGTAGTGAACTCAACGGCTAATCGATATGTCGGGGACGATTATTATAACTATTACAGGAGCACGTTAGGTAAATTTTTGCGTTGGCAAGTGATGAGAAGGGTTTGGCAAACAACTTACGTAAATTGAGCGATAAAATCAATTCGCACTTGTGGGCGCTAAGCGCGATAGCTTCTACCCAGGAAGTCGCCGATGGAATTCTGATTCGTCTCGTCGCTTCGAAATTGAATGAAGGCACATATGAGAAGTGGAAATAAGCTCTGTCAGCCCAATTAGACCGATATTTCGTCGTTTTTGGAAAAGAGATGCCGAATGATGGAAAATTTGAAAAACGCTATGGTCAAATCAACACCTAACTCTCAGGTGGGAAAAACCAAACCATATCGTAATGCCCTCATCTCTTTATCTAGCACGTCTGGTGTTTTATGTAATGCCAATGATCAATATATTTTCAAATGTACACGATTTTTGAGTTTAACGCCAAATCTTTTTTACAAGGAAGCAAAGCGCTTGCATCATCATCCAAACATCACTGCTTTGTGCACATTGACTCCAGCGCTGCTCCTAGCATTCCCAATCCTTCGGCAAACCCTCAACTTCAGCGGTTTTCTGCTCTTGTTTTAACCAAAGCTCAAAATCAGACCGAATACGTGATGCTAGCCACTGCTGTTGTACATATACAAAATCGTTCTGGTGTTCTCGTGCCTTGTCGATCCATACTTGATTCAGCAGCTCAACTGAATTTAGTTACATCTCGCATTGCACATCTGCTTCAGCTTAAAGATTATCAGTTACGAATATTTATGTCTGGCCTCGGATAATCTACATTGTCATCGGATAACGCAATCGATATGGAACTGCAATCTCGAAACGCTGCGTACAAAACTTCCTTCTCTGCTGCAATTACCAATATTAATAATAATATTACTGATTATCATCCTCACTTCCAGATAAGGTCTGCAGAATGGAACATTCCCAACAATATCCACTTAGCTGATCCACTCTTCTACAAAACACAATGAATCGACCTTCTCATTGGTGCAGGTTTATTCTATGGCCTCATATGCGTTGGGCAGATTAAATTAGGCGATAATCTACAAATTCTGCAGAAGACGCGGCTCGGTTGGATCGTAGCTGGAACTCTTTCTACTTCAAAGGCTTCGTTGTCTACTTAACAGTGTCTCGTATGGAATCAACTCAGCAGTCGGAGGGTGAAAGTTTGTCGGATATCGTGAAACAATTTTGGGAAGTCAAGATTATACGACGTGCCTTTAATTTAGATGATTTGACATCTGGAGGTGATTCTGTTGATGAGGTTATGGAAATTCGGAAGCAAGTAAAGGAAGTTTTGCGAAGAGGTCACTTTCCAATTAGCAAGTGGTCCTCTAATAGAAGGCGAAGCTGTAATATTTCGCATGTAGACCCATTTACCGCCTAGCCGCAAAGTATGCACCACATTTTTTTCCTTTGAAACATAGATGAGTCAAATGGCGAAAAAAGTGATTTCACTTGAAACAGCATTATTAGCACCCCAAGCGAATACAACAACCGCAGAGCGGCTGATTTCGAATTTCGAACATCAACACAGCGATGAGCACGGGTGTATTTCGTTGCGCTGTGCTATCGCTTCTATGTATGAGTGTGTGTATGTACACGTTGGTGCGTATGAGTATTTTGAAAGGCCGAATGATAGAAAAATTAAGAAATTGCTACTAGCTATAAATCTAGCTACTTTAAAATAAACTTCAGCTATTTTCGGCAATTTTCTCGAACCCATGATTTAGGTCTGTGAAAATTACCAGTTACAGCGAAAATACTCTAAGTGACTTGAGTGAAAATACTTATCGAACAGTGATTTCTACTTTTGACCATCACTGCTTTGTGTGTTTCATCTCTAATTTGTGGTGTACATTAAGTGACGCAAAAAAAGTGATGCAAAAATGCCTAAAGTGCTTTATACGCAAAAGTTTCGCGATGCTTGGATGCAGGCTAGTGAGTTCAAGGCCTGGATCCGGAAGGATGAGACGGATTTGTCAAAAGCTTACTGTAGCTACTGCAAAATATAACAATGAAGACAGTGAAGATGTAGATTTAATAAAATCATTATTGGACATTTAAATTAAAATTCAATTTTTTGGTTTTTTTGGGGTAACAAAATGTTAGCCATTTTTTCAGCCATTTTACAAACAAATTTGCTATTTTCAGCTAGTTTTTTTCGTAAATCTGGCATTATTTTTTGTTCAAGACCTGGCAACACTGATGAGTATGCGTATGCGTGTGAAGTTTTGCAACTGCGCGACATGAGGCTACCGCAAGCCGTTTTTGTTCTTTCGAGACGAAAGTCTTGAGAACGAAGATGACTTTTGTTGTAGATTGTAGGTTGCAACTTAGCGAACTTTGTACAAGGATTGCGTTGGCTCTGATTGTAGAGTGTTGGTCTGATTTGCGGGTACGATCCGAGGAAAAGATTGCTATTATTATTTACTGCAATCTTTTCCTCGGATCGTACCCGTAATCTAATGCAAATCAGACCAACACTCTACCATCCATCATCCGAAACGAAAGTCTTGAGAACGAAAGTGACTTTTATTGTACGTGTCATTCTAGCTTGCAACTTAGCGAACTTTGTATATGGATTGCGTTGGCTCTGATGGTAGAGTGTTGGTCTGATTTGCATTTGATTGGGGGTACGATCCCCGTTAAATATTGTCATTACTATTCATTATATTTTTTTTATATACTATTTTAATAAATTTTGTAATATTATCTGAGCAGTAGCTCTCTTTGAATTTATATCATAACCAATTTTAATTATGATAATATTAGCATACATTTTAAATTATGTTTATTAGTAACTGAAGAGTAACTCGCGTATTGAGTTAAATAAAAAATCAATACTTTTGAATAAATTAGACAAATTCGCTAATAACACCATTTATGAAATAATAATATTTGTTATTACAATGTTTAGGTATTTATCGGTATATTAGTATTTAGTATGTATTTTTTAATAAATTCTTTTGAATTTCTCTGATAAATAAATTGTAATAACAATAGTAATTATTTTATTTCCATTTTTTTAAATAATTATATGTGTTTTGTTGTTTTATTAACACATTTTTTTAAAGTTCTTTAAAAGTATTCTTTATAAATATTATTTAAAATGTATGCTAATATTTAGTTGCAAAATGACGATGTTTAACATATTCAAAACAAGCAGTTAAGACACAAGTGAATTAAAGGAATGTTATTTTGAAACATAATTAACTATTATATACATAGAAACGATAGCACAGCGCAACGAAATACACCCGTGCTCATCGTTCCGCGACTGAACTGAGTTGGATGCTGTTCGTTGTGCACTGCTTCCGATGTTCGAAATTCGAAATCAGCCGTGCAATCAGCGGTTGTTGTATTCGCTTGGGGTGCTAATAATGCTGCTTCAAGTGAAATCACTTTTTTGGCAATTTGACACATCTATGTATTATTGGAACCCCAGCGAAACCGATTGAAACCCCAGAGCATTCGGCTCATTTCGAAATTCGAAGTTCGAACGAAGCGCGTAGCGAGCCAACAGACTTAGTTCAGTCCAGTGTTGCCGTTTTAGCGTTTTCCCCCCAGATTTGGGGTTTTTTGAATGGCGACTGCGGGAAAAATTTTAAAACAGGAGGAAGACGCTAATTTAGCTTTTTTCACATCGAATTAGGGTTTTTTCTGTATCAAAGTAAATTTTAAAAAATTGATTCGATAATATATCGATATGAGTTCTTAGGACTCTTGTCACAGATCATTAAGGCTCGAAGAATAGTGGTGTTCGCGATTCGTGGCTCGAGGACAGCGAGTTTAAGGGGTGGTTGCGGAAAGACCTCACCGATTTGACACGGGCTTACTGCAGCTATTGCAAGTGCGGTGTCGCCGCAAAATTATCCGATTTGCGTGCACATGCTGCAACAAAAAAGCATGTTAGTTGTATGAGCGGATTTTCACAAGGCAACAAATTACAATTCGTGCACTTGCCAACAAGAACATTAGAGCATGAAGCTGCGCTTTGTCTTTTCGTGGCAAAACATACTGCTATTGCATCGGTGGATCACCTGGGCATGTTTTGCAGTAGTCATTTTAATGACAACAGCACAGCAAAAAAAATTAAGATACACCGTACAAAATGTACACGGATAATAAATGTTGTTTTAGCGTGCCACGTTAAGGAGGATCTTCGCAACGATATTGGTAACGCCAAATATAGCTTATTATTAGACAAATCCACTGACATTAGTTTTACGAAACTACTCGATAAGTAAATGGTTCCGTGTTTTGTTATAGTATTTAGTAACATGTCCTATTTTTGATGTCCATGTATTTTTTTTGTGAAGGCGTAGTCATTAACTACTGTTCTGTGGAACGTTAAGAAATGGTGTCGTCGTTTCTCTGCCTCATTATTTTAGAAAGTGGAGATGCAGATCCGATTGTTAATGGCATCAAGAAAGAACTGAATCATTGGAAGTTGGACCTGAAACACCTTATTGGAATTGGCACAGATAACGCAAATGTTATGATTGGCTCGAAAAAAAGTGTATACACTGAGCTGATGATTGAGTTAATTAAATGCGTTTGCCATTCTGTGCAGTTGGCAGTCAATCACGCCTGCAAGCTTTTCTTGCCAGAGTCACTAGAATATTTAATTTAATCAACCTACAACTGGGTTTCAAAAAGTTCTTTCAGGCAAATTGAATACAACAAAATTTATCAATGCCTTAATAATGATAAGGTATATTTTTACTCATACATAATCCCCGTGAAGTCTGTGGCTCCCAATGTAAATATGCATTAACCGTTCAATATTTTTGGTAAGCCTTTGTAAAATTGTGTATGTGATTGTCCTAATTATTGATTTTCAGCAAACTAATATTTTTTACTTGGTGTTCAATAAGGACCCTCTTAAAATACCAAGAGTATGCGACACGAGATGGCTTTCGATTGAAATGGCCGTTAAACGAATTGTAGAGCAGTGGGAGGAGTTAAAACTGCATTTTCAATTGGCTGCGACTCAGGAGAAGTGCTATCAGGCACAAAATCTGTTTTCGCTTTATCAAGACGAAAAACATTTTATATATTTGGTTTTTCTTAAGCCTATTTTAAAAGAAATGCAAGGTATAAATAAATTGTTCATAGCAAAGCCGATGACGCTACAAAACTGCTAAAAGATTTAATTTTTGCTATAAAAGCCCTTCAGCAAAAAATTTTACCACCGGACATCAAAATAGATGTTCTGACCGACAATGATTTCGAGATCGTCAAGGACCTCTACTTGGGCTATGATTTCGAAAAAAAAAATATAAAGCTCGAATATAGCTTCAAATGATGAAAAGCAAAATGTAACATTCTTTAAATTTAATTAAATTTTGTAAGTTTATTTTATTTTTTTTTTCTTCAGACTTCCGGAAAATTACGAAATGCTAAATCAAATAGATTCATTTGCAGTTTGCAATATTTTAAAACAAAAAAAACCAAGCATAACAAATATTGACCAAATTGAAGTGCAGCATCAAACGGTTAATTTAATAAATTGGGAAAACAAGGACGACACATTGCAATTTTGGCTGGAAGTTTATGTATACCGCGATTCTGGTGGAAACCAGACGTAAAAAGAGCTGGCCACAATTGCTTTGCAACTACTCTCGCTGCCGTGGTCTAATGCTGAGGTTGAGCAGGTTTTCAGCCAAGTGAATTTGGTGAAGTGTAAGCAGAGAAACGGAATGAATATTGACACTTTAAACTCAATATTAAGGATCAGGTAAAATGACCTACATTTTTTTAAAATATATACTATATTGTTGGTTTTTGTTGGGGTTTTCTGTTTGCTAATCTAGCGCTTTTTACGCAAACAATTATGGCAACACTGGTTCAGTCGCAGATCAAATGCGGAACGATGAAGTTTTGCAACTGCGCGACAAGCAGCTAACGCAAGCCGTTTTTGTTCTTCCGAGACGAAAGTCTTGAGAACGAAGATGACTTTTGGTGCTCGTGTCATACAAGCTTGCAACTTACCGAACTTATTACAAATCGCGTTGACTCTGATGGTAGAGTGTTGGTCTGATTTGCATTTGATTGCGGGCTCGACCCCCGGCGAAGATAGCCATTATAATCACTATTCATTATATTTTATATACTATTTTTTAATATTTAATATGTTGTGATTAAAAATACCCATTTAGAAGGACGCTTTAATAGTGCTTTGTTAGTAAGTACTCATCAATATGATTCACATGGAAGTGCGCCAAAGCTTAGTCCAGCAGCCGTTGCATAGGAGGAAAGAAGAACAAAACCCCAATAAGCAGTGCTATTGAATTCCATTCCCTAATTATTTGTAGCATTTGAAATACGTCGACGGAAACCTTCGTAAGCCATCGAGCTTTGCGCGTTAGGCAACGATTAGGTGTAACGGCCACGACCGAAAGTTCACGGTCGTGATATAATGCACCGCCCAGCTGTTCGCACAAAATAGAAAACACGGCATACCTGCGTATTGGCCTAGGAGCTAGCTTCAAGCACCAGCTACGCGGTGACAACCTCCCAACGGAGCGGCATTATACGATTGGTGGATGTCCATAACGACTTGACCACAAATTGAGCTGTGCCGTCTTCCCATTAGGGCGATCCGCAGTCGAAGCCGCGCAGACACGGCAAACAGCTGATAGGCAACGATCTTGGTAGCTGTATAATTATTTACCAAATAGTGTTTACACTAAGAAATAATTTTGTATTTTTGTATTTCTGTCTAATGTCATTGTTTATGTAAGCCGATAACGACGGGGCGTTGAAGTCAGAGTCACCAATCACTTTTAGGCTTAGCTTGCAAATATGTAACTGTTGACCGTCCTTACGCTCTGCTCGCGAGAACAGCCAAAAAAAGCATTCTCCTCCGTTCCCTCTCTGCACAGCACTTATTTTTTTTTCGATTTGGTTTTGTGTTAAGCGCTTTACGTTGATCTGTTCGTGAGACGCCGTGTTACCGTACATTGTACAATGAGATATACGATATAGTGTCGTATCAGTGTCGTTGACGGTCTACGAACTACTGGACTGCATTGCATAGTTACACTTCGCAGACACACATGCGCAAAAGACAATTTTTGTACGATCAATTCAATCGGTTGCTCTCTGATTCTATGCTTAAATTCTGAGAACAAAACACTTGTTTGGACCGCATGAATCGGTCAACAGTTATTTGCGAGCTCTGTTTAAAAGTGATATATCATCGATATATTTTTTACATAATTTCACAACCCACACTTTGACCAACGTGAGGACCAGAGTCGCGCAAGGCGGCAGGGCGAATCCGAAGAGTTCAAAGATTATGTTTTGGAAATCCGCGAGCTAATGCTCTATGCCCGTCACAATGACTGACAAGACATGTTGATGCAACAAACCGGATGGTTACCCCTGCGGAGGGCATGGTTTTCAACGCGCGTAGAGCCTGCCACTGTTGCGCTGAACACACAATTTGCTCGGGATTGCTCGCATGGCCGCGTGCTTTTTTGTTGCGGGAAGAGGGGCAAAAGTAGTACGGATAGCTGTGATCTAACAGTTGCGGGAAACGGACAGGGGCGTCCCCTACGCCTAGAAAAACCTTTGTCTATAAATATTTTAATTTGATGTGACCAGATGCGCTGCAAGGACGACGTCAACCCGTTCGGCGAACAGGACCCGTCACCAGACGGGCCCATGCCAGACCCACAGGCGGGTTTTCAAGACCTGTTGCGGGAATGAGACCCGGAAATCGACAGGTACTATCCAGTTTACAGTTTTTGGGGGCGGAAAGGGGCGTGGCGAAAATCTAAAACAAACTTGATCTGCGTAAGAACTACACGAATACTGTCACCAAATTTGATATCTCTAGGTCATTCACATACTTAAAACGTCCATATGCACTGGGCACAACAATTTTGATAAATAATTTAACGAATAACTTTTGTTCTACTTATCCGATTTGTACCAAAATTACAGGGTATATTAAGAGTGTCAAGCGCAGATGGGTTACCAAATTACACAACATTACACAAAGAACTTTTGGAGTTATACGCGATTTACATAAAAAAAAAACTTGACTTTTTCTAGATTAATGCTTATTGTGGACGAAGGGGGCGTGGCATCTTGATCTGCGTAGGGTATGAAGGAACCTTTTTGCCAAATTTGGTGTCTCTATGTCTTATAGTCTCTGAGATCCAGGCGTTCATACGTACAGCCAGACGGACAGACGGACATGGCTATATCGTCTCGGCTGTTGACGCTGATCAAGAATATGTATACTTTATGGGGTCGGAGATGCCTCCTTCTGCCTGTTACATACATTTTCTGTTGGCACTAAGTTATAATACCCTTCTACCCTATGGGTAGCGGGTATAAAAACCCCACATATATGCATGATGGCTTTAATTGTATTATGTTAATATAACAGTTTTAACTGTTGTAATGATATAATAGTGCATATTGATTGCTTAATTTCATAGAATAGGTATTGCTATCAATTAGGCTGTAAAGGAAACTATCATAGCCCAAATCTTAAGAGATTGGAAAACTATTTTATCAAAGGTGACACAGGAATCGTTTCCGCTATTAAAACCCTTCTATTCCATTCCGAGGGGACGCAGACAATTCCGCTAACAAATTTTGGGAGCAATGATACCGCTCTCAATCTGCTAGGATTCCGCTAGATTTCGATTCTGCAACCAAGTTTTACTCGGATTTTCGAGCTAGGGGTCAACGATTATTGATTATGATTATTGTATTGTTTTTCGCGCCAACAATTTAAATGTTTTTTATTTCTTGTTTATTAGCTCTAAAAGATGGAATAATCAAATAATAAAATTAAATTATTTAAAGTAAAGAAGTAAGAAAAACCTATGGTTCGACATTGATAAAATTAAAAAAAAATTGCTTATCAAACAAGGCAATTGCTTAATCCGGCAAAGTGTCAGACCTGAACAGCCAAGTTAAGAAAGGTTTCGGAAAACCAAAAACCTTACATTTTTCGAAGCTCGGTATCACCTCGGAAATTTTCGAGCAGAATTGCTTTCAGCGGAAATAATTCCGCTAGCAACTTCTGTGTCACCCCTGAATTTTTCTTAATTTTATTTTAAATCCATGAGCCACTCACCTCTTAATATCTTGGCGCATTGCCATCAGATCAGCAAAATTCCGAAGTTGGGCTGATAAGAGATCGGACATGGTATGAAATCCATTTCACTTAATTTTTTAAATAACTGATCATTTTTTGGTTACTTGAATTAATCAGCGAATATAAGAAAAAAGTTTTTTTTTTGTCAAATATTTTTTTAATTTTGACCGGTTATTAGTACTTGCGTTTTTGAGAAAGAAATAGATTATTTGAATTATTGGTCTGTGTACTGACAGATTCAGCAACATCAAACTGAGCATTTTGTTGCTTCACTTAACTCCCCGTGTCAAATATTTGTAAAAAGTTTAACAAACAATTATAAATGGAGTACAAATGATAAAAAAAATTAATAAAAAACTTTTTCAAATCTCAATAAACGATAATTGTTGATCTGCGAGTGAAAGTGGTCGACATAGTCAAAGTTAGCATGTAGGCTGACAGCTCTGCCGCTCCAGCCTGCAAACATAGAAAAACTTTTTTTTTTTCTAATATTCATATTATTCAATATATCTGTTTATGTAATCCTAGCGATCCTTTAAACTTAGCAAAGCTTTTATCAATGATTTTTTTGAATTAGTCAAACAATCACCTCATAATATAATTATATGAAGATGAAAAAGCTAGCTGCAAGATTGCTGTCATGTTTCCTACAGGTGCACCCGCACACGGGTCACTTTGATCAACAGTGAAATTGTGAATTGGATCCAAATAGTTAGGATTGGGAGGGGTTGCTAGGATAGCGGAGGAATGTTCTAGTTTTTTTTTTATATTTTTGCTACTGGGCAGTCGTGTTAGGCTGCGGTAGCCCTTGGAACCAACCAGTAGACAGTAAACAGTTCATCGAAGAAAGGCTTGCCCAGAAATTGAGTTCTCTTTCTATGAGGAGGTGCAGTCACAGAGGAGGTATAGGACACTGTCGATTTCTTAGTCAATCCCGCAGCTGCGACAGAAGTCGGGACATGCGGCCGATGTAACAGTGTCCCGTTAAGACTTCCATCAGTACTCTTAGCTTGTTCTTTGTGAAGTGTAAGAGTTCGGACGTCCGCTTTGGATTGCCTTGGCCATAACGCTGTCCAACGTTTGGCAGCCGCTGCTCTCAGGAAAAAAATAAGTTCCGAATTGGTCTCTTAATATGGGTCACCGCGAGACTTGCGAGCTAATGACGCCAACCCTAGTGAACCACACAACATCAGCCGCCTCGTTACCTGGTACACCCTTGTGCTACACTCTTGTGCCCTGCTACCCAGACAAGTCTGATAGTGTGTGGTTGGCATCGGTTCAGTGCCATAACTTCCGCTATACGATATAACTAGTTCTCATGATTCGTCAAGAATCTGTATCGAAAACAAGGAGTTGGACCGCAAAGTTCTGAAGGGAATCAACACACTGAAGTCGAAAAAATAAAATAGTAAATGACATTTTTCACAGTTTTATTCGAATATTTGTAAAATACTTTACACGCACAGACAGACACACATAGATGCAAATACAATAATCATATTCTCATGGTTGTTACATTGTAGTTTTTAGTTTTTAGTTTTGTTTTCTTTTTTATACCGTTCTTCAATTTAATATTTGATACTGTCAGATTACTCTTGAATTCAATTTTATTATAATAGTGGCAAGAAAACCGAATGAATGCTTACAAATAGTTTCTTACATGTAGTAAATAGACACATACATTTCTGACATTCACCATATTTTGAATTAATTTAATCGCATTGTCCAAATTAATAAGTTGATATTATTGAATGATGCGTTTCTTCATAAATATGCGCAGAAATGTTCTTGTTTCGGCCTTTTTGTTTTTTTTCCTTAAGTGCACGAAAAGTTTAACAACAAAAAAATTCTAAAGGTTTGTAACTAAAGATATGTTGATAGTGTCAGAAGCTTTAATTTGTTTCTAAATCAGTTTAAATATTACATATCGAATTTTCCATACCAAGTTTTTTGTATTATGGATAACTTATAAGTGTCAACTGTTAAATTGCTAAATTTTTAAGACTTTAATGTACATAATATTATGGACTACACTTTCTTACGCACAACCATAATTTGTTTGTTTTATGTTTATATATATTCTTTATCTGATATATGTATATACTTTTTACAATTTGTAATGATTAATATATATTTGACAACTTGTAATATGCTAAAAACCAAATTGTTCAAATCTTACATTAATGCACTTGAGCTATGCAATAAAAGTTGAGTCACAATTATTTTTGCATACACATATACCTCGCTTAGCGGCCGTTCCGCTTAATGTCATTTCCACTAAACAAACACACTGCATTAAGTACCAAAATTCGCCTCACGGTATATTTTTGCTCAGCGCCTTTATTTCGAACACAGCTGAGTTCGCTTATCAAGATGTATGTATACTTATAAACATAGTCGATTTAGCACTTATTTACTCTTTTCTTTTCATGTTTTTTTGATCAATTTGACGGCGTAGTTTGCAAAATATATCAAAATATAACTTCTGAGCTTGACTTGTGACTGATGCCGACAGTGAAATATATATACAGTAGAATCCGGTTATAACGACCCTGCTTATAGCGTCCGTCCGGTTACTGCGACAAAAACTCGATGACTTGGTTGGCCCCACACAAACTTTACCCCATACAAACTCGCTTCGGTTAGTGTGTCTTCCGGTTATAACGACGTCAAATCGTCGGTCCTTGAAAATCACTATAACCGGATTCTACTGTAGTATATATCGACCATGCCCAAAGACAAAATATAGTGCATAGATCGATATTTTCGGTCTGTGTCGGTGGTTCAAAAGTACAAATCTATATATGTGTATACATATATACCACCTAAACAACATAAGTTCATATGTCGTATATTTATATATATATATATATATATATATATATTTATATACATATATATATATATGTGTATATATATACATATATCTGTAGCACAATTGGCGTTCACGACACGACAAAACTTCCCCATATTTGAAATGAAACTACTCTAATGACTGTGTGATAAGTGTGATTTCAGTCTTAGGATACAGTACACGACACAAATCCTTATTTGTATATATATTCTCAATGCAAAATAAAAATATATATATTTTAATACACATTATTTTTATAGCAATTATTGAAATTAATCTTACATTATTTTAGTTTACACATAATTGTATCTAGGTTTGGTGGGCTTTTTTATTTCTTTTATGGTAGATAAAAAATTATATTTCTTTTATCGATTCATTTACTTAGGAATTTATTTGGTTATCATAATATATACGATTACCCACATCGTATATGCATGAATGCATTAACCAATTTTTGAATGCCAATGGAGATATTATTGCTAAAACAAGTTAAACATAAAAACATAAATAGAACAGAATTACAATGAACCTCGTCACATCTGGAAAATAAGATACGAAATTAAGCGCAAAGGAATTCCATAACAAATTATATCCGCCAAAATATTCGAATATTGGCTCATGTATTTTGCACATTTTAAATAAATTGTACATTTTAATACATACATAGTCCACTCCATCAATAATTAAAATGGTTACTTTCTTAATTGGTGACGTCAAACATTAAAACATAAAAATGTTGTTGGCTTTTAAAAGATAAGCGGTCAACTTTTTCTTACTACTTCAAGGGATTTAAATTTACTTTCAAATCGGATAAAATATAATTTAGTAACACTTACTTTTTCCGAAATAATTTGTTTTAAACGCAGCGCACGCTACACAAAATGGAAATTACTTTTTAATTTTAATTTTATTTGTAATTTTTTGCAAAATATGCATAACAAAAAAGTTAAGAAATAACTTATTTGGAGCCAAACGCGGTGATCCGATAGTGTCGCTCGCTACGTAACACACGTAACATTTTTTCCACCCACTTTAAGATAAGTGTTATATATGCATTTTTTTGCGCTTTTAGTGTTAAACCTTGTAAGAATATGCTATCGTATAGAAGAGCCACGTAAAAAAAACAATATGAAAATAAATGGATCTAACAATATTAAAACTAGTACTTTTAGCATAAAAATTCCCAAAAAAAAACCAAAAATCTAGCGGAAACGGTGGCCTTGTATTGTTTTTTATTTTTTTTTTTTTTGGATTTACACAGTCAAACCGACTAGTTATTTTTAACTTATTTTAACGAAGTTAAGGGGAATTTTTGGCTGTAAAGACGTTTTCCACTTTAATTATTAATTAGTTTAGTAAACAACTCATCAAAATTTTTCAATCAATTATTTGTAAAAAGAAAATTGAAAAAAAAATATTAAGTTAATATAAATTTAAAAATAACGAAAAATGCATTGTCAACTGTTAACTTATTCCTTATAGACGTTGAATTAAAAAAATAATAATTTATGTGCCCTTCTTAAATTTGTTTTGTAAAATTTACAAGTATTACGTTATCCAGATAAATGCTCACACAGCTATAGACAGATGAATATAAAACACTGCGACTACATACATTATACGATGTAGAAACTTATACCTATTTATATACCTATTTCATAGAAAGTATATTCGATTATTGATTTTAAATTAACCAGACTATCCTTTCAAATAAATTTATAATATAGTAAATTAGTAGTCTAACACTAAGTTTACGAAATAGTTGAATCAAATCAGTGAAAATATCATCTTGTAATGTAAAAATAAAAATCAAATGTTAGTTAAGTGAATATCATTTATTCCATTGCACTATTGTACATAATAGATTACGCGATAAAAATAAATACTTTAAAAACAACATTAGCAAGTATTTTGAGCGACAAATTTTTATTTCTTATTTCTTATAAAATTTAAAAATAAAAATAATGCACAATTTTATATATTAAGTGAAACTAAAAAACTTTATGGCTTCTACATTTTCAGCAGTTATTTCCCTTCAGATCACGTTAGGAGTATAACGCTGCTAGCAATTTTTCAGGCGCTTCTGTATAGTAAATGAGTAGTTCTACTTTATTAGTAGTAGCTAGTAGCGGGATCCTTAGCCACCTTAAGCTTGTGTGACGATTCGATTCAATTAGATTAATGAGTTACGTTTAGTTACAGTTTTGCAGGGTTACCAGGTAACATAGTATTCAAAGATCGAAATTTTGATCAATACACAACAGAATTTAAAAAATTTTTGCGTATTTTTCTGCATATTATATTGTAATTTTTTTGTAGCAATAATTAATGAATTATTCTTATACAGATTCACATAAATAAATTACATTTTACATACATCGATTTATAAACATTAAATTAAAATATCAATATTGTTGTTATAATCAGTCGATTTTCGCGTTTTTGGATTAAGTTACAGTTAATGTATATTTAATAATGATTCTTAGCCAGTAATGTTATTATTACTTACATGCAGTACATACACACAAATATACATACATTTGTATACATATAGACATATACAAATTAAAACAAGTAAGAAAGCTACAGTCGAGTGTGCTCGACTGTGAAATACCTGCTACCCATTTCGAGAGAATACAAAACATTTATATATTTATACAAAAAATAAACCAAACAAATATACCGAATTTTTGTTGTGTATATATTTTAAGAAAATTCATAATATACATTCATGGTCACACTGTCACAAAATTCTGCATTTGAATTTTACCTTTTTCGATTGTTTGTTGAAAAACTTTTTTCGTACGATCACAACCAAATTCAGAGGAATCATTAAGACTACAGTTATTTTTATGCATACCAAATTTTATTTTCACGGCTTATACTTTCGGTTCGTAGGGGCGAAATGGAGCGTGGCAAATGCATATGGACAGACGGACATGGATATTTTGTTTCGGCTTTTGACACTGATCAATTATATTTATACTTGATGGGGTCGGAGATACCTCCTTCTGCCTGTTATATACATTTTCTATTGGCACTAAGTTATAATACCCTTCTACCCAATAGGTAGCGGGTATAAAAACAATAAGTTAATGTGGAACTTCAACATGTATAGTGTAATTTATCAATGGAATGCTGTTTGTGAATTTTAATGAATGTTCCAAGATTTTAGTTTTTTTCTTTTAATATTTAAGCTATAAAGTTGCTCTTTATAGCAATTGTGTTATTATTATAGAGTATCTTGAAATATAATATATAAATATAAATATTAAAATAAATCAATAAATATAATATGCATATTCTATTTGTATATATTCTTCATATGAAATATATATGTGTGGTGCACATTGAAATTGAAAAATGTATATATATTCGCAAGATGATATTGATATAAAGAAATGGCATTTGCTGCTAAATTCTATTGGGATGATGATAATACATAAAAACATTTAATACAATATTTTGTTTTGCATTAATTTGTTTGTTTCCTTTTCACTTAAATGATAAAAAAATATTAATAGTATACATACAATTTAGAGGATGACACTTATTCAGCCGACATTATATTATGAACTTGCTCCAATTTGAAAGCCAATCGCTGTTTTTGCGAAAACTCATCCTCCTCCAGAGTGACAGTAAGCTGCTCATTATACTTGACAGCATAGGTGTAAAGCTCATGCAACGCACAATTTGTATTAAACTCCGTTGTGTGTAGCTAATATAGCGAAATATTTAAAGAAAAAATTATATTAAAATCGGCCAGAAGTTCTGATTTTTAACACATATAAATAGGTTTGTTTTGGTACTGACAATATAAACCGATTATTTGCAAAACAAAAGTACACACAGATCAAAAATTGTATCGCCTTAGTCAAAAATTGTTGCATATAATCGCATTAAACTATTTTAAAAAGCTGTGAACTGAAGTTTGCCCTAGTTACTCCCATTACTCTGACGCCTCCAAGTCTGTATCTTTACTGCTCCCGTCTATATTTCAAACTTTTCCTTCACTGTACACATTTAAAAATTTGTTTATGAGTGAGTCGTGGGCATTGAGCTCTTCCCGTAGCTCGTTGTGAACCGTTTCTCGGAACGCGACCTGGTCGCAACGAGCGACAGGAATTCGATTGATATCAGTCTTAACCTTTATTTAATGAGATTTTTGTTCTTACTCTGGACTCTTCTGCGAGCATTGCATTCATGTCCTGATCTGATATTGATGACATATCCCTAATATCTCTATAATATCGATCGACCCACTTGCGATATTCAGGAATATCTTTGGCATACAGTAACTTTGAGCTTGGCGAATCCTTGCCTATAATAAAAACGATTATTTTAGAAAAATTAGAAACAATGAAAGAGCAAGGAGTTTAATCATACCCAATCGATGATCCGAAGTTGAACAAGAATCCATAAAAGTTTGAGCTACAACTGATAGACACGAGTCCACGATATTCGATTTATGTATATCAAACACAAAATTAGGATTTTTGATCAAGTTCACCCAAAACCTAAATGTACAATAATTAATAAAGTATTTTTTAGTTGTAAATTGTGAATACTTGCCGTAAAGGTAAACTGTTGCTTTTCCAAGTGTGCACGACTTCTGGATCGGTAATACCATGCAGTAAGGCTTGATCGTCCAAAAAGTCAAACATATATTTAATTGCCAAGGGTAGCGCCGAGCCCCTGTGTGCTGTACTAAATATTGTCTCAAAGAGATCATCGACAAACTTTTGCAAGGTTCCCTTCGTTGCCAGCAGTCTTGTCAAATAAATTTCCGAAACCAATTTATTGACACGTTCACCTTCTTTTTGTATATCACTATCATGATGTTTTACTAAATGCCAATATTTTAATCCATTGTCATGCATATCATTATTTAGAGGACTTCCAGCACGACTGAATGTGGGTGATGATGACGTGTATTTCGAGATATTTAGAGTTTCATACCTACATTTTAGATTTCAAATTGTATATTAGATAATGTAATTTAATGTAAAGCACAATCAAAGTTCACACGGATACAATTCCGACTTTACTTTTTACAGAAGGAGGTGTGTGTTTAAATATATATACATATATATAATTATCAACGATCATATTAAGTAGTCAAAGCTTTGAGGTTGAAATTTGTACACAACATATTAAATTGTGCATTATTCATCATTTTTTTAAATTCGAAAGAAAAATAAACGACTAACCAATGGGTCAATTTATAGTAGAATAATAAATAACAATAAAGCTATTTATTGGACTTACTTGTGCGACTTTTCGTTTTTATCAGATAGAATGCTAAAATTATATATTGAACTTTGCTTTGGGACTAAACTAAGCCCAGCTCCATCTGGAACATTGTAATGCTGCAATGTGTTCAATTTCTTCCATTCACTTTCCGTTTTCGATGTAGCGTCTTCATCATACAAAATTACACGTCCGGTGGCACCAGTTCTCCATTCTGTTCAGATATTTTTAATAGTTGTTAATATTTATATTTACTTTACAAATTGCAAGAAATATTAATCTAGATATTGAATACTTATTTACACCCATAGTGTAGAACAGTAAAGTTAGCAATTAACATAAAAGTTCAAAATATTTCTGACGTGGTATATAAATAAAATGAATAAAATATGTATTACGATGTTTAATATAAAAATATACTATAATACAAACCCAAGTCGAGATCGTCTTTGCGTGGCCTTTGACTGGATGGAATATTTTTGTAAATGGCTTCCAAGCATTTCTCTTTTACTTGTCCAATTGTGTCACAATCTAGTACTTTAACAGATACATTCTCCATGTGAGAGGGCAACATGTCCAGATTATTACAAAATATAGGCTGTTGTATTATGCTGGCATTCACAGTCATTGAGCGAAAATCAATGGATTGTCTAATTAGTTTCTCTTCACTTAACGAATAACGGGCCTCATGTGTGCAAGCATCGACTGGTCCTTTATCAACCTGTCCTTTGACCGCTCGAAATAACATATATAGAGGCTCGCCAGCGCATTCTTTTAAAAACTTGTACAACAGAAAAGTGAACCACGCACTTAGCATTTTTTCGGCAACGCTTTCTGTGCGACGCAGCAATAATTTGGGATGACTTTTGCCCTCAATGCACTTCTCAATCAAATCGCCCAATAATGTCTTTAATATATCCGTGCAATATTCAAGTTTCGATTGCAACGTAACCATAATTAATGAAGCCACATTCACGCGCTCACGCATTGAAAAATATCGATTGGACTCCAAGGTGCGTATAAACAACAAAAGGAACGTTTTATTCATAATCAGTTGGGCAAATAGCCGTAATCCTTTCTCTTTGCGCAACAGCTCGGGCCTTTCCCATTGCAGTACAATGTGATCTTCATGATTGGGAAACAGTATCTTCATGGCATACGAGCGATAATCCAAAAATGGTATACCACCAGATGTCAGATCACCGGTTAAATCTGTCATTTCAGTTTGCAGCTCTGCGAATGCTTCTTTGCACTCAGCGGCCACACGGAGCTCTAAAATATCCATTTGTTCCTGCATGTTGCGTAGTACACGATTTGATTCCGATGTTTTCTTTCTGTATGCCACAAGCAAAGCAACAAAGATCAATAAAAATATTGCACTGCCAGCAATGACGCCAAACACAACATTATCGCCCCAATCCATAATGATGTTTGAGGTCTCATAACTGAGAATGCCAATGCGATATTCCAGAGAAGAACCAATTCGTACAATTACTTCAGGACCACTTGGACTGTTACTGGTTGCTGCTGCTTCCGATGGTGGACGGCATGTTAGCTGCTGCCGGGACAATGATGTGATATTACAATATCCATTGCCAATTTGAACAACAACATCGCTCTCCTTGCACGCCCGATCTAAGTTACGACCATTAATAGTCAAATATTCGCTCTTAAAATATTTTACACGTTCCTCGAAGGTGAAATATTCTGGATTTGGATATAGTTCAAAGTGATTATTGTGCAGCCGCGATAAGTTTTGCACTCGCAACACATTGTCCATCAAAAAACCGTATTCTAGTAAGATTGGGTTTTCGGGATCAACCAAAATTTGATCAGATGCTGCCATGTCAATAACCGGCGAAGGACATTCCATTTCAGTATCGGACTGAACTCGGCATTGATTCGCATACATTTGGCTCTTATAGATCACATAAATGCTTGGCTCTTGGATGCTGGTAAATTGTGTTCCCGTCACTGCAATTCGAATGCCACCAGCTGGTATACCCTTGGGAACTTTTATCTGCCCACTGGGTCCTGAGCTTACTTGTTCCACAGTTGGATCGAGCACATATTTGAAATTGTAATCGTTAAATTCTCGCGGACCATTGTCGAACGACATCTTGAGGCGTCCCTCAATTATGCCCGGCGATGGTGAAGAACGGCATATCGCTTGTGAAGGGTCTGTACTGATGATTTTGCATGGTAAATGATCATTGATAAAAGCCTGTATGCGAGATCCAGCATTTAAATGTTTGCCTATTATCCGAATCTGTGTTCCACCTGATGTTGGCCCAAAGCGTGGGTAAAAATTCGTGATTTTCGGATCGACAAATTCATAATCCTCTTTCGATTCACCACGATAATCTCCAATTTGGACAACAATGCGTCCATTGCGATACATTTGCTCACCGGGACTATCGACAGTGCAAACGATTTGTTTTGTGTCAATATAAAACTGTTGAAATGGCATACAATTAATGCCAGCGATGCGGACACCCGAATAGATGTCATTATAATTTTTTCCCAAGTTAATGCCTTTAATAGTTATATTGGTGCCTCCCTCCCAGGGTCCAGTCTTGGGGCCAAACGAATGAATCTCTGGATTTGGACAGATTTCGCTGCGATTCAGCCAATCAGTTTTGCCTTCATTATTCTTATTGCACTGCTCAACCACCTCGCAGGTGTTTGTCGATGAGCACCAACCGCAATTATATTTCTCGTCCAGCGCCAGGCATATGCCACAGCTGTCCGCCATATCTCGACATCTGTATATAACCACTGAAAAGCAAAAAACGAGTAATATGTATTCAATTCAAGACTCAACTCGAAACCAAGCTTTTAACAATTGAGGCAGCACCACAGTCTAGTTCTACCAACTATCAGATAGTCGTTAATTATATGTAAACGAAAACTACAGTAGAGTGTGCTGGATTTGCAAGATACCTTGAGTCAATATTTGTATACTCCCTACCCATAGGTAGCTACCATAGTAAAACACAAGTAAGAAAGCTACAGTCCAGAGTGCTCGACCGCCGTAAGATACCCGCTACCCATTTCGTTTTTTTTTTTTTTTTTTGTTGTATACATATATTTGAAAAGAATCCATAATATTGGTATATTATGGTCACACTGTCAAGTAAACAAACAAAGCGGGAGCAGCTTCAAATTGTTGATATTTAGCCTTTGGCTATCGTAAGAAAACATGACTTATACAAGTTTTAACTAATTTTTCTTGAAGAAATCTAAACGGTAAAGCAAAATCATACAAAATTGATAGAAATAGACCTATAGAAATTTCACTGTATTATAAATACTGTACCTTGTCTGCTACACAAATTCCCATCTTAAATTGAATTTAAATTAACTGACGAAATACAAGATTTAAGTATATTTAGCACAAATTTGAGCAGATATCCCTAAAATTCAACAAACGTAAATTGATTTAAATAAAATGTTATGTTCTTGCATGAAATAAGCATGTTTGGGTATAATCTTTAACCATTTTATGCTGCATGAGGTGCTGGAATATGCACTTACCATGAATATTGTGAGGATTATCCAAGGGCTTTGATCCTCCCCAAATCACGGCGAATGTTGCTGTAAGATTCGGTGATCGCGATGTGTATTGAAATTCCATGCTATCACAGTAGATGGTATCGCCGAGTAATTGGGCATTCAAGCTTGTCACTCGGCCCTCAATATTAAACTGGCACACGAATCGCGTTTGGACAATGAATTGTCCGATAATATGCACTTTCACTTTGATTGATTTACTTGTGCCAGCAGCAACAAGTACCTCGCTACCATCACCGGTAGCATTAATGGTGGGACAGAACCCTGGACCGGATCGATAGCTGGGGCCAATGCGACTAATACCAGTAACTAATATATCGTTGCGACAATTCTCCGCTGTATCGTGTGTACAACGATGTGCCTCAACGCACCAATCGCAGGGGAACTCCGATGAGACGCAACGTGTACACGACGAGTGCGTGCTACAATCGAAAAATGTGAAATCAGTGGAGACCAAATCGGGTCCATTTCTTGTGCGGACCGAGAGCTTGGCGGTAAAGTGATGTTTGCCCTGTTCAATTTGCGGCAACATATCCGTTCGCGGCGTTGTACAATTGACGCCATTGCGTTTCTTCGTCGCATTCGTAAACAGAGCCTTGTCTTCGGTGGTGAAAGCACAAATTAAATTCTCTTTTAGCTGCGGCAAATGATCGATAATCAGCTCCAAGGTGCGTGCTGTTGTCCGTTGCAATTGATGCGGAACGACACTTGTGATTGTTGTGCATTTGCCTGTTTTATAGCTAACCCAGTATAATGGATCATTAGCATCGTCTTGACAATTGGAGCGAGGACTGCATTTATTTTCCAGGGAACACCAACCACAATAGGGATCCTTTGCCCCAAGGCATTCCCCACATGTCCGGAAGTCTGCACAATCGTAAACCTTCACTTTAGAGACTTTCTGTTCTGACATTACATAAATGTACAAATTTTGATTATCAAATTGCATATCCTTGTTGACCGGTGATCCCAGATCGACTGGCAAACTGGCATATTCATTGGCAATCGTCGAAGATTCAATAACAACTTTTTTCAGATATCCATCGACAGTTCCAATAAATACCACTGTATAGCCACTGGTGCTGGTTGCAGCCACAGATGTCAGCCTTGTGTTGAACATTGCAACTGGGACCGCAGTGATGGGTTGTTCTCCTCCCAGTGGAGAGTTCACATCCAGGCCACAAAAATCCTCGCCGATCGTTTGCAGTTTCTGAAATAATGTATAAATAGAAATGGTATATTTACAATGCAATTGACCAAGCTACTTATATTGTGGTTCCGTTTTTTTTGTTAGTCAGTCAGTCAGGCAGTCAGGACAAAGAATTTTATGCACATATAGATATAGACAGATACGTACCGTTAGAACACAGGGCATGCTTGGGGATATAAAATCCAGTCCTCTCATGCCATTGCCATTAAAACAGAATTTGATGTTCTGCATAAACTTCCGACGCACAGACTTAAGTGAGTAGATGCATAGAGCTGAGTTGTTTGTTGGTATATTACTATCACCTTTGGAGAAAACAGCAAAAAGCACATCGTCTTGTATCGAAATGCCAAGACTCTGCGCAAGATCCGAACTAGGTTTACCCAAGAAGCCGGCCTGAACCAAATTGAATTTGGTGCCACCTTGTGCATCGCTGATGCACTCCACCGGTATTTCGGTATACGAATAATAATTAGAGTCCTCTTGGCAAATGCGAACCAATTTTGTAATGTACTCTTTGGGTGATGAATGGTGGCTGTGCTTCAATTGTGTGGTCAGAAAATATGAAAAACGCTCCGAACTGAAGCCATACACATAATTCACCAAATATGATTCACGAGCATAGGAATTGATAAAGGTTCGTGTGCCCGTTGTTACCGCCGAAGAGGCAATTTGAAACATTTTTGTCTTCTCCAAGGAACGCGATGCTACAGCTGGAATCTCGCTACGGTATGGTGAATTGTTTGTGTAAGTGACGCCAACATACATAACATTTGTCACTGGATGCTGCGGTGGTCCTGGCGCTATGAAGGCCACCGTTGATGAATTGGCATCGTTAGCCACAACGGCGTCGGGCACTTCATGCTCAACGATGCTGACGTTCTGTAAATTTCGGACTGTGCAAGTGCCCTGAAACAAGGATCCGCAGGCGATCAAACGTGACGTGGCACGATCGATAAGCAATACTTTGTTATAGTTATTTGTTGGCATGCGTACGGCATTAAGTGGGCAATCGAGTATAGTGCATTCAACAGAATCATTTTGTGGCCCTGTTTTCACTGTCTCATGCAGTTCCAAGTCTGGCGATAGCTGATACAATCGATTCACACCACCAACGAAAACACGTCCTGTTATTGTATCCACCAGCAAATGATTAAGCATTGTGTCGAATCGAGCGACGTTTGTAATTATGCTGCTAGTGGTAAAATTATCATTATCATTAGCAGCCGCAACGATATCTGTAAAATTAACTTTAAGGACTGCGTCCGAACGTCCTAATCCCAATCCAATCCTATCGACTCGTAAAGCCATTGCTGATGGCAGCGCTTCATTGCGATGATTCTTTGATGGATTGGCATTTGCTTGGCTTATTATCAATAGCAGCATATATAGTAACATATTCATTGCCACAATCACAAAGCGAATCGCCACTGCAGCGATCAATTTGTCGAATTAAATTATTCAATTGTGATAAGTCTGCACAAGTAACTGTGTGTTTTATTAATTATGCACTCTTTGTTTTAAAACTTTGCTGCTTCCAATCAGATGGACTTGTTAATCCATTATCTATCTACGTTATTGAATATATATAATTGGACTTCAAATGCGTCAACTTCCACTTGCACTTGTTTTTAACATGCAAATCATCATTTTACGGCATCTGAAACTACACAATATTAAGAGATTCATTTAACCAAAACTGTTAAGAATATGTACACCAGAAATATAAATCAAATTAAAGAGCATCAAGCACAAACACCATATACATATATATATATTTCTTTAGATACTCCTTAACAAAGTTATTCGTATTCATTTAAAGATAGTTACTTTTGCGTGTCATATTGTATAGTATATAGTATAACTAAGTAGTGGATCAGGCGAACAACAGTTACACGCGACCCGTTGAACGATTGATTTTAACCCTTCAGCGTGAAAATTACCCAAACTATTGCCTTTTTACATAAAATACATTATCACTTATTCTGTGATATTTCTGCAAATGTAAATGACTAATTATTGTAACATATTATTAGAAAGTAATGCACAATAATATATTAATTTTCAATCAATTATTTTTGGTGACTTTGAAAATATGAATAGCAAGAAATGAACAATTATTTCCTATATTAATATCATCCATATGCATTTAAAATCCAGTCAGGACTTGAGGGACACCTCTTAACTACTGCCGCATTTATTTTCCACCACGCCCATGATGATAAAAGTGTTAATGAAATTTATACATGCACACACACACACGCATACAATTCATGTACACACTATGTAGGGAGGGACTTATAAACTTTAAACATTTATATCAGTAGTAGTCAGCTGCGAATGCGTTCATGATCTCTTCGGCGGTTTTGATCAATAAATTAAATGCAATAACTTAACAAAAACTTGGATGATTTAAAGCATAATGCACACACATGAATATGTTCAAATGTTGTATGTACATATGTGGATAATGATATTCTATGCATGCGCACACTGATACTAAATGGGTATTTTAAATTAAACAACTAAATACCCACTTTTATTATCAACATCTTACATGTTTCAAGCTCTGCATATATATGCACACATCTTTATCACTTGACTTTTTTTTATTTGTCGCTACTTTTTACAAAGGGCACAAAACTTTTCTGATAAAAGGCATTCATGCAATTTTTGCATATCATATCTCTATGTTGTTTCTGCTTATGTTTTTTTTTATGGGTATTCGCAATAATATGATTTGTTTTGCACAGTACGGCTTAAAAAACCAAAAAAAAAACCGACGTTGTAATAGAAATGTACATGTTCTATTTCAGCATCAGCAACAGTCACCGACGGCTCAGAATACAACTCTTCAATTTTCAAGATGTCGGATACATCAAAAACTGTATCGATAAGATTTCCAGTGTTATATAACTTATCAACGTTGCAAAAATGCAACCGCAAAAGCAGCCATATATCGATATATTTGCAAATGCAACAATGTCGCTATATTTGCCCATCCCTAAAGTATGACCACTCTTCTAACTCCTTTTCTTCCATAGCGTGCCGCGTGTAAGGTTTTTTGCAACGAGAAAATATTGTAATTATGGAATCGGACGAAGAGCATTTCAATACTGGCGACTCCGGAGCAGCCGCAACTTACCCCATCCAATGCTCAGCACTGCGCAAGAATGGATATGTCATGCTAAAGGGCCGACCTTGCAAAATTGTCGACATGTCCACCTCGAAGACGGGCAAACATGGCCACGCCAAAGTCCATCTAGTTGGCATTGACATATTCACACAGAAGAAATACGAGGATATCTGTCCCTCCACCCACAATATGGATGTGCCCCATGTGAAGCGAGAGGATTACCAGCTCATCACCATTAGCGATGATGGCTACCTCTCGCTGATGACCGAAACGGGAGACCTCCGTGAGGATCTCAAGTTGCCCGAGGGAACACTGGGAACTACTCTGCGCAACGATTCCGATGCTGGCAAGGACATTCTCTGCACCGTGATGAAGGCCTGCGGCGAGGAGTGCGTTATTGCCATCAAAAACAATACTGCTCTCGATAAATAAGTAAATGTTCGCCGTGTGTTATTCACCTATTCAACCTAATTCTGGAAGAGTACAGATGTAATGAAGTAATATCAATAAAATGATTCAACAATACAAACTCCACTTTTCAATTAATATTACATTTATAATAATTTTTTGTTTACAACATTGTTTCAATACACACATGTACAAACACGTGGCTGGCCCTTGTCCATACAAATGCTGCAGTTGAAATGCATACATACATGTATGCATATATCAACATTAATTGGCACACATACACACATATTTGCAAGCAAGCTTGTTCATATGTTTCATATCTTGATATATGCAAACTCATTTTTTCTGTATTGCGTTTCTGCCTACATTTGTATACACACAGATTTACATATATGTACATACATATGTACGTATTTAACGTCAATGAATATGCGTCTGGTAGCGCATTAAATCAAATGTACATTTCTACGCACACAGATACATACATTTGTTCGTATGTATGTACATAATTGCATCTTCACGCGTGGTGTTATTGGTACCCGGTCTTCCTCATAGATATGTATGTTTGTAGATATGTACATACGTATGTATGTAGATATGTACATACATATGTATGTAGATATGTACATACGTATGTATGTAGATATGTACATACATACATACATACATATCTCGATTTATAACTACTATTCCTAAATGCATACAAGTACAAACATATTTACAAAACTTACAAAATCTATGATTGCTACGTCGAGGGAGAGCCGGCAAGAAGGTCATTCTTATTCTAAATTGGATTGGCTGTAATTTTCAGCCAGTAAGTCAAAATTTAGCGGGCGAAAAAGTATTGTTTTTTGCTGCGTTTTTTCGAGGCCAAACATATGTAGATACATACATACATAGACATATGTATATTATTCAATTATTCACTTAGAACTTCGTGATGACTTTATAATTATGTCGATTCTTAGGATTTATAATCTTTAACTTTTAGCATTTGTATGCTTATAAAAAATGCTATTTTTGCCAATTTTCAAAATCCAAATTTTGCTACAAATGACGGACAGAAGCTGGCAGCTTTGGCAACATCGATGTGCTTCTCAGTTATTGATTATTATTTTAAATGATTAATGGAAGCACAAAAATACTGGTGAAACGAAACATTTTATGTATTTGTCTTTATGTAATCTTTGGTTTCAAGATTAGAAAAATACTGTGATTTCTCTCGATGTTTCTGACTTTTAACTTCTTTACTGTCAAGGCCAGTAAATTAAATCAAAATTAGAATAATATCTCCAAATCTGGAGTGAAAACGCAGCCTAAGACTGGTGTACCAATATATTGAGCCATATTAAGACCTTAACTAATAAAGAAATTTCAATCGATTTGAATCAAAGGCTTATATTGTTTTCAACGAGTTTGTTCGCATCCCTTTCGATGTTCGAAATCGGTTGAAACGGATCTGGGATAATACTTAGTGTGACAATTAAGCATATTATTAACGACAGTTTTACCGTATATCCATCGTTTCGCGTTATGTTGGGTTATGGAATGAACGTTTTTCGGATTTTCTGGACTTTTAAAATTAGTTATTTAAAATCTGATAAACATGAGGACGAAATTAAATTGTGTTTTCAACTTACGAATATCTTATTAGTCATTCTTTAATGATAAAGCAACTGTTATATTTTACACATTTTATTGTTTGTAATTGAATGCCATCACTATTAAAATGCTCCATGCTCGAAATGGTATATTCTTAATTTTTGGTATCTTTTGTAATTCAACAAGCGGTCACGCTTTAAAAGTTATGTATTCACATTCTGACGGCAAGGATTAGCTTCTACAATACATCGTCAGTTGGTAAAAAAATGTTCGCGTTACGTGCCGCCTCCAAAGTTGATAAAAATTTGCTACCGCTTTTGGGGCAATTGTGTAAGTAAATTGGTATAAAGCAAATTAAATTTCATCAGTGTCAAATGTATTTGGTATGTTAGCCGCTGTATTAACTCGAAAATCGAACATAACCTAAATTGGCCTAGCGGAGCGCAATCTGGTTGCATAATAGTCCATTATTTCTCTTCATCTCCATTCAAATGCAGTAAATGTAGCAAAGAGCTTATTCATTAATTTCCACAATATACAATTGGTGTTTATACTTTTCTTTCTTACGTAAGTTTAACAAATTTGTCAATTCGACGCCTTAAGTGCCAACATTTTTTCCGTTCTTTTTTGTATTACATTTATTGTTTAGCAATTAATTGTGAAACCAACTGTTTCGGCTATGCCGATATCAAATAATAGATATTTGGATTATACAGAAATTATATTACTGAAAACATGGCCTCAGCTCTGTGACGTAATCTAGTTATGCAAAATTCGAACACTTGACAATTTTATTTATTTTGTAATTATTCAACCAACAAACAAACAGCTCGAGGACATGCCGCAAAAGCAGCTAAAGTGGCAGCTGGAGCCAATGGCAAAATTGTGGCCGTTATTGGTGCCGTTGTCGATGTTCAGTTCGATGAGAATTTGCCACCCATTCTGAACGCTTTGGAGGTCGACAATCGTTCGCCGCGCTTGGTGCTGGAAGTGGCTCAACATTTGGGCGAGAACACCGTGCGCACCATTGCCATGGACGGTACTGAGGGCCTGGTACGTGGACAAAAGGTTCTTGATACTGGCTATCCAATTCGAATTCCAGTTGGTGCCGAAACTCTGGGACGTATCATCAATGTGATTGGTGAGCATTGAACTAAAAAGCCACAACAGACTATTGGCATATATGTATACATAAGTTTTTGGGTTGAGTGAGCGCAGTATTCAACTCTTATTGAGAGTTAGAAGCATCAGCACAATACTAATTCATAAAAAAATGCCGTTGCAAGTTGCAAATGGAAGTGACTGTTCGATGTTTGTCTTATTCTTAACAGAAACTTACCCATGCTTATTCCTGCCGTTTAATGTGTATAATATAAGTATCATTAAAACTAAAATGCAATTATTTCCAAAGGTGAACCCATTGATGAGCGTGGTCCAATTCCAACCGATAAGACGGCGCCAATTCACGCCGAAGCTCCCGAATTCGTTGAGATGTCGGTCGAGCAGGAGATTCTGGTCACTGGCATTAAGGTGGTCGATCTTTTGGCTCCATATGCCAAGGGTGGCAAGATCGGTCTTTTTGGAGGGGCCGGTGTCGGCAAAACTGTGCTCATCATGGAGCTGATTAACAATGTCGCGAAGGCTCATGGTGGTTACTCTGTGTTCGCTGGCGTCGGTGAACGCACACGTGAGGGTAACGATTTGTATAACGAGATGATTGAATCTGGTGTCATTTCGCTCAAGGACAAGACATCGAAGGTCGCTCTCGTCTATGGCCAAATGAATGAACCTCCCGGAGCACGTGCTCGTGTCGCATTGACGGGCTTAACTGTTGCCGAATATTTCCGCGATCAGGAGGGACAAGATGTACTGTTATTTATTGACAACATTTTCCGTTTCACCCAGGCTGGTTCGGAGGTGTCCGCTTTATTGGGTCGTATTCCATCTGCTGTCGGTTATCAACCCACACTGGCAACTGATATGGGTTCCATGCAGGAACGTATTACCACAACCAAAAAGGGTTCCATCACTTCGGTGCAGGCAATTTACGTGCCAGCTGATGATTTAACTGATCCAGCTCCAGCCACAACCTTCGCCCATTTGGACGCCACCACTGTGTTGTCGCGTGCTATTGCCGAATTGGGAATTTACCCAGCTGTCGATCCCTTGGATTCTACATCTCGTATTATGGATCCCAATATCATCGGACAGGAACATTACAATGTCGCACGTGGTGTTCAAAAGATTCTGCAAGATTACAAATCGCTGCAGGATATTATTGCCATTTTGGGCATGGATGAGCTGTCGGAAGAGGATAAACTGACGGTGGCACGTGCCCGCAAGATTCAGCGTTTCTTGTCGCAGCCATTCCAAGTCGCTGAAGTGTTCACCGGTCACGCTGGCAAACTGGTCCCATTGGAGCAGACCATTAAGGGTTTCTCACAGATTTTGGGAGGGGAATACGATCATTTGCCCGAAGTTGCTTTTTACATGGTTGGTCCCATCGAAGAAGTTGTGGAGAAGGCCGATCGTCTAGCCAAGGAAGCAGCCTAAAATGCAGCAATACCTTGCGCAAGTAATATTCATTTGAACTAAGCATTAAAGTTGTCAGCGAAATTAGAAAACTGCTACCCTTAAAGGACATAATAAAAAATAATTAAACACAATCCAATCTTTATTTATTACTATTATTTATTAACTATGACTAAATACTGTTTTTTCGAAAATCCAATAAGAAAAGTCAACATATCCTTTGCTCCCAGGAATACCGACAATTTGATGAGTTTATAATAGTTAAACTGATAGTAGTAGCCGAGGCATCCGTATACAAGTTCTCAAACAATTGACCTGAGAATTGTCAACATGTGTAGTGACTCTAGTTTTGATAGTCTAATAGCCGGTTCACATTAAGGATGGGTTTGCATCCAAAATATGACAAACGCTCGTTCAATCCCATTAAAAGCATAGACAGCTCATTGGCGAGGAGGGAGAGAATATAATATCGAACGTGCGTTTGTCATCCGCAATATGAGCAAGCTTTTAAAGTGTATTCTATGTATCATTTTTTCCCCTTTGTTGCAAACGGTTAATTGAACATTTCATAAAAATGCTTTCACTTGGTATACTTTGTTCCCACTGAAAATGGCAAAGAAGCGTATTAGCGTATTTTATGAGTGCCGGTACAAGGATAGGTGGTATGTACGTTCATTAGGCAGACAAAATTGTTTTCCTTAAATTTTGGATGCCACGCCACCTTTGCCCACAATATATGAAAATCAAGAACAAAACACGTATGTATTTTATGTAAGTTAGGTGTAACTTGAGAAGTTCTTAGTGTATTGGTGTGCAATTTGCTCCATACTTCTAATATACCCTGTGATTTTGGTAGAAGTCAGACAATTATAATCAGAACATGAGTCATTTGTTGAATAATTTTTCATAGGTGTTCCCAAGCGAATACATACATATATACGTTAGAATATATGTATGTGTATAAACGTGTTATGATTACAAACTTAGAGAACTATTGTCCACAGCGTTCTTACTTGTTATATTTAAATTGTTACAAAATAATTGTATAAGGACAGTGAGCATAACAGAGTAAGTAGACAGTCTAATTTTTAATGTTTTAAGAGACTAACAATACTATTCAATTTACTTCCCCTTACTTGAGTGTCATTCCATTTTCCCCATTATTTAACAAAAAGAAAGATTTTTTCGTATACATCATAAAATATGGATTTTTAAATATTAACTTTAAGAATTTATTTTTGTTAAGTTTATATTGATATTGCGAATACTTTTCATAGATTTTATATTAGAAACATCGAACACAACAATTATTTGCAAATAAAAATATATTTAATTTTCCCATCATTCGCTAAAGATACAAATATTCGGGTGTTTGCTTTGTTTTAAAATTATAAGTATGGTGTTTAAAATATTGATTTTGAGAATTTATTATCGTAATTTCATTTATTATTTGTTTTATGGCAAATACTTTTAGAAATTGTATTTTAAGGACATCAACTACAGCAATTATCTTAAAATGGATTCGTATGCAATCGACAATTTTATGTGCTTTTCTTGACTTTGCTTTTTGGGACACAATATACAATTTTGTTGTATACACGTTCTAATGAATAGTGTGTTTTTTGTGTTCTTAACAATTGTTGTTGTTTGATCGATCCAACTAATCAAAATTATTTTTTCTAAAAAAAAATCGAAACGTACAATTATAAGTATATCTTATAAGTAGACTTGATATTATTAAGAAAAACATTATATTAACTAGAAAATTGTCATCTTTTAATTATGTTTTATTCTTGTTCATTTGTAATAATATTTGTATTTAACTTTTGTTCATGTTCATTTGTAGATTGTAAATATGAATTTATTGAAAATGCATTCCCGACATTCAATAGCATTGACGTTCAGAATATCCTTTTCCGATTTAAAATGTATTATCATAACTTTTGCATAACTGGTTATTAAATATTTCTTATTAAAAAGTAACACTTTATGAAACTAAAAGAAGGTTGTGACATTCGAGTATTTATACACACATTTTAATACTTGCATACGTACGTACATAAATATTGTATTGTATATGGTCTTAAGTATTCTATGCATATTTTTGCGTATCATAATTGAGGTCACAGCATGTAAATAAATTCATGGAATTGAAATATAAATACAAGATTCCTTTCACATACAAATAACGATTATAAGAAGTTTTTGAAGTTTGATTAAATAATTTTTTTGAGACACAAGTTTCTATTTGTGTGGATTCATTTTGAAGTGTCTCGCATTTTGTTGTTGTAAATACGAGTGCTTATCAATGAATTTGTATTTTTTCTATTTGGTGCACAAATAACTTGACTGTTTAGTTGTCTGGTCATGCATTCACACTCATACAATTTCGACCCATATCATTTACATAATTTGATTTACATAGTAATTAAGTGGACTTAAACTACACCTCGCTAAAAATAATAAAACAATCCAAATTAAAAGAGTGACTATAGTGTGCTTCATCAATTTTTGTGTTTTTCTTCATTGCATTTCTTTGTATTTTTAAAGTTTCTTTTTTCTTTGTAATATAAATTTACCAGAAATACACATAATAAACAATGATGATGATAATAACAATGTTGTAATAGTAATAAAAATTGTAATTTAACTACTTCTTTTGCATACAATATGTTTTGTTATATATGTATATAAATTGTATTATATTTATAGATTTATTCGCATCGATGACTTAGAATGGGATTAGGATAATAAAGCAGCCTGGGTTGTGATCTGGGCAACTCTTTTCCTTATTTTTATGTTTGGTTTTGTTTGAACATTTTCCGATACCAATAAATTTTTAATGTATTTATATTTTGTTTTGTAACAAATAGCTATATTTTTCATTTTTACTTTATTCTCATATAATTTTGTTGCATAGTTAAATCTGAAAATTCTTTTGTTTTATTTAGGATTAAGTAACTAAGTTTCTGCCAGTTGCATAATGTCATTCATAATAGAATTATAAATAAATGTATTATTGTGTGACTGTGTGTTATTTATTTCATTTTTTCATTCGATTTTCGTCCTACATGCACTTTATAGTATCTGAATTGTAAATATTAATAACATGTAAGTATTTGTTTCTGGTATGATTAAATACATAAGTAAGAAATATACATATTAGTACTTACAAATTCAATAATGTATGTATACATACATATTAATAGTATTAATCTTTAATTTGATAACGTATGTATGTTAGGTTATGTTATGTATGCAGGCGGTTGCAAAGTTGGAATAATAGAGATCGGTTTTTTGAAAAGAAAGTATTGTGTTGCCGCTGTTCTAATTATCTATAAGTACATGTATGAAAAGTTCAGTGAGTAATATGGTGTCTGTGTGTCGAAAACTTTTTTTAGGGCTTTTCAAAATGTGCTAGATTTCTCGTCATTAGCCATTTGAATATCATCGTCATATGTCTTTTGACATGTTTATTCAATTATAAATTTATACGTATATTTTTTGTTGATTCGCTCATGAAAAATTTAAATAGCATGCAGAAAGTGGAACGCACGTACATTTGGAAGGTCACGCGGGCCAAGAGAAAAAAAAAGATTTAATATTTTTATATTTTGGGTTTTAAGGGACTAACACCAAAACGTGGATAGCTGTACATTACGACGATTTACTATGAGTGCTGTTTAAATTTTTTGTAATTACTAACATTCTTTATTATGTTATCGAGTGAGTTTCGTCGCAGATATCCTCATTTATTTCCAAATATATCCCATCTAGTTCACGTATCTATTTCTGTGGTAAAAAATCAAATGTTGTTGCCCCACTAATCTTCCCAGAAGCACTCCGATGAAAGTGGACATTTTGCCATTTGTTGTCACGACGATGCCAAACGCGTGTTTCTTCCGACTGATGAGTGTGTGCATGTCCTTGCCTTTATGTAAATCAATAAAGGAAAATGTATCGGTTAGAGTTATATCATCATTAGAATTTATTAAAGAATCGGTTGGCAACATTCCATATCCCGAAATAGAAATTAATATATTTTACTGGTCACTCTTACATTTAGATGACTAAACAACAGTTTTGGATTTAAAATAGAATATAAACAAGAAAGCTACAGTCGACCAGTGTGCTCGACTGTAAAATCCCCGCTACCCAGTTTTGTAGAGCACGAAAATATTTTTGGAATATTAAGGAACCTTGTTAAATTTGCTAAAAGAAATAAAAAAGTTGAAAAGTCGAAAATTGCACAAGCGCGATTCGAACTCAGGCACCAACACACACTGCGACACGCAAGCTTGCGCTCTGACCACTGCACCAGCAAACGACTTTGTGTGAAGCGTTCTAATAAGAAAAAAGTTCCCATTACTTATTGTTTGAGCACTACCCATACAATGCATAGATATGTCAACTCATAGAGCGTTTTTTATTAATTTTCAAAAGCGTTATTGCAACCCCAGCGAAGCCGATTGGAACCCCAGAGAGTTCGGCTCATTTTGGATATTCGAAGTTCGAACTCAGCGCGTAGCGACAGATCAGTTCTGTCGCACTTCAAATACGGAATGATGAGCACGGGCGCATTTCGTTGCGTTGTGCTTTAATTTCTATGTATTCGTGTGTATATGTACAAGTTGGCGCATATGAGTATGCCTATGCATGTGAAGTTTTGCAACTGCACGGAAAGCGGCTGGTGCAAGCCGTTTTTGTTCTTCCGAGACGAAAGTCTTGAGAACGAAGATGACTTTTGTTGCTCGTGTCATACAAGCTTGCAACTTAGCAACATTTTGCAAGGATCGCGTTGGCTCTGATGGTAGAGTGTTGGTCTGATTTGCATTTGATTGCGGGTTCGAGCCCCGGTGAATATTGACACTATTTTTATTATTTTTATAAATTTTTTAATATTATCTGTGCTGCAACAAACTTGATCTGCGTGCAGCTATAACTTGTGTTTTAATACAAATCTCGTAGCTCTAGCTCTTATAGTCCTGAGATCTAGGTGTTCATACAGACAGACAGACAGACGGACAGACGGACATGGTCAAATCGTCTCTCCTGTTGACACTGATCAATATTATAAATTCTTTTATGGTGTCTGCCTGTTACATACATTTTCTGTTGGCACTAAGTTATAATACTCTTCTACTCTATGGGTAGCGGGTATAAAAATGCAGCTTCATAGCTTTTACTGGTAGTGCTATCCGTTGATAGGGCAGTCAAGTACTCAGAACAAAGAGTAATATATACTTATGACGATAGTTAATTCATTTAATTCATAACTCACTTGTCAATATATTGAGTGAGCCTTACATAGGCAATGCAAGCCGCTTCCTCTCCCAGTAAGTGTACATGGGGATTTAATATAGTAGTGTTAATAGCCTTGCAATTTTTACCGAGAACTGTTCACAAAAAATATACAAAATGTCAAATGTGATTTTAAAGCATTACATAAGTGCCGGTTACCATTTTCAAAATAAAATTTGTGGAAATCAATTCCTTCGACTAAATTGCCTAATGCTTCCGGTTCGAAAGCCGTTAGATGTGGATCACATATTTTACTAAATAATACAAAAGAGAAATACATTATTAATATCATAGGAATATCATCAAATTATTAGAAAAAGAGAACATACGTATATCCATCGAAGTCACCGCTGTTGATTGCCTCAATCAACTGTTCTGTGATTTTGATAATTTCTTGTCGTCTGGCTGCTTTGAATCAATGGTTAATGGTTAATCATCATTATTTAGTTATTTGTAGTGTAAAAAAAATGTTGCACAGAGATTACAACCATAGATGAATTTGTCGTTTACGATAGAGTGGAATGAGAATTATATTTGAACGATCCAAAGATCCAACCAACGCATCAATGAAACAACGCAACAGAACAATCAATCAATAACTTATTCTATAAAACTAATAAACTTAAGAACTTTGTTTTATGATCGATAAACGGGCTGATAAGTGATTGGCCTTGGTGTGATTTTCATACTTTTTTAAAGAAATAATTTTTTTGACATTTCAATTCGTTAGAGAATACATAGAGCAGTTTGGTTGAGCTCGGTCACAGGGTTTTTATTTGTTATTATTTTTAGTCGATTAACTTTGTCAAATTCGTCAAAGTGGAGAGAGATTAATTTGGAACTAGATTATTAAAATGGGTCTGTGCCCTGCGGTTTCAGCTGCAAAATATTTATCAACCAAATTCAAATGTCGTCAAAATGAGCATTTTTGTTGGTCTTTCCAGGACGTCCTCGAGGGGTGACTACCCCAGAAGAGATTGATAATATTCATGAAACACTAACTGATGAACCCAGAATCAAGGTATTCGAGATAGCCATCTCTGTAGCCATCTCACATGAATTCAGATGATTCAAATATTTCTTGAACAATTATTAGGAAATGAAAAAGGCGTCCGGAAAATGGCTGCCGCGTTAATGAAGAGTGTGTGATCCTACATTTGAGGCTGAAATTGAGCAAAACGCGCTTTGAATTTGTTTCAAAATTTCAAAATTTAAGGACATTCTTTAATCCTAATTGACGATAATTGATAATCTGTGAGTGAAAATAGTCGACATAGTAGGTGTTAAAGGTATCTTTCATGATATAACCAAACAATTTCATCTCAATTATTTGAATATTGAAAATTGGATTCTAGATGGCTGCCATGTTTACTTCAGATTCAGATTAAACCGCACTTGGGTCACTTCAGTGAATGAGCGAAATTACGCGAATTTCACTATGTATTGAACCCTACCCATTTAATTCGCTTAATTCCACACTCCGTGACATATATTTGTTAAAGAAATAAATGCTAAAAAACATTAACTCCAGAAATCTTAATATTGGAGGGGATATATTTATATTTGGTAAATTTTCATGTCAACAGAATTACGTTTTCTGAATGAGGCCGATTACTTATCAGCCCACCCTCGTATGTAGTGGTCTATTCAATGACGTCACCATTATTAAATACAGATATGCCTATTTCATGTTCACTCTCGTTTACATCTATTGAAAATATTTTATACAAAAGAAAATCCCTGCAAAAGTTAAGATTAGTTGACTCTTTAACTATATCTATAGGCCGGAGGGTTTTAAAACTTATTGCTAACCGAAAATATATGTAACAGAAGAAATCTTCATAAGGGAAACACTTACACAAGTTCAAATAAAATTAACTGTTTTTATTCATTAAGATATATAGATCAAAAACGTACATAAAAAAACGTTCCAATTAAGTGCTATATGACTGCAAGAGACCTTCTCTCATTACTTTTACATTTTCCAAGTTGATAAGGAAGTATTCAAATTGATTCAGTCAAATATGTAATACTAGCCAGAACGAACCCGAGCCTCGCCCACGATGTGGTTAAGTTGACTAGCTGAGTGCGAATTTACAAAATACAAAATTTATATTGGTTCTCAAATTTAATGCGCGAAGACCCGAGGTCAAATTCCAGATGGGAATTTTTTGATTTCCCAAACATTTGCTGAACATTTCCATAAATAGGTAGCGAGTGTTTCAGAGTAAAGCACACAATGTATGTTACCAAACCAACAAAAATGTATTATTTCTAAAATATATTGCGATGAATGTGCACTACCACTTTTAGGACTTTAATCCGGTAGTACAACTTTTGATAGTGCGGAGATTCGAATCACAGAGCTAAGCCTAAATCTTTGTAATACACATATAACATAAGTGGTTGAGCATAAATTTAAAATAAGTGGTTTCACAAATTTGAACGATCTTGTGTAGAAATTGCAGCCTTTTTACATAACCGTCTGTGAGGTTGATCGTCAGGACAAAGATTCAGTAAAAATAGATGAATATCATTTCGTTCACTGGCCAAAAACAACCATACCATACATTAGGGAAAATTTATCGTTCTTGGCGATCCGTTACTGTGGAATACTGCATAATGTCAAAATAAAAGACAAAAAAAGAACATACAACAGACTTTGCGGGGACGAGATGTGTTTGTCGGTTGACAATTAACAAAACCCACCCCATAAGCCGATAGTTGTCCAATTTTGAGAATCAATATACAATGCAATTATCTTGAAAACAAAGTGTTTTAGTTCTGAACATTATAGATGGAGACTCTATATATTCTAAGTTGGTAACATCTAGAAAGATATACCAGGATGTTGATGCTGAGCCAGAAGTTTATCTTCAGCACTTTTCGATTTCGACTTTCCTACTTTTTCATCGTGAAACAAAAATATTTTAAGAGGATAAGAGATCGAAAAATTTGATTTGACGACCGAAGCAAAAAAGTTAGTGAACCTAAACCTGGCTTTGGCCCTAGATTCATTATTTTGTGTACTGAAACTATAGTCCCAATGTTCAAACGAATGAGAAAAGGAGCGTTTGGATCCTTTTAATATTGTAGTCATTAAGAATGGGTGTTTATACTAATGGACAGTTGGACATGGCTATATTTTCTTGGTTGAAACGGGTTAACAACAGTTATTTTAGATTGAATATATATATACACATACATACACATATAACAAAAAATTGGGAAAATCCATTATTCAAGCATTCGTTGCTGATAACAAATTATACACATTACATAATACTTAAAGAATCAATTGAAGCTGATTATTAATAAAAATAAGCATGCGAGTGTTTGATTAAATGATCGATGAGAAGTATTTTTTTAAGTACTGCATTATGGCCTTAAAAAGCTGTACATACATACCTGAAGAGCACTGTGAGTTTCCTGAGATTTGTTGGCAAGATTTTGCAGGACACACAATCCTTATTTCTAAAACCACACATACATACGTATATATATAATATATAAATATATATATTTATATACATATTCATATATTTTGTTAAAAATGTACATGTCAATGAAATTAGAAGTTTAAACGAATAAAGTAATATTGTAATCTTTCTTTGATAATATTATTTGATTTATTTTTAAATGTTGTAATGTGTTAGAGCAACGACAAGGTTCACCGAATGTAAATTATAATTGAATCTCAGCTGGACTAAAGAGAATGACCTCGTACTTATGTAAATGTGTGTATGTTTAATCTAAAGATCTTAAATTATAATGAGGTTATTTTCCTTCTTATGAGTCAGAGATACAAAAGAAATACGGGACGACGAAGAGTATACAATTTATTGATTACTCTATATTCTATTCTCGACCCAGAGTACTATTTAAATTAGGCACGCAGCTAGCTGAATAACGATTTAAAAATATACAACAAATATAATGTTGTATGTTATATTTTCACATGAATATAAAAAAGCTTGCGTATGTTGGCGAATGGGTAGGTTAAGCAATACATACGAGTACTCGTAGCAGCCTTTAATCGTTCCCTTTATTGGATAAGCAACAGCAAAAATTTATCATACGATCTGCAATAGATCAAAGAGACAGACACTGAGGTAGTGAAAGAAAGAAAGTGAAAATTGTATGTTTTGATCACGATTATCAAAGTTGGTATTGTATACTAGTTCAAAAAGTAATTTTTTACGAATGGTAATTGAATGCGTAACTAGTACATAATTTTTGGCATAGTTCATAATGTATAGAAATGCTAAAGTTCTCGATTTCTAATAATGTTTGACACACTTTTATTGGCAACAAATTATTCTTATGTGGCAACCGTGGTCTTGAAAGTACAGATTTGGTGATTTTGGATAAGCCACTCAAGAAGTGACTTACTATACTCACCTCTAAAATAGAACTTTGGCAGTGATTGGCTGCTAAATGGGGCATTTGTATTAATTCAAGCATTGGTGATGCCAATTGCATTAGTATTAATTCTGCCACTTATGGCTTTTGCATTCATATTGGTGAAGCTTATGCCAAATGGCATTGAAGAAACTGATCCGCAGTGTCTATCCTTACTTTTTTATGTATAAAAAAAACAAAACGTCAAGGCCATCAATTATCCCTCTAGTGCCCAAACCCGCATTTAGATGGTTCAATCCAATTGAACGCTTTAGAGTCGAATGTTTATTCGTTGGGCTACACTGAAGAAATTGTGACAACCTCAATCATTTTTTAATTTTGCTTAGAATATTTTAAAAAACAGTTGTTTTGATAGTGAATTAAAATTTTCGTACAAGTCGGAACAATTTGTACTGGTTACTACATACGCTGGGAAAATTGTAATTTGTATGTTAAGCAAATTAGAAATGCACAATTTTTAAATGTAAATAATTATTTAAAATTTAACTATTACGCCTTAAAGCGGTAAAGAGTACTAGAGGGTTAATTTAGTTCTGTAATTGTGTACATATGTGGAAATATCTAACCTAAGCCAATAAACTGTTCAAATAGTTGTTCTTTCAGTTCTGAAGATTACTTTTCTGAAAAGCTCGTGCTCCTGATCTATAAAATTATTTATCTACTATATGTGCTCTGCCATGGTGGAATTCCGATAACAAAAATGTTTAATATTGCATTTGGAAGTGTAGTTGTATATTATTTACTTGTAACGAGTTAAAAGAGTTAAACTATTAAAAGACCAAATCACAAAGTCTAGTATCATATATTAGCTATTATCGATTAGCCAACAAAAAAAATAAATTCTTTAATTAAATAATATAAACATTACCTATATTTTGAACAAGCGACGAGAATCTTATATCTGCACATTATGTTTAAATATTAGAAATTTTTATTTTTCAACTGAAATCATTTTTAGGTACTATGAAGGAAACTGTCCGGAATATTGATAACAATTGAATATAACAGGACGAAATCAACCGTCGGTTTTATAAACGTCGGTTTCCTTCTAATTCCAATGTAAGCAGCTCCACAGCTGAAATTAAAATTAAATCTATAACGAAGACTATATATTAATGCTAATAAAATAAGTATCTTGACCCTGAAGACTACAAACCTAATATCATATCTGAATGACTGCTTTAAAATTGCATACACCAATAAATAACTATTAATTGAAGGGTGTTGATGATTTATCATAAAATTTGATGAAGTGTTTGGTTGTTTGAAAAAAAAAAAATGGAATTGTAAATTGTATATAAACATTACCTTCTGGATCTTTTGATATGACTGTAGTACTGCGATCAACAATTCCTTTTTTATCTTCTAAAAAAAACAAAAATAAATAAATTTCATAATTGAAAATGCAATAGTGTGTGACTCGATTTGAAATCCCAAGAGAACATAACTATATTTTCGAATTTAAAAAGCATCATCGTCACCTTTCGCAGAAACGAAAGGATTGGATGAGTTTATAGTTAAATCTTGTTTTACTTTTAAACATTAATTAATGTGCAACATAAATATATTAAGAGTATTGCGCTAAAATGATCATTGTGAAAATAAATAAGCAAATTTTGAACAAAATTCATCGATTTTGGGATATTGGCTTTTTTTTTGGTTACGAGTGAAAAATAATTATTGGTTATATTGTGTAAAAGCTAAATGTAGAGAAGCTTAATATTCTTAAAATGCTAGTTATTTAGATTGTAAATATTATTCAATACTAAGTGTTAATTATTGATTTACTTAAAAATACAAAGAACGGACTTATTAAGAATTCTCGAAATGGTATCTAGTAACCACCGGTACTTTTGTGATAAATATCAAAAAAATATATATAAGGTATATATTACCATTTTTAAAATTTGTAATCAAATTGAACTTAAATCCAAAAAATATGTTAATTTACAAGTTGGTCAAGACATTTTGAATTCCATCAATATATATAATGCGGACCAAAAAGCAAATATAAATGGTTACTTTTTTACATAGTTCTCCTGAAAAAGTTTCTTCGTTCATCGGTTAAGGAGCGAACTGTCTAGTCTCGAGTTTTATTTATATTATATTTATTGGCATACCGGCATATTCAACTTTTTTTCGTTTATTATTATATAACTTAATTATATTTTGAGTTTGATCAATTGTCTATAGCATATCCATAACATTTTCGACCAAGCCATGGCAGGATAAAGTAAGTGTGCAATCAATATTTTTTAATTAACATTATAAAGACGCAAAATTATTAGATTTTGAAAAAAAAAACAAGATGAAATAATAGTTAAATAATTGAAACGCAATAAGTTACAGGCAATAAAACAATATACGACAACTATTAACAACATTAAAGAGCAAAATTAAATGCATGCAAAAGAAGAGCGGAAATTCAAAAAATTGTATGTCTTATTGCAACGAAATTGTAAAAATAATATATTTCCATTTTAAAATGATTGTCTCTGCAGAACATTAGATTCATTGTTTTCATCGTTTAATCACTCATTTAAAAACTGTTAATATATACGGGTAATCAGCTGCACAATTTCATCCTAACAAATTTAAAATAAAAACATATTCTTCAGTTTCACTTCTGGCAAGGCCAATAAAAATGTATCGAATCATTTAAAGTTGCCAATACAATTGTTATTAAACAATGTAATTGCGCCTTACCTTTCACGTCATCGTCCTCAAGAGTTGTGCTAGATGAATCAGTTGATTCCTTCACCTGGGATCCATCCCCTTTCTTGGTAATCATGCTTCTGCCTTTATGCGAGATATAATTTTTTTTTTAAACTAAAAATATATTCATATGTATAGTAGTCATAAACATACTGGAAAAATTCCTAGTGGCCAACATTGTTGTTAGTATAGCGCCTTTTAGTTTACGACGTGCGTTGAATTTTTTGAGACAATCAACAGTTTCCTGGCGATGCACTACAGAAGCCACACGTTCCCTTTGCTATTCATTAACATAAATTTAAATGAAATATTAAAAATCTAGACGAATTAGATTAAAATAGCGAATACATACACATATCCACGGATGTTTCAAGGCCTCAGCAGCTGTAATTCGCTTATTTGGATTAACAGTGAGCATTTGATTGATTAAATTTTTAGCTTCTGGTGTTACAGTGTCCCACTCAGGTGATGGGTACTAAGGAATTTAGAATTATGGAGATGAATCTGTATTATTATATTATACAAACAAGTAAAAAAACGACTTCTTTAGGCTGTCAGACACTTTTAATTTAATGTGAAAGTTCCGTTTTTGCTTAGTTTCAAATGTTACATATTATTTTGTATTTTTTTAAGTATTTTAAAGTGTTTAAAAACAAGTATCTTTTGGCACTAGTTCATTAAAAATTTCAAACTAATCAAAATCAAAAAATATGGATCTGGAGACAGTGTATTCTATGGTTATCCACTCTCGACTAAAGCGAACTCACATATTTTTTTTTTACTAAATACAATGTGATTGAAAAGTGAAAGTTACATAAAACTGTCGTTAAGCGACAATTGAACCTATTGATACATTTTCTTGTATCAAAAATTTTAATTTAACCCAAAAAAAATTTTTTTTCAAAATTATTATATTATTAAACGAATTAAATATATTACTTACATCGTAGGCTCCCGCCTTAATTTGTGAGTACAATCGGTGTTGATCCTCATCCCAAAATGGTGGATAGCCCACAAGCAAAATGTACAGAATGACACCTATAAATATGAAAGTATGTTTTGTTTATCTGTAGCTAATAGTTTATATTGTTAGTATATAATAAAATTTGCTTACCGCATGCCCATATATCTACCGATTTGCCATAAGGCTCCTTTTTCAATACTTCAGGTGATAGATAACCTGGAGTACCCGCAAATCCAAACCATGCCTGATGATCGCCTTGTACTTCAATGGCTAGACCAAAGTCAGCGAGTTTCACAGCTGCACCCTTTGCCTTACTAGCTAATAGTAAATTCTCTGGCTTGAGATCTCGATGCACCACACCATTCTGGTGGCAGTGATTAACCGATTCCAATATTTGTTGAATACAATGTGATGCATCAGCCTCTGAATAAAATTCCCGTGCAACTATATCTTCAAAAAGTTCACCACCAGTTACACTGTAAAATGCATTTGTCATTGTCAATTTAGTTTGATTTTTGGTTGATCAGTGTTATTTTTTAACCCCAAAACTCTTAATTTGCATTTATTACTTTTTAGTTAATTTGCAAATAATTAAGTGTGCAGGTTTTTAGGGAATTACATACATATTGTTAAATAACAACTTTAACTCAACGAGAAAAGGATGAACTATGAATCTCAGTAAACAATAGTCAAGTCATTGTTCTTTACTATTTCAAAAAGTTATCTTCTAAAACCTCTCATTAGTAGTAATATATGGTTACTTACAGGTCAAAAACGAGATAATGATAATTCTCCTCCTGTATGCTGTCATGTAACCGAACTGAAAATGTGTAAAAAATCACAAAAATTAAAATATGCTTTACTATGCCAGATTCCGAAATTTCATTTGAACAATATTTATGTATAACCAGATATTATTGCATTATTTATAGTTCGCGTTTTCATGAATTAAAATGGATGGAACAAATGTACTAAATGTTAAACTTCAAAATATCGACTTGTTGCATTAGTACGGAATAGACATTATGTACACGCATAAATGCTGACATATTCAGTATATGACATACCAATGTTGGGATGGTGTAATTTTCGACATATTCGTGCCTCCCGCTCCAATTTCTGAAAATCTGAAAAAAAAAAAATTTGAAAAAATATATGTATGTATATGTATGTATGTATATTTATGTCTGGTCTCTACAACAGATTCTTACCTCTTGCAGTAAGCTTTTTAGTATTAATAATCTTAGCCGCAAATTCAAATCCCGTCGACTTTTGGACACATCTTTTAACTATCGAAAAGGCGCCCCTAAAACCACAAAGGTTGTGATGATTAATTATGTTTTTAAACTTTTACAGCGTGTACATACTTTCCAAGCTCTTCCTTAATATCATAGTTATCGGAGAAACGCGTACAGGCTGCTGGAGCAGCCATCGCGATTGCACACTTGAGAAAATCTATTGTGTGTGTTGCTTATAAGTTGAGTTGCACTTAACCGACTAGAGTGTTAGCAATTTGAGAAGAGTTGTTGCCCCTTTGCGATTTCGTTCCTTGACTAGACTCTGTTTTTAATTGAAGATCAACATATCATTAAATTTCGACGCTTCTGTACATAATATAAAAGCTAAAGTTACACACATACATATGTACAAATAAATCAATATAGCATACCAATGTGCATATAAATACACTTGTAAATTTAAAAGTTAAACCAGAGTTCGGTCTTCTTACATACACATATATTATAAGGAAATTTCGTTGTTTTCTTTTAACTCTTAAAGTTCACACAGAACATTTCAATAATCCAAGCAATTGTTGAATATTTATTTGACAATCAGACTGAATTTAGTATTAAATCGATTTTCCTCAGTCTTGCCATATTATGGTCACACTACAAAGTAGTATTTTGTGTATTTTTAAGTAAGCCAAAATATCCACCAAATATAGCATCTAGTGCAATAAAACATGTTTATGTATGTACCTCTTTATGCATATATGTATGTATGCAGATATTTAAAAATTAAGAATACACAACAAATATTTATTTTTGTATAAATATCGAAAAGCAAGAGGCACACATCCATATGAATGTACGGATGCGTATATTTTGGTCTTTTTCACTCGGTCAACAGATGGTCAACCTGTTATTCTTTTAACCACAGATAGGAACACCAAGCAAATAATAACTATTGTTAATAATCAAATTTTATTATTAGCAATTGTCTTCATTGTCATTGTGGCAGAACACGATGTACATTTGAATGTGTGTACTTATTGTTATTATTTCGTTTGCATTAGACTACATTTCTTTAAGGAACAAAAAACCAGATTGAACCAACCTTTGCAGGCAATTGGTTTTACTGGAAGTCAGTCAAGACAGTCGTATTCTCACATAAACACTGGCATATGTACATATGTGAGCGATTTAAAATTATTCAAAATAATATTTTTCATTTGTATTTTAATACACACTTACATACACGTATGTATGTATGTACATTAGTATGTATGATTGGACGGCATACTAATGCCAATTATCATATTATGCAAGTGGACGGCGCACATTAATAGATCACAAACGAGGACATAAGGAACCACCAGAACCTAACTTGTTGCAAACGCACATATGTACATATGTACATATGTACGTGTATGCATATATGTATATGTGTGCATTTACTTAACTACCCACATATGCACATTCCTAAAAATAAATATGTATTTCCAGGATGTAACACGGCTAGTTTTAAAATACGTAAACGTAATACACATTCAAAAATATACATAGTACTTATATACATACATATGTGCATATGTATACACGTCTGTACGGCTGACATACAAATACAATTTAGCCTCTTACTTCCATATTCCATTTTCGCCGCGCATGTATTTACACACATACTTATGTACATGTTTCCCATCGTTATTCCAATTGCCTTTAATAAGTCTATCCACATCAACAGAGAGGACATCAAAATACGAAAACAATTACAAATGTACATACATACATACATATGTTCAAATCGTGCATAGATTTGGAATAATCGCAGTCCAACATAAATTCATATGAGGTCCATAGTATATTCATATATATGTACATGTGTACATGCCATGTATGAAATAGAACTGTTATACGTTAGCATTATTATGTGGACAAAACGCATACAAACTGTCATACGAAAAACTATTTATTTATATTAAAATGCGTAAATACAAAAACAATAATGAACATATTTAAATGTACTGATGCAAAACTATTAAAATAAGTGTGTGTACATACATATGTATGCACATATGTTTGTATACGGAACAAAAAACTTAGTGCATTTTTTAAATACATTTGTATGGGTGTAAATATTTAAAAAACTACTAAGTTTTATGTACTGCTTCGAATTCTCCTTTAATAATTGTGCTTTATTCGCATTTGCTTCCCTTTAATATCCCAACTACAATTACAATATACAAAAGAATATGGTGATGGAAAATTCAATATACATATGTATATGTATATTGTATATATATACATACACATATAAATAGGACGTGATATTTAGAGAATATGAATGAGCGACAATTTAACTTACACGTTTATGTTAATATTTCTAGAAATAAATTTAATTCGAATATAGTGTAAAGATGATTTAATTACTTAAAATTCCAATTTTTCCCTTTTTAAAGCAAAAGATACCTACATATTGTATACGCATGTACATACTCACATACATATATACATATTCACATATGTATTTACATTATACATATGCACACATTTATAATTAAAGGAGTGAATGGGTTGGTGTGAGTGTATATGTATATGCAGTTATATATGTATGTACTGACAATCATAATTTTGTGGCTGGCTGGATGCTATATTTGTATTTGAATATATTTTGAATTTAATGGAAAACACAAACACTATGTATCTAGAATCTATGTACATATGTACACATGCATGTACAAAAATGAAATCGAAAAGTCAATTTACATATCTAATAATTTGAGAATCATATATGCAATTCACACATACAAATATAAATATATCTAAGAATGCGCAAAACTGTCTATAAAAGTAAAAGTATGTATCCATAAATACATATGTATGTATCTACATACAATTTGTGTTACACTAATGTACGTATATGTATGTAAATATACATGGTATGCGAGACCAGACCACACGCGACTTATGTATTCGTACAACGAACTGTGTTGTATTGCAGAACGTCTGTTTGTTAGGAAAGCGAATTCAATACTGATAGCTTTTAATACCAAGTCAGCATCAGGAGTATGATACTATAACGGTGCATATCTACGTATGTATGTATATATACATACATACATAATTATACAGTACAGTTCTGTATCTCACAGTATTCTGAGACCGTTCGTATACTCGCTTTGCGTTAACATTGGAATATTGAGCTGCGAATGCATTGGTAGTCCGTTACTCACGGGAGAAAGTCTCCACATTTCTAACGCATGCCTAAGGTAAAAGCTTTTTCCTTTTTCAAACTACATCGGGCTTTAAAAATTTTAATCGAAATAATCGATAACATTTCAATAATAGTGGTAGACCCAAAAAAAAAATTCAGTTAATGAGCACATGTGCAAACATTTGTACATATACGGGACTAATTTAATAATATAATTATTTTCAGAATACAGCTTAAGTGAACGTTTACTGACTACTAGCAATAATTTAATTTTTCGCACAACAGTTTTTGCAAAAAAGGGGGTTATTTTGTAAAAATAAATAAAGTTTTGGTGAAAAATCAATAAAAAAAAAAAAAATAATTAAACTAATCGTTTGGTACAGTAAAAAATTCGGATCGAATCTAATATGTTGAATTTGTTGCTGAACAAAAAATAATCGAACAAAATTGATTTAATTTGAAATCGGTATGATGTCTCTGAATACATATTTTAAAAACTACCCCATCACTAATGAAGTGTGCCCAAACTGTGGATTGTGGAAATGGTATATTATTGTTGTACAAAATTGTAATTTTTAAGTTTAACTGACGGTCACGCTGTTCTATATTCAGAAAATAAAAAAACTATTTGATTGTTGGTAGAAAATTATCGTTGATTACAAATATTTGGCTTAAATGTTTAAAATGTTCTTATAATTAACATCGGATCATTAGTTGGCCATCATCGCAAGGGCTGAAGTGATTTTTGTTTTAAACCCAATAGGTTTGGTCATCCCTACGACCAAAAACATTAACTGGGCGAGGCGATGTATACATTAGAAGAGCAATTTAGACAGCTGGGTGTAGTTAATAGTAGATGTGAAGATGAATGTGTGCGAACAGGTAAAGTAGCGGCTTTAGTGGACAATTTGCAGCAAAAAGTGAGTGCTGAGCACAGTTGTATTCATAGTAAGATAACAAGTAAAACAACACCAATAATTCCGCCAAAGCCTTGTGGAAAATCAATTGAAATGCCCCAGGTGACAAAATACTTTAATTATCTTGCAAATAGTTTAGATATTTTTATATACATCTATATACATTATTAGGTACCACTCAGCAAACAAGTTACGGATACTCAAGAGCCACTGTATTCTCAGCCACTACAGAGTTTAGAATTGGTTGCAAATAAAGAAACCGCAAAAGCATCATTACTTTTGCGCAAACAGCCATTATATGGTACTCAAAATGGGGAGAAAATGGGGAGTAGTCAATCGACATTGGACAATCCAGCAGTGTTGGAACAGCAGCTAGAAGCCTTGGCGTATCATAAGCTTCAGATGGAAAAGAGAGGTCTTTTAGATTTCCAAGTGCAAACGAAGTGTAAACCACTCACAAACATGTCATCAACATCTCTAAGTGCCCGCAATTTAACAAGCCAAATTGCTTACGGCGGCGATCTCAAGAAAACAATACCAGATGATATATTGAAATCGATAAACTCTCGCTCTGAATATAGTAACACTGTACTTTATTCGAATATACAACCATCATCTACTCATAAAAGTAAGTCAGAACTTAATATACATAGATACATTTTATCGTATAAAAGTATAACTTTTTTGTAAGTCGGTAATGTGATTCATTTTATTTATTTATTTAATGTCGACTATGATCAGTCGAGATTGAAGAAATCATAATACAGAATTATGATTAGAAGAGTCAATATATAAAATTATGTTAAATAAATATGTTAATAATTTAAAATTTAAATCTCTCAACTCTGCACAAGTAATATGGCTCAATTTAACATTTGTAATTTTTTGTATTTAAAACAAAAGAAAATTATGAGATACATTTATGAAAATATTATATTTACGAATAATGCCGACATACAAACAGTGTACTCAATACGATTAGGTCCGTAGAACTTTGATCTCAAAAAATTATAAAACAAAATTTCAAAAATAAATTTAGGTGACCGATATTTTAATGACTTCTTCTAGTATAGACTAAAAATATTTGGAGTAAAATGTAAAAACTAAACAAATTTTTGAACATAATTTATTTGTTTCTCGAAAATACTTTGTTCAAGCGACATTGGTTCGATTTATATGAAACCTGTGAGAAAACCACTTTCATTAGGGATAAAAGATATCAAAACAGAAATATTCAAACAATAATACTTCAGCTGCAGTTTTCCTTCAGTAAGCAGATTGTATTGAGTCTGTCTGTCTGGTTGAAAACCAATATCTCAGAGACTATTTAAAAGTGGGTAGCGAATATTTTCACAAGGCATAAGTCGTAATATATAGCATTGTCGTTCTCTTCACATTTGTTTTTTTTTTTTTTTTGTGTCTGAAAGATAATGTAAAATAAATAAAGGGGCCTTCTAGGTAGTGCTACACTGTAGATTTCTTATTTGACTTAAAGGACATTAAAAAAAAAAATTATTTAACTATAAAAATTGAAAATGTGAATTAATCATATGAAATAAGAATGCAGGATAAATTTTACTTTAGTTAATTAGTTATTTATTTATATAATAGAAGAAATCGATTTAGGCAACACAACATAATACTTTTTTTTTATAGAAATAAAGTTTTTACAAGAATTCCAAGAAACTTACGTAATATTTCACATCAAAATTATTGAAGAGTTGACTAACTTCAACATTATGAGTGTTATAATAATGTTTTTTGGGCTTATTTTAATTATAATCAATTAACTATAACTACAGTTGTATATGCATTGTAGATTTGGACTTGAATTATTTACCCACGGAGCAATTGCCTGGACATCTATCAATTTGTACGACGTCATTGTCAAAAAAGGATATAGACGACGAATTAATTCCACCACCAAGTCCGGTGAGCTCTTCATACAGCGAACTTCGACGTGCAAATGATGTCTTCAATAAAGCAATAGTAGATTCACAAAAAAGTAGTGCAATCCAACTGCACATAGCTGCTTATGAAAACTATGCAAATCAGTGTACACAGAATACAACTTCTAAGGTAAGCCGTCATCCTTTTCAATAATTTGTACAAAATTTATAAACCGAAGAATTTTGCATATACAACACGAACACCAAGGTTAATGGTTGCTTTGCTTAATGACGTTTTCATTAACAATAAAAGAAAAATATATATTTTTATACCCGCAACCAATAGTGTAGAAGGGTAGTATAACTTAGTGCCAACAGAAAATGTATGTTACAGGCAGAAGGAGGCATCTCCGACCCCATAAAGTATATATTCTCTTGATCATTGTCAACAGCCGAAACAATATAGCCATGTCCGTCTATCTGTCTGTATGAACACCTAGATCTTAGTAACGACAACAGCTAAGGACACCAAACTTGGTATACAGTACCAGTGTATGCGTATCGTATCATATGTATCGGACAATTAGGACAACTTTCTTTTTACTTTTTTAAATTATTTGTTTAATTTATGAATAGTATTAGCGGAAACGCTTTTAAAAATGGGAAAAAAAGTTCATATTTGTTAAAAAAAAAATTCCAAAGTAAGCTGCAAATTTTGTAGCAAATGCTAAGAAAAACTACTACAATAAGTTGTGAACTTTCTTTGTTCTTATAAGAACGTTAAACACCAAGTAGTCTAATGATACTTAAAGGGTACGTCGTCGTGTCGCACATGCTTCAGTGCATGAGTTCGAGTCCTTGTGAAATTTTTGACCCTTACAAAAAGAAAATTTAATTAATAGGTTTGTCAAATATTTTAGAAATATTTTCGGGTGCTTTCAAACTGGCATGTTCCGAGGATTTGAAAAAACCTTGGCATAAAAATATTTTATCGGGAGGGGATTGCTTTTAAGGGGATGAAATTGATTTAGAAGAATAAATAAAGATTTTACATTTTAAAAACAAATTCTCCTTTCTTTTTGCCCACAGTAGTATAATCTATTTTGACATATGGACAGTAGTTATATATCTCAGTCGTTAAGTCGCAAACCGTCAGATGGCGCTTAACTACTGGCAGTTAAGTAGTTTTTGTTGTTTTTATATCCGTTATCCATAGAATAGAAACGTATTATAACTTAGTGCCAAATAGAAGGAGCGTTACCTCTGATCCCAAAAGTATATATGTATATTCTTGATCACCGTTAAGAGCTAAGACGATATAGCCATGTCCGTTTTCCTTATTCGTTTAAAACACCTATATCTGAGAGCTTAGCTACCAAATTTAATTAAACACGTATTACTGTTTCACGCAGATGAAGAGTATTTTAGATTTCGAATTGAAAAAATTAATAACAGGCGTAATTTTAAATCAGGAGTCTTGATATAATAATTAATAAGTAAGAAAGCTACAGTCGAGAGTGCTCGCCGTAAAATACCCGCAACCCATTTCGAGAGAAAAAAAACTTAATTGATATTTTAACAAAAAATAAAATATACTGAAATTTGTTTTTATACCCGCTACCCATAGGGTAGAAGGGTATTATAACTTAGTGCCAACAGAAAATGTATGTAACAGGCAGAAGGAGGCATCTCCGATCCCATAAAGTATATATATTCTTGATCAGTGTCAACAGCCGAGACGATATAGCCATGTCCGTCTGTCAGTCTGTCCGTCTGTCCGTCTGTATGAACACCTAGATCTCAGAGACTATAAGAGCTAGAGCTACCAAATTTAGGGACAGTACTCTTATAGGTCCTACGCAGATCAAGTTTATTTTAAAAGTTGGATGCCACGCCCCTTTCCGCCCCCAATAGCCAGTAAAAGCCGTAATAAAAGACCTAGAGCATTGAATTTTTGTATGCTTAATAATAATTATATTCTCAATGATTTCTGTGAATTTGGTTGAGATCGAATGAAAAACAAGGAAGTTATTAAAGAATCAATTTTATATGCAAAATTCACTTGCAGCTGCCCGCGCTTTGTTTTAGTTGACAGTGTGACCATGTCGGTATGCTATGGATTTTTATACCCGCTTTTTTCAAATATATACAAAAAAACTAGTTTCAGTATATTTGGTATATTTTTTGTTAAAATATCATTTAATTTTTTTGTTTTCTCTCGAAATGGGTTGCGGGTATCATACGGTCGAGCACTCTCGACTGTAGCTTTCTTACTTGTTTTGTATGTATTTGAAAAAATCCATAACATAGCGATATGGCCACTCTGTCAACTAAGCAAACAAAGCGTGAACAGCTGTATGTGAATATTGCCTTTAAAATTGATTCGATCTCAACCAAATTCACAGGAATCATTGAGACTATAATTATTATTATGCATACCAAAATTCAATGCTCTAGGTCCATTATTACGGCTTTTACAGTTTTTGGGGGCGGAAAGGGGCGTCGCAAAAACCTATAACAAACTTGATCTGCGTAAGACCTACACGATAACTGCCACCAAATTTGATATCTCTATGTCAATCACACAATTAAAACGTTCATATGCATTGGGCACATTTATTTTGATAAATAATTTAACAAATAGCTTTTGTTCTACTTATCCGATTTTTACCAAAATTACAGGGAATATTAATAGTATTAAGCACAGATGGCTTACCAAATTACACATCATTAAACAAAAAACTTTTGGAGTTATACGCGATTTACATAAAAAACCGTGACTTGTTCTAGATTTATGCATATTGTGGGCGAAGGGGGCGTGGCATCCAACTTTTGAAATAAACTTGATCTGTGTAAGGAATGCCGGAATCTATGCACCAAATTTGGTGTCTCTATGTCTTATAGTCTCTGAGATCTAGGTGTTCATACGGACAGACAGACGGATATGGTTATGTCGTCTTGGCTGTTGACATTGATCAAGAATATATATACTTTATGGGGTCGGAGATGCCTCCTTCTGCCTGTAACATACATTTTCTGTTGGCACTAAGTTATAATACCCTTCTACCCTATGGGTAGCGGGTATACAAATAAAACAGTTGAATGTCGAATATTTTACAAGCACGATTCGAACTGAGGTACCGATGCACACTGTTACACGCATGCCGCTTTCCGTGCAGTTGCAAAACTTCACATACACACGCATGCCGATATGCACCAGCGTGTACATATACACACACCTACATAGAAACGAAAGCTAGATGTATATTTAACAGTGAATTGCATTTATTATTCTTGCAGTATTATTCTGGCAAAGCATGTGCAGACTACTATGGCTATGGTGGATTGTCACAGGTAAATATATAAAATTTGTATATCAACATATATTTATGCCATAGGGTCAACCTAAATATATTTTAGATTTATAGCAACAAGAAATGTAACCCCTAAATGTAATTTATAAAGCTGGTTTTAGTTTTGGGAACGGTCTGATCCACCCTAATTTTGGGACACACAATAGTAATTATAGCTCAAATAATTCCGAGCTTTTTTAATTAAAATTAGTCTATTATTTTATTTCATTTAAAATAAATATTCATTTACCAAATATTCTCTCAATACATGTACTACATACGTAGTATGTGTTGTATGGTTAGTGATATAACAGAAATGAATTACATTTAAAAATGTAGTATATATTAATAATTAACATAAAATATGTGTACATACACATATGGTCGAAATAATAGTTGAGATTTTTTTTTTTTTAAACATCTTATTTCTTATTTATTTTTCCATAATTACCAAAAAAATTAAAAGGGTTTCAAATCATGTTGTATTCATAGCTAAAATATAAAAAGATTGGCTTCGATAGCATAGAAATTAAAAAGAAATGGAATTATGTCTCTGAAAACTTCAATTTCGGTTGGAAATCAAAATAGGTGTACCCATTTAACTTAGTTCATAATATGTACACATATGGTCGCGATAATAGGTGCGAATTTTTTTTTTTTTTAAACATCTCATTTTTTATTTATTTTTCCATAATTACCAAAAAAACTGAAAGGGTTTCAAAACATATTGTATTCAAAACTTAAGTCATTCTGGTATGCATAGACGACAAACACCTGCCCATTAAAAGCAGCCCCATACCATGAGGACACCACCTCCATGCTTTACAGTTTTTTGGGTGAACCCTATATGAAATTCATTGCCTTTAGGGCGACGAATATTCCAAAAGACATCATTCCCAAACAAATTGGTCTTTGTTTCGTCGCTCCACAATATATTACGCCATTTGTTCTGACCCACCGGGCCGCACCAGGTCTTACGATCCAATGTAAATTTTTTCTCCATCTGTAAATTTGCTGATCGGAACCTTACGAGCTATTCTTCCTGGTAGATTTGCAGTTTGTAAACGACTTCTTACGGTTCGTGAAGATATAACATTATAAATTTCATTAGGAATTGACCTGGAAGTCATGAACGGGTCGCGTTTTACGAGGGTAACGATGTAATCTTCAGTAAATTATGATGTTTTTCGGGAACTTGGCTGAGTTCTTAAACCACTTTCAGGCTTTAATGCATTTGTGACAAAGTTTTGTGAACGTCTCATGACCTCAGCAATTTATTTAAAGGTTTTACCCTCATTTCAAAGACTTCGAACGAGTCCGCAGTGCAGTGAGGTCCACGACCCATCTAATGTAAATTTATTTATAAATAATCTCACAAATAGTTGCATTTCCTTTATACCTTATCTTCTGCAAACAAATATTTATCTTAAATCTTCCCAACTCAAAGTTATTCTAAATGCACCTATTTTGATGGCAGCCCGAATTCGTAGTATCAGCAGAAAATCGCTTTGCAATATTTCTCAACTTCAAAATAATATCATGAAATCACGAAATTCAGTTCTTAACAGTGTTACCATATATTTTTGTATCAATAATTGAAAATTGACAGTGTTCACACCTATTGTCGCGACCATATGTGTACATATCATAAGAATGAAATGAAAGCAAAATTAATCAAATTGAAAAATAATTGCAAATAATAAATAAATGTGACAAAAAAAATTATATAATTAAAATAAATTTAAAAAGAGGTACATATATACATAAGCTTCAACATAGTAAGGAATTGGCTTGAACCTGGGTAGCACCCTTGATAGTCGCTCCACCACAATACCACCAGAGCCAGCGCACCTATGCGGCCGCGAGTAGGCGAGACTTGCGTTTCGAAAGAACAAAAATAACTTGCGCTAGCCGCTTGTCCTTCAGTTGCTAAACTTCATATGCTCACGCATATTAATATGCGCAAGCATGTACGTCCACAAATTTACATATATGTACATAGAAACGAATGCACAGCGCAACGAAATACGCCCACGCTCATCGTTCTGCATTTGATCTGCGACTGAACTGAGTCTGTGCGGTCGCTACGCGCTGCGTTCGAACGACGAATTTCGAAATTAGCCGAAAGCTTTGAGGTTCCAATAGGCTTTGCTGGGGTTGCAATCAGTGATGCCCTTTTTTTTAGAGCAAAGACAGAACCAAAACAAACAGCTAAAAAAGCGGAATTGCAGGGAGAGAAACCTGTTCTGTCATTAAATTTTTGTTGGCAAAGCTCACTGACAGAGACAATTGGGCTATGCTGACCAACAAATAGTCAAAGCTTTGCCTCCTGCTCAATTGTTTTTGTTGGCAATTGAACAAAATCAATTGTATTTTTTTGCACAAATCCCTCCATTTACAATTACTGCAAAACACACATGTTAATTCGGTTGGATCCTTCATAATCCAATCCTTGAACTCCGGGATTTGCAGCCAGGCATCTCGAACCTTTTGCTTATAAGCCTCTTTCTAAGCAAATTTATGAATTTTCCTCAACGAATTTCAAAATATTGGCGATAAAAGACGCCAAATTTGGGTGTGGACTTTAGAGAGAAATTATATAAGTCAATATTTATTTTTAATATTTTACCAGCCGAACTCAATTAAAACATCATTTAAAATGTAGTAAAAGTAATATTAAAAAAAGTCTGGTTAAATTTACTAAAAAAAACTGGAGTTCTTGCTGCCCGCTGTTTTCGATTTTTTCCCGCAATCACACTCCAAAATAATTTGACTAAAAAAACGGAAATGAAAATGAATAAAAAAAATTCGATGAGTTGACAAATCTATGTATTGTATGGTTAGTGGTTATATGTAATTTATGTGGTCAACCGATTTCATTATTTGAAATTGTCTTGGAATCAAGCACATTTGAAGCTTTGATGCTTGTTCTTTGTTTTAGAGTTCTTCTGCTTATGATTCGATATATGAGCCTATAAATCCGCGACTGTCCAACGATGTACCGCCCCGAGCTAGTTTTAGTTTGTATGCCAATATTAATCAAAGCAGTGTGCTTCCGACTAGTTCGACATATGGAGACAAACCTTTAACCAAAAATTGTGAAAACACTGTCGGAAATTCAACTGAGCGTCTGTCGATCAACGACGAAACTATGGAGCCGAGTGGTAGCACTAACTTTACAAAAAGGAATACGATTAACGATAATCACCGCCACTATCATTTAACATCGATTGATTCGGTAGATGAAGTGGAGAATTATGGTACGTATATCGACATAAACAAAATTATTTTATATCAAGCTACGGAAGGTACTATTAGACTCTAATTTTATCAAAATTTTAAATGTAAATTAAACAAGTACGGATTCAAGCTTCACTGTAGTTTCTTAAAGTTTGGTAGCCATCAGGAAAAGAAATACAACTTCGCTTTCAGGTATGCAATAATAGGGTCCAAAATATTTTCACCACAACCGTAATTTAGAAATAAATTGAAAACTATTTTTAAATAATTATTTGTAGTTGCAATATTTCTGTTTCTAAAATACAATTATTTTCAATTGATAAATATGGATTTGCAAGGATTGTCAAAAATGGACGACAATGGGTTATAAGTGTTTTTTGTTAATTATATCAAATCCAAAGTTATATAGATTTCAAATCGCAAATATTTGCGAAGTCAAAACTTTTTATAAAAACTATTTTTCATTGCTATTTTATTTAAGAATTAATGGTTTACAAATATTATTAAAAATAATCATTTTCGATGCTATACAATTACCAGCCAACTTGATCCTTTTTTATTTTGTTAAAAAATATTTTTAAATTGGATGTTTTTTTTACCCGTATACATAGGTTGACTTAGTGTCAACAAAAAATGTATGTAACATGCAGAAGGAGGCATCTCCGACCAGTACGTGTACTGTACGTTTTTTTTAGCAAGTTTAACAAGTTTGCTAATTTCTTCTTTTCGGAACGTACTTACATTGATCAAATTGGTTTTTTTCTTACGATAAGTTTTATTATTGTGTCAAAATAGCAACAACACGACTCTGCATTAATATAGGACAATTGAAGGATTATATGGTACACGTTGTGTAGCAACTCGGACTTTGAGTCGATTATTCCGTCAGTCAGGACAAACCCCTATTAATAAAGGCATAAACTATATACATTTTTTTGGTTTATTAGGACGTTGCTTTAACTGCGGAGATCGCGTTTTGGGTGAGAGCAGCGGCTGTACGGCAATGGATCAAATTTATCATATTTCATGCTTCACATGCACCGAGTGTAAAATCAACCTACAAGGAAAACCTTTCTATGCTTTGGATGGCAATCCGTTTTGTGAATATGATTATTTACAAACGTTGGAGAAGTGTTCTGTCTGCCTGAAGCCAATTTTGGAACGTATTCTAAGGGCCACTGGAAAACCATATCACCCACAATGCTTTACTTGTGTTGTATGTGGCAATAGCTTGGATGGTAAGCGAAGTTAAATTCAAGTGAATTCATTTAAATACTTGCAGACTTTTTTTTGCATGCATATTGTGTAAAATATCACATAAGTCTAGTAATTTTTCACTGACCAAAACAATTATTAAAGTGGCGATTTTTTATTTATTTTTTTTTTCAATGTAAAAAATTAATTTTTTATGTATTTTTTTTTAAATATTTTTTTTGTATCAACATTGGTTTTTATTATTTAAATAATTATTATCTTATTAAATAATTTTCTTGGTTGTATTCTTTACTTTGCGACTTATAATTTACAAATATTTACATTGATATCTATCAATATTTATGATTAGAATGTACTTGGGGTGTTAAGTCATTTGCTTAATTTAATGTTTGTGTTACTAGATATATTAAGCATATTCAAGCATGTTTGATATGTTTGAGGAGGTTGGAATGGATAAACATTGAAGGTTGGTGTGTTTAAATATTTGTTGTGTTTGGTATTTGAGTTATTTTCGAGTGTCCGAGTCTGAGTCTTATTATTATTGTTTGGTCTCTACGTGAGAGGTGTAATAAGGTTACTTTAAAAATATTGTAGCTATTAAGTTAGTGAGGGTTATTTGTTTGGTAACAGGTTGATGTTTGCATCAAATTATATTGCATTTTTGTGTGGTGTATGGTTTTTAAGTCTTGTCTTGTTTTAGAGCGTCTCAAAGTTGTGTCTGTCACTATTTGGCTTAAATCTCATGGAGGTGTGGTTTGAGTGTGTACTTTTGTGGATTGCCAGGGTAGGTTGTGAGTTATGCTAAATTTTATTATTTAGTTTATGTTGAGCTGTATTGTTGTCGTCTTGGTGGCCAGTAGGATTTTAATATTTTATTTATTGGAGAGTTTTTTGCTGCTATCAAGCATTTTATAAGGTTGCACGTAAGGAGTTCACGTCTTTCTTCTAATGAGGCAACTCTCGCTCCGTACATGATGATTTGATCCATTATTATCTGTGCTTAATACTATAAATATACCCTGTAATTTGGTAAATGTCGGATAAGTAGAACAAAAGTTATTTGTTAAATTGTTTATCAAAATAAATGTGACCAATGGACATGGACGTTTTAAGTGAGTGAATGACCTAGAGATATCAAATTTGGTGACTGTAATCGTGTAGGTCTTACGCAGATCAAGTTTGTTTTTGATTTTTGCCACTCCTCTTTCCGCCCCCAAAAACTGGAAAAGCCGTAATAATGAATCTAGAGCATTGAATTTTGGTGTGCATAATAAAAATTATAGTCTCAATAGTTACGGTGAATTTGGTTGAGATCGAATGAAAAACAGGAAAGTTTTTCAAGAATCAATTTTATAGGTAATATTCATTTGTTTATTTTGTTGACAGTGTGACCATGTCGGTATGCTATGACTTTTTTTTTCAAATATATACTAAAAACAAATTTCAGTATATTCTTCGGTATATTTTTGTTTACCTATAAATATATATATATATATAGGTTGCGGGTATCTTACGGTCGAGCACTCTCGACTGAAGCTTTTTCACTTGTTAATATTGGGTTACTGAAGATATGTCAATATTTGTTAGCGTGCTGTGTGTGTTGTGAACCGTTATTTAATAGGATGTAGTTGGATTGGGCCATAGGTTTCCAAGTATTTTGCCTGTAGAGTTGTCGGTCTTTGAATCCCAGTTTTTGTGCCAACCATATATATCGCATATATCTGGCTGAACGGCCCATTTGGAACACCGAGTAATCATTGGTTGCGGAAGGTGTCCCCTCGGCGATCGGCCCTGGCGGGAAATCTTATGTTATTAAAACATTTTCGTTCTTACCAGAGTTGTTTGTCAGCGGTACACATTCCACTACTATTTTAGTGTTTGGTAGATTTAGGTTTTTGTGTTTGTGTTAAGTCTAGTGCTTTTTAGAGCAGTAGACAGGATTTTTTTTTTGTCTTTAGGGTATAGTCTTAGCTTATGATCTTCTATTAATTGAAATGAGTATGGTTTATTTACTATAATTATATGCTCGATATTAATTTCTGCTGGATCGATTTGTTTAACGTGGTGTGTAGATGTTGTTGTAAATATTGTTGTGTATTTGGTTTGAGCACTAATTTAATTAAATTTCCTGCTTGCAAAATTGAATCTAAAAAAATAAAAAAGGCAAGCCATTTCCAAAGAGGTTTTTGTAGAATTGTCCTTTATTACAAGCCCGGAAAGTAGTATTAAGGCACACATTTCAGTCAATTTTGTCTGTATAAATTTGATATTATTGCATCTACCTTATCCAAAATTTGGTGTTTGTTATCAACAGAACTCATATGAGATCAGTTTTCGTCAAACACATTACAAAATTACCTTGGTTTAGAATTCTTAAGTGACTAAAACTATTTAAAGCCGTTTCTATTATATTAAATTTACAAAAAGTTAAATAATTAATGAAATTTAAGAAACTTTTCTAATACATAATAATTAAAACAATCATAACAAGTAAGAAAGCTACAGTCGAGAGTGCTCGACCGTATGATACCCGCAACCCATTTCGAGAGAAAAAAAACTTAAATGATATTTGAACAAATAATATACCAAATATACTAAAACTTGTTTTTTTTGTATATATTTGAAAATAGCGGGTAACAATCCACAACACCTACATGGTCACACTGTCAACTAAACAAACAAAGCGCGGGCAGCTGCAAGTGAATTTTGCATATAAAATTGATTCTTTTATAACTTCCTTGTTTTTCATTCGATCTCAAAGTGTCAACAGCATAGACGATATAGCCATGTCCGTTTGTCTGTCCGTATGAACACCTGGATCTCAGAGACTATAAGACATAGAGACACCAAATTTGGCAAAAAGGTTCCTTCATACCCTACGCATATCAAGTTTATTTCAAAAGTTGGATGCCACGCCCCCTTCGCCCACAATAAGCATAAATCTAGAAAAAGTCAAGTTTTTTTTTTGTAAATCGCGAATAACTCCAAAAGTTATTTGTGTAAAGTTGTGTAATTTAGTAGGCCAACTGTGCTTAATACTCTTAGTATACTCTATAATTTTGGTAATCGGATAAGTAGAACAAAAGTTATTTGTTAAATTATTTATCAAAATAGTTGTGCCCAATGCATATGGACGTTTTAAGTATGTGAATGACCTAGGTCTTATGCAGATCAAGTTTGTTTTAGATTTTTGCCATGCCCTTTCCGCCCCCAAAAACTGTAAAAGCCGTAATAATGGACCTAGAGCATTGAATTGGTCGAGAATTGTGAATTTGGTCGAGATCGAGTATATTCTTTGGTATATTTTTTTTTAAATATTAAAACTTTTTGTTTTTTCTTGAAATGGGTTGTGGTTATCATACGGTCGAGCACTCTCGACTGTAGCTTTCTTACTTGTTCATCAATTGAATAATATAATTTGTATTTATAGCGATTCCATTTACGGTTGATGCCACTAATCAGAATTATTGTATTGCTGATTTTCACAAGTGAGTGACATCTTCATTTATTTTTAGACATATATGATACTAAGAATTAACCTTAATTTGGGTTTGGGTAGAAAATTTGCTCCACGATGCTGTGTATGTAAAGAGCCAATTTTGCCGGAATCTGGTCAAGAAGAAACTGTCCGAGTAGTTGCCCTAGATCGAAGTTTTCATTTGGAATGTTACAAATGCGAGGTGAATATAAATTAAATATTACTTGTTTTACTGTTTCGACTAAAATTCGAAATTTCTCTCTAACACAGGACTGTGGTCTCTTATTATCTTCGGAGGCTGATGGTCGAGGATGTTATCCACTGGATGATCACGTTTTATGTAAAAGCTGCAATGCTCGACGCGTACAGGTTTTGACAAATCATATGACTTAGTTTCGCAATATTTGTGAAGAATGCCAATTTGGACAAAATATTTAAATTAAATTACTTAAATTATATAGAAACACAACTTCTTAAATATATAAAAAATTAATCATAACACAATTTTAAAATTAATTGCTCGTTTATTCGTGTCTTGTCTTTAGTAACAAAAGATAAGTTATAATTATTTCAATTAATAATTAATAAATTTCAATCAATTTAGGATATCATTCGATATCTGTATTGTATTCACGCACCCTTTGGTTTCTTATTTGGCACAAAGCTTGTCGATTTGATGGCGCATTTGTGTTGGCCAAATAATCCAGCGACGGGTACACAACGACAGTCACTGACGGTTTCTGTCTTGAAAAGCGTGTCGGCAATGGATGATGTGACTTGGTTAAGTACCTTCTTTTGATCCGGAGTCTTTAGTTTATCAAAGTTCTGTGTGGCAAATGCCCAACCTCCATTGTTGAGTACAAAATCAATGCCCATATCATTTTCAAACTGCAATTTGGAGCGTTTCTTATTGTCCTTGCCATCCAAAGTTGCCACTAATCGAGTATTAAATCCTGTAATAAAATATAATTTGTTATAACAAGTTTTCTGCTTCTTTAAAATGTTACTCACCAACTAGTTTTTCAGCAGGAACACCTTCCAAAGCAAGGCCTTTAATAGGCGCTATCAAATGAAGCTGAGCGCCATTAAACCTGGTCAACCTTCCGGTTATGTGAGCTCGAACGAGTTTCCACTACAAGAACAGTGATTTATATTACATTATTCAATTATACACTATTATATATTTCAATGAACTCGTTTTAATTATTAGTTATGTGCCCACACATATGGAATATACAAATATTTGTGAAGACTTGCGACAATGAAATGTGGGTGGATATTAAGATATCTTCAATCTGTTTTAGCATTTTAAAAGTTTCATTTAGAATATATATGTACTTACCCAATTGCTATATTCCAAGGAATCGCTTCGAACTCCAATAATTGTCTTTGCGGCTCCGGCACGGAACGGATAGTCCAAAGCCAAACCGAACGCATTCTCATCGGACTGCGGCACAATTGATTTAACAAATCTTTCAAGTAATTTGTAAATTTCCAGCACGCGCTTATCTGAGATGATTTGCTCCACACAATTATCGCAGAAGTTTTTGGGTCCATTTACTTGAACATTTGCTGCATTGGCCTTGTAGTTGATTTTACCATTATCGCTGGTGAGCAGCGCTGGATAACGCTTGGATTCATCAAAAGCAATGACACTGACTTGCACATCGGTGAAACCACGGCTTTTCAACGCATCGCGAATCTCTGTAATGGCAGGTGCAACGAGATTTGACAGGACCTTTGGGGTAACATTGACATCGACGACAAAAACGACATCAGCTTTGGTTGTCGGCGTTTTCACAGTGAACTCTTCGCCCAGCTCACGTTGCCCCACAGCTCCGGAGCACTTGAGACAACGCGGTGGCAGCAAAACCAAACGTTTCAATTGGCTTAGAGCCGATCCGTAGGCCAAGGCAAAGGTGCAGGCAACAGATTCCTTATCTTTGTCAGGAGCAGCTTGAACAGCGCGGTCGCAGCCCTTGCGATAGGGTCGAGCATCCAATTGCAAGTAATTAATTGCCAATGTCGATTCAATGCCAAAGATCTCACTACATATTTCATTGCGCACCTCCTGTTGTTCGCTCTTCGAAGTTACTGGATTGCATTTGCCAACAGCATAATCATTTCCCAATGTAGCAGAATCGCTTGCGACGCCGCCATCAATTAACAGATAATCGTCATAGGGCTCTGCATTGCCATTGCCAAGTAATCCTCGTGTTTTGCTCGTATAGAAACCGTCAATGGTAATGTGGCAAACCCTCAAGTCTGTGGTGCATGTGACTGTTACGCCGTATTCGGAGTGAAGATAAATGTTGTAGAATTTACGCCAGGCATGAATGCCAGGTAAATGTTGAGGATATTCAACGGGTTTGCCATTCACTTTAAGTGCGACCGTATCGCTAACTTCGACAAAGTTGCCATCCCTGTCGATCAATGTGATGGCCTTCAGTTTGCTTTCGCTGCTTAGTTGAACGACGACTGTGAAATTGTTATCGACACTATCCTGAGCGAGTATATATCGACAGTTGCCGGGATATGCATAGTTGTGGCCATCAAAGGTAAATACAAACTGTCCATCTACAAGCTGGCCATGCAACTCAAACTTCTGGAAGGCAACCGAATACAGCCAGGTTGCATACAAATTTTTATTGAATGCGTTCTCCCATTTCTCATTGAAAATTGCATTAATCACGCTCGAACGGAAGGATAACAAGGCAGGCAGGTTCGCTATCTTATCCAGCCATTGTGGCAAGGAGGCGGAAGACCAACTCTCCAAATCGAAAACAGGTAAGCCACTCTGAGGCGTATTCTTCTCCAGAGTTAACCAAATGGAGCGAACCGATTGAAGTAACAGCTTGAACAATTCCTCAAGCAATTGCTCTTCATTAATAGGCTGCTGCTTTAATTTGGCCTCGATATATGCCTGGAATTTCTTCAAAAATTCTTGCGTCTCTGTTGTCTGCGGTAAAAGGTTCAATTGGGCAAAGATATTGCTCAACACTTCCAATGTTTTCTCAATCAATTTGAAGTGCTTAATTTTCTCAACAATTTCATTGCGAATAGCTTCGAATGTGGGCAATTTACTTAAATATTCCTTGAGCTCAACGACGATATCATCTGTACCATTGGCGATTGCCTTTATTATTTCTTGTACTGTTTCGCTAACTGGTTTTAACGACTCGTTGAATGCTTTCGCGTAATTCTTCAACACTGGCCCGTATTTTTCCAACCATACAACGGCGGTTTTGAAAACTTTTGTGTATATATTGATGATCTCTTCACGAAGATTCTCTAGAATTTTAGTCGCTGACGTAACAAATTGTTCCCATGCTTTCAATATTGAATTCTTCCATAATTCATGCAATTTTTCAAGTATTTCTTCAACTATCTTGTGTAAGCCGTCATAATGCTTCGCAAACGCCTTCGAAACTTCATTAATGAATGTATTTATCTTTTCAATGAGTTTTCGGCTTATTTTGGATAAAATAAAATTAATTAATAGAGTTTTATAAATATGTATATATTCACATACATATGTACATACATTTGAAATTACATAAATCATATCGATGCTAATAAAACAAGTGCTTAAACCATTAGTTGTATTGTGTTGATTTGAACAAATGTATGTACATAAATATGTACATATGGATATAGTAAAAATAGTTTGTATGGTTATACTTACGTGCTTTCAATAATAGGAGCCAGCGATGGATCGATTTCCAATTCATGAATTACTGTTTCTATTTGATTTTCGTAGGTGTTTACTAATTTATCGAAATCTGGTTTGCTTTCTTTGACCAATTTCAGCTTTTCATCAAAATCTTCACGAGCCTTATTAAATTGTTTTTTCAATTTGTCCACAGCCTCTTCAGTTTCTTTTTTCATGTCAGTTTTAAGAGTATTCTTTATTTGGAATAAAAAACAAAAATGCATATTACAAATTCAATTTTTGAAAAAAAAAATTAAAATAATTATAAATAGACGTTGCCTAGTCGAAAGTGCTTGTTTGTGAAACTAGTGCGCACAATGGTTTGTCATCTTAACAATTTCTATGAAAAATGGTTTAACAAATATTTTTTGTTGGTCTAGTTAGATTTCTACCAAAATTACAAGAACACATTATTAACTAAGAACTTCAGAAGTTATTTGCAATTTTTCATTAAAAATAATGGACTAGTTCTGGATTTTGTGAAGAGTGGGCGAAAGAAGAGTCCCATTCGGAATTGAAAATAATGAATGCAGAAAATTACATACTATTTGGTGTCCCTGAGATCCATATTCCTAAATCAACTCGGCTTTTGACAGTGACCAATTATATATTTACTTAAATAAAATTAAACAAGAGATGATAAGCTTACCACGAATGTTTTGAAATCATCTTCATTGACTTTGTAGTCGGCTTGCAGAAAATTGGCTGCATCGAGAGCAACACGTCCGTTTGATAGTGATTTGCCACTGGCCGCAGTTACATCAAATTTGAATTCCTTACCCAGCTTGATTTCGGCATTCGCATTTATTAGATTTTGTCGGTTCAATGAGATCTTGGCCAAATTTGGTTGCAATTCGGTAATAATTTCAATAGGTTTCTGTCCTGCGAAGCCTTGCAGTTTTGTATTGATCTTCGCTGAATATTTATTCCAATCATAATCTGCGTTCACTGCAATTAAATGGTTGTTTAGAGCATTCACTGTTAGATCGAGGTGATCCTTATTTGCCACGACATTGGCTCCCACATTTAGATCTAAGTTGTTGCTCTTTAGCTCGGTGGAGGCCGTGAACTCCTTTGCTTCGACGTTGAGCACTGAGTGCATGTTGATCTCATATTGAAATTTGAGACCCGATGAATATATTTTCTGATTCGATGCGATATCAAAACTGCCAATACCGCTTTGATGGCCTTGGGTATTACGAATCTGACTTGTAACCATTATTTTCTGTTCGGGTAATTTAAATATGTCGAAAGCAAATTCGCCGTTCACAAAGCGCTTGTCGCGATCCGCATCAATGGTGCCAGAGATAGTTAAAGGTCTTATGGTGGGATGCTCCAGTTTGAAATGCAATCGGGAGTTTAAGGCAACGTGCTCCACCCCAGATATGTCCATAATGGCCGAGATACGCGCCACATCATTCGGTCGCTGCAGTTTATCAATATAAAATGCAGCCGACTGCTCGTAATGTCCAAAGAATTTTCCATCTGTTGGCGATTTCTGTGCGCTCTCGAAGAGAATTTGTCGCTTTGGCAAAGTCAGTCGAATTGTGGAGCTTGTGGGTACGATGTTAACATTTAACTGGTATTTGAGGTTATTACCAGAAATGTGACCATCTAGACTGTATTGATGCTTAAAGCCCTGGCGCTTGCTCCTCGACTTCCATTCGAGTTCATATGGATAACCAATTTCACGCAGATCCATTAGCACGAGGATTCCATGCTCCGATGCATCCAATTGTTTCTCATCAATGGTCAAGGTTGACTGCGCCTGAATATTCATGCACTGACGCTTCTCTTCGCATGTAGATATCTTGAAATTAAACTCCTTGTTGGTCAGCTTCAGTGTGGCAACCACATTTGTTGGTCCAACGTTTCCATTTAAGCTATAGGATGCTCCGACCTCTTGCTCCGTACTGAGAGCAAAGTTTTGACGGGTTAACTTAAAGTTGCTCAAAACGGTCTTTCCCTGCTTTTGCAAATGGCCTTGAGCTTCAATAATTGCCTTATTTTGGTCCTTCTTAAGGTTATACGTAGCTGTTCCCGATATTAAAATACTTTGAGCATTCTTAACGAGTACTTTAATATTTTTACTTTGTGCCTTTATGTCTAGCACATAGTTATCAAGCTGCAGTTTCTTTGAGTTCCAGTCGCCAGTTATGTAAAAGTCGTCAATGCTCGTGTATGAGGATTCAAGGTTGAGCTTAAAGTCTAAATCGGCCAGATGCCGTATATCGACATTCAGTTTCGACTTGCGCTCCCCCAAAATCTCAATTATGGTCACTATCACTATCGGTTGACCTTTGGGTAGATTGACATGCAGCTCTAACCCCTTCTTGTGAGCGGCACCAAACCATTTGGACTCCACTTCGTACTTCTTGGTGGCCTCCTTAATCTCCAAGTGCATTACATAGGTGTCTTCGGCCGCCCTGGTGGATTGTATGTTGACCTCTAAGTTCTTGATCGACTCATGGCTTGTATCAAGTTTCCATTGAATTGCTGCGGTTTTGGTATTTTCTTCTACATTGACATCAATCTGATGCTTCAAATACATATCGCTATATTGGGCATTGAAGTTGTTCTTCCACTTGCGGTTACTTCCTGCTACGTCGTTTTCCTCATTTTGGTAGCTACCATCTAATTTTAATGGTGCAGCGAGGTGATTGTTTTGTGCTTCGAATGTGTATTTGCCCTGATGAGCCGATCCCTTCCAGATGGTATTTACACGTGTAAAGTGTCCATCATCTGTTTTTGTATTTAGATCGAATTCCAGATTGCCTCCTTCGGCGCTTTTTAAGAGCTTTCCACGGCTATTGAGCTCGAAATTTCGGAATTTCATTTGAGGTGCCTGCAAGTTAGCTTGTAGTTCATAGGTAGCTGGCACTACATCACCAGGCTGTCCCATCTGAATGTTGCCATTGAAATTCGCTGAGATGCGATCACCAAACTTGAAAGAGATCCGCCCAATTCCATGTTGTGAGCTATATTCGTCAACATAAAACGACAACTCAATGGGCAATTGATCGTCCACCAAATTGCCCTGCACAGATAGTCCTGCTTCGATAGCTTTAGAGTTGCCCTTCCCCTTGAGACTTTGTTTAATATGGCCATTAAGCTCGGCTTTTTTTCCATTGAAAGCGGTCAGGACTAGCTGGGCATTTGATGAGAGCTCCTTTGTCTTGGTGTTCAGCGTATCAAGCACACTCTTAAATGAAATTGAACGTTTGTCACCGTTACCAGACTTCTGCTCATTGAGCTGTACAGTTAACATTCCTTGAGTGACATGAGTCTTAGAATTGGTGGTGATATGTCGATTAAGGTTACCATCAAAGATGCGTCCATCGCTAGTAACAAATGTGAATGTGCCTTGAATATCACCATTGCTGCGCCAATCCCCCTTCAATGCACCGTTCGCCTCAAGTGACACTTTCTGGCCGTCCGCTTCGAGTATGTTTTTCGTCGAGAATTTTAATTTATCAACGACATTTTCGGTTTTAACATGCACTTTCTTGACACCATCGATAGTTATCGATGTATCGATATCGTACTTCGGAAATTGTATTTGGAATTTGGAATCGATTTCGATTTTATGCTTTGGTTCAACTTTTTGTGTTTCTATGGTTGCCGTAAGCTCACCTTTGCCATTCTTTGCGATTTTGAAATCACCCTTAGCATTCAATTGGTTCTTAAGCAAAAGATTGAATTTGGCCGCAGAGACTTTGTCCAGTGGATGCTGTGACTCCGTTGTCAATTTGATGAGTTCAGCGTTGTCTCGACTCACACGGAATTCGCTGTTGGTTTTCTCCGGAGTTCCTAGGACTTTAAGCAGCCATTGCAGGGCTTTCTCTTTGCTACGGAATTGTGCACTGCCTTGCAAATCGATGTGGACATCCTGTGCCGTATAGCGTTGTCCCAGTTCACCCTTAACGGTGATTGATGTGCCCCAGGATGTGGTAATGCTATTATCTACAACTAACAGATTGCCATTCACTTCACCCTTAGAGAGTATGTCAACTGAATGTTTATTTAGCTTTGCTTTCGCCAGTAATTCAAAGTCTCGCACTGATCTCTGATTTGATTGATATTTGACATTTACAGATGCCAGATCTTTCTGATCACGCACTGCTGCCACATTGATCTCCAATTTGTTTACATCAAAATTCGAGTCGACTTTCACTGAGCCGTATGGCTTATTTTGATGGTCAACTTGAAAGTCCGATGAAAATTGCAATGAAGTCAATGAATTCGAGTTATCGGTTTGCACGTACTTCAGTGCCGATGTACTTGTCACAGTCCATGTGAATGCTTGACCACTCAGCTGTAGGTCGTAGGCATTCTTGCCCAATTTTACTTGTACTGAACTGCCGTAAACATTATTGGCTTCGCGCTCATTATTCACAAAGAGGCCCGCTTCATATTGACCATTATCTAATTTAAAATTGCTCTTTACCAAATACGATTCTTGTCCTGCAGCAATACGCAATTCGGTACTTAGAGCATTTGGAGCAACATCAGTCCAACCATTTATCACAATACGTTCATTACTTGGGCTCAATAATTGAAAGTTTTGGAAATTATAGCGTGCCTGTTTGTCGCCCGATTTCTGTACAATTATTTTGCCATCGGCGCGATAGCCATTGATATTGTTGGTAATGCCATTTTTGTCATGAATCTCAATCAGTGGCTTGTATTCGCTGCCATGTTTCGAGAAGCCTATTTTACTTATCTTCACATCCTTGTCTTGCTCATACTGGCCATAAACGACTAATTCTTGATTATTATTAGTGATGCCAGCCTCAACGCCGAGATGATATTGTGGATTATCAAGGGCGAGACGACCATAAGTCTTTGGCTTTGTGCCCAGCTCAAATGCTACGCTTGTGTCATGGGATACCTTCGATCCGGGAGTGCTATACTCAAGTTTCCACTGACGACTGCCTGATGGAAGCGTTGACTGTGTTCCTTTTAAATTGAGTTTACGTTCACTTGTTGAGAACACCTTAAACGAGAAGGGCTTCGATAGGTGGAAGTCATCGAAATGTCCCAGACTCGTCGAACTAGCGACACAGAGATTGAAACCAACGATTTCCAGATTACTAAAGCAATAGTCGTTGCTACTCGTTGGTGTCGATTTTTGCTTTTTAATTGAGCTCTTCAGTGGCACCGGTTTTAATTGTTTGTCATTCTCAGCAACGTAAAACTCGGCATTTGCCTGCACTTCAATAAGTTCAAGTTGTTCGCGGGGTAAATCAACATTCACATTAAATCCTTCACCATTATTAATCAGGGATATTGTCACATCACTGCCAGTTGCTGAATGTGCCGTGGATACGACGCGAATTCCTGTCGACAGCACTTGCGTGTTGAAGCCCAGTTGGATATTCACATTCACATCAATGCTGGGCACGAATTTGAAACGATATTTGGATCGCTGCCAATTTTGCTCAAGAATATCATTTACATCGACATTGATGGCGAAGTCGATTTTATTTGCCGCAAATCCTTGAGCTCCGATCTCCAATGGCACACCCAATCCCGTGGGGTAGCTTAATTCCGCATCGAGAAACAAATGGTGTGAGGTGAATTGCTTTTCAAACGACGACAACTCCTTTTTGGTTTTGTCAAATGCGTTCGAGAAATATTTGATAATGTCATCCAAAGTGCTTGGAAAATTATCGCCAAGGCTCAAGAAAGCAAGCTCTGAGCCAAACAGCTTCAGGGACAGATCCAAATTCAAGTCTTGAATATTTTTGCTGCCGTATGTCTTGTATTTTTTGGCAATTTTTGAGGCATCATCAGCAATTGACCGCTTGGTACGCCCAGCTGCTCCTCCAGCTGCCTGAGCATTGCCAACTTCAATTAGTTTGACAATCTCATCGAAATCCTTATTTAGCAGACCCTTCGGACCCACGTAATACTCTAAAAGATTTTCGAGGTTCTCCTGCCGCAAATTACCCTCAATGACATTGAAATTGGTTCCAAAGATTTCTGCAGACACATTCAATCTCGCTGATCTTGGGAGGAAACCGTGCTGAGAATAGATGAGCTTGTAATCGGTACTGGCACTTACACCTAAAGCGTCAAGCCTATAAGAATAACCTTGGTTGAAACTGTAACGCCTGTAATCCTGCGGGAATTGTTTCGTTACACGTATGTTCCCGAGATGGTAGCGCTGTTGTTCCCGGTTGGCATCCGTTGAATCACGTATCGTCTTCAGACTTGTTGAAATGAAACTGCCCACTTGATAGACCTTTTCGGAGTTGACAATTTCGGATATTTGATTGCCAAGTTCGGCAGTTGGGCATTGAATGGCTGACAGATAAGCCTCAATTCTTAACTCCGAATCCTCATTAGTATCCTTCAAGAGTTCTAGTGCTTTGGAGCTTAAAGCGTTATTACATTTGGAGGTGGAAAAGGCTTGCAGAGCTGCTACCCGTATGCGATTGGAGCGTCCGGAGGAAACACATTCTGTCAAAGCAGGCACCAGTATATTAACCAGTATATCGCTGTTCCCGATACCCTTAAGCACATAGACTATGCGCTCTTCATCCTTCTTGGTACTAGCTTTACAGTGCTTTAGGCCGTCGACGAACTTCTTTGAAATCGCTTCCATTTCGGACGTTTCACAACCATTTTTCGAGCACAACTTCTTTATCAGATTGCCAACCACCAAATAAAGCTCCTTAGGGGCAGTGGACACTAGATGGACAGCAGCTTGATTGAGGGTTTCTTTATCCACAAACTCGACCAGATTGAGCGATAATATCGCCAACAATCTCTCCTTCTCGTTAAACTTGGTTATCTGTTTTAAAATAGCTCTCGCCGATTCGGCAGTGTTTGTGCGGAATAGAGCATCCAGATAGACCTTACGTGCCAAAACCTTATTAGGATGTGGAACAGCAGCCAAATCTAATAGGGTGTCCGTATCCGAATTGCGCAGCAATCGAATGAGCTCAATAAACTTCTGAGCTGTGTCCTTCTTCACGTAATCATTGGTCGAATCAATTAGATCGGAGAGTGCCACCTTTAAAGTAGCAATATTCTTGGCTGCATATGTTCCGTACTTCTGGAATATGATGCTAGCTCTGCGTTGTCCAGTGGCTGAAGAAGGTGTTACTCCTGGCGTGCCGGTAGCACCATTTTTCAGTTTAAGGCTGCTAAAAACCTTGGCGCTAACATCCGAGTTGCCCTTGGCGCTGCCAGCGAACTTGTAATTCTCCACGAGTTGCACATGCTCGATGATACCTTGCTGCAATCTCAACTCTTTGCTATAGTCCGCTTGCAGGAGCGAACTTGATTTAATGCCGGCTTGCTCATTTACTACGCCTGATAATAAACCGGAATTGATCTGCTCGCGATAGGCGCATTGATTAAGATTACGTACTTTGGTTATCGCCTCCCCGCCACTTTCCGTCTTTGAACTTGAGGTATAGGTTGGGCATTGTCCAAACACATCAACTTCCAATTTAGATTCCGACTCTTTTCCTGCTTGCAGCAGTGAAATAATGGCACGTTTAATGTTCAGCGCGTACTCGGAGTCAGTGACATCGCTACAAATTTCTGGTTGCAGTTGCCCACTGGCCCAAGAGAAGTGCACTGGCTTTTGTATATTTGTCACTAGTTTCTTCTCCAAGGACTGCTTTGTATTGATAACCTTAACGGCACCAACTTGGAGTGTATAATCGCAGTTCCCATTGGCAAACACTTTCGCTGTACCGATCACCTTGAGACTGGTATCATCAGCTTCGCTTAAGACGCCCGAACTTAATCCCACTGTTAGGATACTTTCGAATGCGTACTCGTAAAAATTGCCTGGCGTATATTTCAATAATCCATTGTCGGCTACATGAAGCAAAAATGATTTTAATTAGTTACATAATCGATTTATCAATTATAACAAAAATTTAGCTAGCTATAAAGTAATCACAATTTAATGGCTATTTCAAACATACATTGAATTAATATAAGCCGTATTGGCACTATTTTTTTTTTTATTTGAGTTAGTTGTTTTGTAGTACAATACAATAACAGCACACTATATTTTATTTTATTTTTCTTTGTTCAGTCTCGAGCTGCAGTTGATTTCAACATAATCGTCGGTTCGTTCGCCGAGTAAGATATGTGCGTATAAGTGCACAATTTCATGTTTCAGTATTCAATGTGCTTTAGTCTACAGGCTTTAGCAAGAGTACTTACTTTTGATACATCCTTTATTACAGCTACCATCTGGAATTAAAAATAAAAAACGTTATAATAATTAAAATAACGTGACTATATGTCCATAGACATTTGACTGCTTTCATTTCATATACTATATGTATGTATTGCGATTATAAACGCCAGTTTTCTCAAAATTTCATTTTGTATTATTTCAGACATTTTTATACTCGCTACCCATAGGGTAGAAGGGTATTATAACATAGTGCCAACAGAAAATGTATGTAACAGGCAGAAGGAGCCATCTCCGACCCCATAAAGTATATATATTCTTGATCAGTTTCAACACCCGAGACGATATAGCCATGTCCGTCTGTCCGTCAGTCTGTCCGTATGAACACCTAGATCTCAGAGACTAAAAGACATAGAGACACCAAATTTGGTACATACGCAGATCAAGTTTATTTCAACAGTTGGATGTCACGCCCCCTTTGCCCACAATATTCATAAATTAAGCAAAAGTCACGTTTTTGTTTATCTAAATCGCGTATAACTTGAAAAGTTCTTAATGATGTGTTATTTGGTTTGCCATCTCTGCTTAATACTCTTAATATACCCTGTAATTTTGCTAATCTGATAAGTAGAACAAAAGATATTTAATGATATCAAACTTGGAGACAGTACTCGTGTAGGTCTTGCGCAGATTAAGTTTGTTTTAGATTTTGGCAACGCTCCTTTCCGCCCCTGAAAACTGGAAAAGCCGTAATAATAGACCTAGAGCATTGAGTTTTGGTATACATAATAATAATCATATTCCGGTGAATTTGGTTGTGATCGAATGAAAAACATGGAAGTCATTAAAGAATCAATTATATAGAGCAAAATTCACTTGCAGTTGCTGCGCTTTGTTTGTTTAGTTAATAGTTATGGATTTTTCTTCAAATATTTACAAAAAACAAAATTTCAGTATATTTCTTATGTATATTTTTATGCAAATATCATTTAAGTTTTTTGTTTTCTCTCAAAATGGATTACGGATATCTTACAGTCGAGCACTCTCGCCTGTAGCTTTCTTACTTGTTTGTAAGATTGCTTGTTGCAATAGAATTCATCTTCTTTCGCGATTCTATCAGAAACGGCTTTCGAGTTTTCTATTTTTTCATAATATTTATTGGCATGTGAGCATTTTTTTTCCTTTTATTTATATGGAATATTTAGAGGTACTAAATAAATAATTAAATAACAATGTTACATACCCGCATTTATTGCAGTCGCTAACAGTAGACTGATGAGGATGCCACATCTAGCTCCAGAAATTGCCATTCTTGCCGGCCCCTTTGGGTTAGCCTGCGGCAAAGGTTACAATTTACATTGAGTTTTTTATTTTCTGATTTTTATTTATTAATTTTTTTTAATGGTTACCTATTATTTAATCTTTATATGTTTATACTTATTTGTGGACGGTGTATGTTTACGTAAAGTTTAACGAATAGAAATTACGAGAATCGAGTTAAAGCATAACACATAGCTTTTAAATTAATAAACAAATTAATTCCTAGTACAAATTTAAAATACATAATACATTTTTTGTTGCATTCTTAGTGTAATTTTTGAATTTGAAAGGAACTTTCTTTTTAAATTTTTAATAAATTTCAGTTTTACTTTTTAATTGAACCGTATTTAGTTTTGTCGTTTGATTTGAGTTAAAATAAATAAATTAAAACAACCACCTATTATTGAAAATGTTTAGTTTTTTATATATACATATATAGTATACATATATCCACACTAAAACTATTTAATATCGTTTGGAAACAACTTGTCACAGCAGATTTATTTTTTGCTGAACACTTAGAATGTCACAGTCGATCATACTTGCTAAGTGTACCGGTAATTTAGATATGTACACAAAATATGTTTCATTCATTGCACAATAAGGATTTGAAAATTGTGTTGTATATTGTACCTTATCACTTCCCAATAATTCACTGCAATTCGATTAAATCGAACATGCACGGAAGAATACACAGATGAGACAAAACCGACGCGATACGAATCCGTCGACAACTGACTTCGAAATAAAGCGTGATTTCTACTTGAACACAATTTAAGTACATCGCTTAGTTTTGTGAGCTCGACAGCTTAGGAACATTCGTATATGTGTGTATATTATGTACTCCACATGCACCCACATCAGATAGTATAAATATAAACACGACTACTTATGTATGGTGGAAGGAAGGGAGAGAGGTATGGAGGTAGATGTACGCACCAGGGGCCTTTAATTTTTCTAAACTCGGAGCTCTCATGCGTTCAACGCTGCTCTCATGCAGAGATGAGTGTACAAATACAAAAGTCTGATAGAAGCGCAGGCCGCAGGCCCGATTCATAACATTCGACCCCATCTCAGTAATTGATTATTTACGTTAGTTACCCACACATATTAGAATAAAGATTTCGTTTTAATTGTAATGCCTATGCCTTAATGTGAAAGTATGTAATTAAATAAATCATGAGAACATCACCTGTGTTTTCATATAAAAGATTATAGTGAATTCTGCTGTTTGTTGAGATTTCGAATACCACAATAATATACATACATATATAATACCCTTGTATCCTTTGTAAAATTAAAATTGTAATCGTGAAGCCGATTTGCAAAATACTTCATACTCATTAAACCAGGACGCACCTGACAAACATTTTGCAGTAGGCAAAACAAAAAAGCTTTTCGTGTATGTGAATGCAAACAAACTTTAATGACCTTCAATAAATGTATGTCGCTATGTGATAGGAGTGCGATTGTAAGTGAATGATTTTCTTAGGGTGGGTCTCCGCTAGAAAGTTTTTCTGCTTGTAATGTGAATCTTCTTTCAACGTTTGATTTGTTTCAGTTGGAAATTGGATACATTTGACCAGATTGGACGAATAGACATATTTGTCCTTTAGCGTGAACACCTAGCTCTTAGAGACAATAAAAGTTACTGAAACCAAACTTAATAGCAATGTTCGTGTCGGAACTTTGCGATCAAGTTTGCTTTAGAATTTCATTGTACCTATTCCATCCTTTAGTAGAAAAAAAAAACAAGTATGAAGTTTTGTAGAGCGCAAAAATATTTTTGAAATATTTAAGAAACTTGTTAAATTTGCTAATCAAAAAAATTTAAATATCTACAATTTTACAAGGCACCGACACTGCGACACGCATATGTATAGTACGTGCGCTCTAACCACTTCGCCACCAAACGACTTTGAGTGAAGTGTTATAATAACAATAAAGTTCCCATTGCCTATTTTCTTAGTAATTGCAATATTTGCAGCATACTTCGTAGGAATTTTTTTTTTTTTCAAACTTTTCCTTTTTTTATTATTAGGCAATTTATAGAATACGAATTTCAACTATTAATCTACTATAAATAACATACATACTTTTAAAAAGTAAAAGAAAAATTGTCGGGAGCGGGACTCGAATCTTAGCTGTTTAGCTGCAAGTGTTTTCATACACGTAGGCGTGAATATTTCATGTTTATCATGCGATTTTACTCATATTTTCAGGAAAATTCTGCGCTGGTCTATTTCATAGGTAAGCAGCAATACGGCAACATCTTTAAAGTATATTTTTTAATGGCTGTAGTGGGCATGGCTAAATTCTAAAACAAACTTGATTTGCGTGCAAGCATAACTAGTGTTTTAAAAAAATTTTGATTGCTCTAGATCTCATAATCTCTAAGATCTATGTCTTCATACAGACGGACTATATCGTCTCGGCTGTTGACACAGATTAAGAATATATATACTTTAAGGGGTCTGAGATGCCTCCTTCTGCCGTTCCATACATTTTCTGTTGGCACTAAGTTATAATACCCTTATGCGGTTATAATAAGTAACTTTCAAGCTACTGGTATTAACAAACGTAACTAAATTCTGAAAAGTTTTCAGCAATCTACAATTAGAATACGAAACATATGTATTTAAAATGATATACTATGTAGGTGGTATACAAAGTATACAATAAAATATTGAATATGGTACATATAAACGTGAACTGACTGCAGTTAAGGCCTCCTGATAAGAAACTTTAATCTTTAATTCAAAGTTGTTTGAAAGGAAAAACGAGGTTCTCGTCTCGATAAGCGCACAAAATGTCTCATCGTTCATCTGTGACAGAAAAAATTACAGTTCACAAA